>CM056050.1:445433534-445752999 GCA_029574335.1 Rana kukunoris
AACAATGCTCTTGGCATCGCCATATATGTTATGGGACAAAGTGGGAGGTCTGGGGGGCTAAACTAGGGGGGGGGTGCGTGGGCTGGGGAACATGTATTGCCATCGCAGGGCGACATGCTGATTGGCTCTGCACACTGGGGGTGTTAAAACTGCTGGCTTCATATATATTCTTATATATTTTTTAGGCCAGCCTAAAAAACATGGTCGCCCACGGGGCCTGTGGCCAAAAAATGTTTTGTCCCTGGACCCAGAGTTCCAGCATGTGGCCCCCGGCGAGCCCCCTTCCACGTCTGGGCCCTCGGACCACAGCCGAAGTGCCCTACTGGTCCGTCCGCCCCTAGTACCATGTATGACAGGGGCAGCACTTAGTAGCAGCATGGGCAAGCATGGACAAGGTAGTCAGTACCAGAGATGGCTGCTGCAAAGAGATTCTAAGAGCTACAGCAGGTATTTATGGGTGTGTGCCCAGGTTGCCCAAATATTGTTACAACTGTATATTGAAGCCCATGTATGCTCACGATTGTCCATTTAATGCTAGCATAATTGTCACTTTGGACATTTGTTCCCTGCTTTGTAATGAAAGGGGGGTTATTAAAACTGAAGCACACAGAATCTGGTACATCGGAAGTTAGCAACTGATTGCTATGTACGGTTGCACCAGATTCTTGTGTTCCAGATTTAATAAATCCCCCCTCCCATGTCCATTTTTCCACATATTGTCAGTGGCTATTTATTAGTGACACTCATCTTGGGGCGGTGTAGCGTGGTGCGGCAGCAATACCACACACACATAGTCCAGTTGCAAATGGTAGAACTTGTATTCAAAAAAGACCATGACTATGGTATAACACACTTAACCCCTTTTTCTGCTAAGACCCACATTATACTCCCACTTCCCCATAATAAATAATTGAGACCACCACTGACTTTGGAGTAAAAAACTGGCCGTAGCAACCTCCTTTTATTTAAATAACCTTTTTAAATAAGAAATAACCAGTAAAACATATATACATATATACCTGAGAAGAAACAACAATTTTAAATATATAGGTGCTGGACTTTGCAGGGAACCATAAACACTACTTGTAAACAATTTAACCTTTTGGGCACTGCGGTACCTAACCTCTGGTCCTAAGGCCTCAAGCCGACAAGCTGGCTCAGAGACGACCACTGACCACAGTGCCCCACATTAACCAAACTACCAGCTACACCTTGGTAAACTGGCAGCCACCCCCCTTCCGAACCCATACCACCTCTGGGTAATGGCATCCATCTTTGGGGTAATTTCTTCTGCTGCAAAGTCCAAAACACCACCCGCCACACCGCCACCGCCACGACATCTTAACCTTGCACCTGCAAAAGACAAAAACAACAAACAGGAACACACCAAAGCGAAAAAACCAAGAACAAACCACCTCTCCTTAAATTACCAGTGACCATTCCCTTAACCAAAAGCCCTGTTACCCAATAAAACAAGGCAGGGTGGGTGGGAAACTTCCTTCCTCGTGTGCTTAGCCCGGGAAGAGGGGAGGAGGAATTTATCACCTCTTCTCCCCAGGACACTGCCCTCTGCTGACCACTCCCCTCTGCAGCCAGGGATTTTTGTTAACCCTGTCATGGCCGGCCCTACGCCTACTGCATGTTGTCTTCTGCTCCGGGCCTCACTTGACTATGGTATAACACACTTAACCCCTTTTTCTGCTAAGACCCACATTATACTCCCACTTCCCCATAATAAATAATTGAGACCACCACTGACTTTGGAGTAAAAAACTGGCCGTAGCAGCCTCCTTTTATTTAAATAACCTTTTTAAATAAGAAATAACCAGTAAAACATATATACATATATACCTGAGAAGAAACAACAATTTTAAATATATAGGTGCTGGACTTTGCAGGGAACCATAAACACTACTTGTAAACAATTTAACCTTTTGGGCACTGAGGTACCTAACCTCTGGTCCTAAGGCCTCAAGCCGACAAGCTGGCTCAGAGACGACCACTGACCGCAGTGCCCCACATTAACCAAACTACCAGCTACACCTTGGTAAACTGGCAGCCACCCCCCTTCCGAACCCATACCACCTCTGGGTAATGGCATCCATCTTTGGGGTAATTTCTTCTGCTGCAAAGTCCAAAACACCCGCCACCCACAGCACCCAAAGATAACACCTTATCTTTGGGCGCACCTCCAAACCCTCAATGCTTGGTGTAACCCCTTCCTGCAGGCCCAGAACCCACATGTCAATACCCACCTCCGTCAGGTGCACTCCATCGCCCCGCAAGTACCTCCAAGT
Source organism: Rana kukunoris (assembly GCA_029574335.1). Lineage (NCBI taxonomy): Eukaryota > Metazoa > Chordata > Amphibia > Anura > Ranidae > Rana > Rana kukunoris. Next base: position 445,435,832 of record CM056050.1, read on the forward strand.
CTCCAACTCCAGTTCAGGATGCCTGACCACCAACCCCCCATTCCTGAGCACAAACCTCCCCACATCCCGGTTGATCTTCCTTCTAGCCCTGTTCACCCCTTCCACCGACCTGGCCATCCTCCACGTAGACCTGGCCACTATGTCCGACCACACCAGTACCGTATCCGGGTATGACATGCGGAGCCGTAGAAAATCGAACTTAATATCCCTTGCTACATCCAGCATGGAACGGACTCCTAAGTAATTTCCTCCCACGTGGAGCAACAGCACATCAGGAGGACGATCCAATTTTGCAAACTTGTGCACCTCTGGCACCACCCTACTCCACAGCATCCCTGGGAAACCCAGCCACCTTACGCAAGCCTCCTGTCTTGGGACCCCCAGCTGTCGACCGTCCGGTCGAACATCCGCTCTCTTGGCCCCCCAATGTACAAACGAATGGCCCAAAATCCATACCAATCCTTGTCCTGTACCTGAAAGACAGTAAGCAACACAGCCATTACCACAATATGCCCATCAGGGACGCTCCCCTCCCTACAGGCTCCCATGCCCCTTAACACCATTCCTCTTCCAATCATTGACATTTTTTTTTTTTTTTTTTTAATAGTAAAGGAAACCTGTAACAACTATTGACCCAAGTTCACCAATAAGTGTGGTCTCACATACAAGCGAAACCTCCTCGATTCCCACCTGCCTATTCTTTTTACCGTATCGTCGTCCAAACCACTGCGTGCTGCCTCTGTCGCAGCCCCGATTCTAAATGAATGGGCAGAAAACTCCCTTGGCACCAGGCCCAATGCCCCCAGACATCTTCTAAACACAGTCACGAATTGGTATCACGACAAAGGCGCTCCATCCTCATGGAGCAGGAAAGACCCAGCCTTCTGCGGGCGCACCTCCAAGAAATCCTGCACCACCTTGACCGGGCACAGATCCGATCCCCCAATAGGGAACACCTGAACCGCCTTCCCTTTCCCTTTTTGATCTGTTTTGGATCTCCTTAAAAACAGCGTGACCCCCTCCTGCACCCATGCCACATCCGTGGCCTGCATGCCGCCCTGAACCTTTTTTGAAGGGCTAACCAACTCCCAAACGCCAACGCAAACGCTGCACGAAACAACCAAACCTCGTACTGGGACGTACACACCGCTCCCAGTTCTCCCATAATCCCCCTCAAGATTTCGAACGACACCGGGCGCCGGGCATCCGCCCGCCGCCCCTGCTTCCTGTAGCCTTTTAGCGCTTGTCTCACCCAAAATTCCTTCGTGAAATCCGGACACCCTTGCCATTTGAACATGAAGGCCAAGCCCGCCAGTTTTTTGTCCAAAGCCGACTGTGACACCCCCGCTTCCATGTTCCTGGCCAAAAAATAAATCACCAGCCCCTTCACTTCGGGCCCTGCCGGGTCCGCCCCTGCCTCACTAACCAGAGCCTGCCATTCCAACCAGACTTTCTCATACGCCGTCCACGTCCCCACACTTACCGACTTCCTGATCCATCGTGAGACGATTCCAACGGAATCCCCCACAGACACTCTGGACAGGGGACCCTTTCTCCTCTGCCTCCGGCACCAACTCCCGGAACCTGTCCCACTGAAAACGAGACAATGCGTCAGCCACTACGTTTTCCACCCCCGGTAAATGCACCGCATACACAAAAATGTTCATCTGCAAACAGCGCAGCACCAGGTGCCGCAAGAGACGGATAACCGGGGGAGAGGATGCCGTGGCCCTGTTGATCACCTGTACCACCCCCATGTTGTCACAATGGAACCGAACCTTCCGGTCCCGGAAGGCCAAACCCCATAACTCCACCGCCAATACTACCGGAAACAGCTCCAGCAGCACCAAGTTCCTAGTGAAACCCGCCGACACCCAGGACTGGGGCCAAGGGCCAGCGCTCCACTGTCCCTGAAAGAATGCCCCAAAACCCCGAACCCCCGGCAGCATCCGTGAACAGTTCCATGTCAAAGTTGCTGACTGGACCGGACATCCACAGAGCCCTCCCGTTAAACGACTCCAAAAAGGAGCGCCATACTAACAGGTCCTCCCTGTGTGCCTTCACCAACCTCACAAAGTGTGTGGGTGACTTAACCCCTGCCGTGCTTGCCGAGAGGCACCTGCAAAAGACTCGCCCCATCGGAAGAATACGACACGCGAAATTAAGTTTTCCCAAAAGCGACTGCAGCGCTCTGAGCCGTACTTTCTTTTGCCCCACCATCTCGCTAATTTCCGCTTTGAGGCCCTCGAGTTTGTCCAAAGGCAACCTGCACTCCATGGCCTCCGAATCAATCACTATGCCCAAGAATTGGATGACCAACCTAGGCCCCTCCATTTTTTCGGATGCCAGCGGCACCCCAAAGCGCTCTGCAATGTGTTCCAGCGTGGCCAACAACACCGCGCAGATACGCGACCCAGCCGGTCCCACGCATAGGAAATCGTCCAGGTAGTGGATCACAGAGTTCACTCCCGCCACATCCCGGACCACCCACTCCAGAAACGAACTAAACTGTTCAAATAGGGCACATGAAACGGAGCAGCCCATCGTCAGACACTTGTCCACGTAGAACTCCCCCTCCCAATGACAGCCCAACAGCCGGAAACTGTCCGGGTGGACCGGGAGAAGCCGAAAGGCAGCCTCGATGTCCGACTTGGCCATCAGGGCCCCCCGACCATACCGCCTAACCCAACCAACTGCCGCATCAAAGGAGGTGTAGCAAACCGCACAATCACCCGCGCTGATGGCCTCGTTGACCGACCCCCCTTTCGGAAACGACAGGTGGTGAATGAGCCTGAACTTGTTCGGCTCCTTCTTTGGTACCACCCCCAAAGGTGAAACGACCAACTCATCCAACGGGGGGGAAGCGAACGGGCCCCCCATCCGACCCAGCGCTACTTCCTTCCGCAGTTTCTCCGAAACCACCTCAGGGTAACGTAGCGCGGAGCGCAAATTTTTTGGGGACCGGAGGAACAACCGCCAACTTACAAGGAATACTAAAAACCATCCGAAAAACCCCTTTCCAATGACCGGGCAGCCTCCCTATCGGGATACCTACCGAGAAACGGTCGCATCCTTTCCACCATCACTGGAGTGCTCCCTCTTACCCGCAGGCTCTCCGGCACGTCCCTTGCCCTGTTTAAAACACCGGGAAGAGTGGTGGTTACCACTACAGCCGGAGCACTTGTGCCTGAACCGGCAGGAACTCCCAAACTTGCAGTTACCCTCATTAAACTGCCAGCAGACCCCCTTTTTCTTTCCGGCCGACTGTCCCGGGGAAAAGGTTTCCACCGGCCCCTCTCTGAAAAAACGGAGTAGACGTACGTGGGGCCGACATAAGCCGCATCCACAGGCCAATGTCTTTGGTATCCCACCTAATGTCATTTCTCACCGCCCTGCGTTGTCTGAATTGTTCGTCGTACCGGAGCCACCCAGTGCCCCCGTAACACCGATACGCCTCGCTAATCGCCTCCTGATAACTGAAAAGCGCCGAACAATGTTCGGGGTTTTTCTCACCGATCACGCTCGCCATGATCGAGTACGCCTGCGACCAATTCGCAAAAGTCCTGGGGATAAGCCTATACCTCCTTTTTTCCTCATCCTCTTTTTTTGACTCCTCTGGCTTAACCCTGTCCAGGTTAAATTTCTCTAAAGGCAACAGCGCAAATATTTCTACATATTCACTCTTCCAGATTTTCTCTCTCACCTCCTGTTTCAAATGTGACCCCAGGGGTGCCTCATAACAAGTATATACTTCCCCCTTAGCTGCGTCCGCCAAACGTACCAAGTCCCTCTTCTTAGTGGAGTCTCCCGCCGCCCCCACTTTGTCGCTTGATGGCGCAGCATCACCTGCCCCATCTGAAACCGCACTCTCGCCGGCTGCCCCAGGCACTTCCGCCACGGGCACCGACCCCAAGTCTGTGGACCCCGCCACACTGCCCCCCCCAACCGGCACCCAACCCGCCGCCGGACCAACTTCAGCATTATCACCCCCTTTTAGCTGGCTCACCAATGCTTCTAACCCCACCAAAAACCGCTGCAAACCATCACCCCCTACAGCCTTCTCCTCCCTGGCCCTAGGCCTTACCCCACTACCCCCAGTCACTGCGGGCACAATCAAGCGACTATGGGAAACTTCCCTCCGTCCCCCCACCAACACACCAGCATTCCGTAACACATTAGAACATGCTGAAAAAGACTTACCGGGCTGCCTGGAAGCAATCCCACCAGCCGAAGCACTCGTCTCCCGCGCTGCGAACTGCGTCCCGGGCACGAAGTCCTCTTCGGAACCCGACAGTTCTCCCTCGGAACGATCTCCAGGCCGGAAGTCTTCCTCAGATGAAGGCCCACCAGGCGACTCGGGCCTGGCTGCCGCAGGCCCAGAGCTGGCCACACTCACCCTCCTCACTCTGGACCCGTGCACGGATTTCGCCGTCGCTTTTCTGGGTGCCTCTCGTCTGCTGCTGTCTTCCCCTCCCCCACGCCCTCTCTCCTCAGGGCTGGATTGGAGGTGGCTAGCCGTGGATGGCAAGGGGCTAGCCACCGCTGCGACAGACCTCCCACGCCGAGGCTCCTGAACCACCGGTGCACAACCGGGGTGAGAGCCCGCATAATACTGATCCACGCGTAGGGCGGGCCTAGCCGCCGCCTTGGAGCCCCCTGGCCGCCCCCCCCCACCGCAATTTGCAGGGCCTACAGAGCCCGCTGCTGACCGTTTTGCAGGGGGGCCTGAGGGGGCCCTAGCTGGGCTCCCCTCCCTCCTATGTTGCCTGGTGGATGGTCCCGGGGAGTACCTCTCAGGAGGCCTGGAACGCCGCGATCGCGCGGGTAACCCCCCCCCGCCCCCCCCGCCGGGTGAAACGGCCGGATTGCTGGCCTGACTGAGGAGAGGCTCCAGCATAGACTGCAGCCACCCCTCCCCGCGCCGCTCTGTCTCCTCCCGCAGCTGGGTGAGCATGGCATCAACCCCAGCCATATTACAGGCAGAGCACAAATCCCCAGCAGCCTGCCTACCTCACAAACTTCCTTCCTCTGTGCTTAGCCCGGGAAGAGGGGAGGAGGAATTTATCACCTCTTCTCCCCAGGACACTGCCCTCTGCTGACCACTCCCCTCTGCAGCCAGGGATTTTTGTTAACCCTGTCATGGCCGGCCCTACGCCTACTGCATGTTGTCTGCTCCGGGCCTCACTAGACCACTAATGGAAACCAACAGTATGTAGCAGGGTAGGCTTAAGCCAACCTGACAGCGTCTCTCTGGAGGTGTGGGAGCGCCTCTCCTGGCCGTTCCGAGCCCAAACTGGAAGGTGTCAAAGAAGAGTGCGGAGCCCTAAGCTTTCCCTACTCGACTGGAACTTTTCTCTGTCCCTGACAGATGGGTGACCGGTCCCTACACTACCCACACGTGAATACACCCCAAACCCAGAGGCCAGGGTCTTAAATAGATTCTGCCACACTTAAGATGGCTGCCAGAGTCACATGGATGACCAGGATCCAATTGGATCACTGCCCCACAGTGACTTGTTCCTCATGACTTTCCTATACCAGGAAGTACTTTATCTGAGTATTTATGATCGATCCAAATTGCCGAACAGAGCAAAAAGAGAGTGAAGGGAAAATAGGTTTAAGCTAATTGGTATTATATTCACCTCACAGTAACTAGCATATAATTGAAGCTATTTCTTTGTTCTGCATTGGCAAGACACAGGTGCGCTATAAGGGCTTGTTTACCCGGTTATGCCTGCGTTCAGAGTGCTGTTCCACATGCATGATTGCGTGGTTTGTAATGCATCTGCTGCGTCTTTTCAGCTCACTAGTAATACATTTTTGGCATTATTTGTTTATGTTTACTAAGTTGTTTACTAAGTTGCATTTATATGCATTTGTGATGTGTTCTAATGCATTTTCTAATGCATGCAGCATGCTGTACTTTTTTAAAACACAGTTTAAACCACTAGGCTCATTGAAATACATCTCTTTATAATATATATATATATATATATATATATATATATACTGTATATATATATATATATATATATATATATATATATATATATATACACATACACACAGTACAGACCAAAAGTTTGGACACACCTTCTCATTCCAAGAGTTTTCTTTATTTTCATGACTATGAAAATTGTAGAGTCACACTGAAGGCATCAAAACTATGAATTAACACATGTGGAATTATATACATAACAAAAAGATGTAAAACAACTGAAAATATGTCATATTCTAGGTTCTTCAAAGTAGTCACCTTTTGCAGCAGACACATCTCTAGAACAACTGTTAAGAGGAGACTGTGTGAATCAGGCCTTCATGGTAGAATATCTGCTAGGAAACCACTGCAAAAGAAAGGCAACAAGCAGAAGAGACTTGTTTGGGCTAAAGAACACAAGGGATGGACATTAGACCAGTGGAAATCTGTGCTTTGGTCTGATGAGTCCAAACTTGAGATCTTTGGTTCCAACCACCGTGTCTTTGTGCGACGCAGAAAAGGTGAACGGATGGACTCTACATGCCTGGTTCCCACCGTGAAGCATGGAGGAGGAGGTGTGATGGTGTGGGGGTGCTTTGCTGGTGACACTGTTGGGGATTTATTCGAAATTGAAGGCATACTGAACCAGCATGGCTACCACAGCATCTTGCAGGGGCATGCTTTTCCATCCGGTTTGCGTTTAGTTGGACCATCATTTATTTTTCAACAGGACAGTGACCCCAAACACACCTCGAGGCTGTGTAAGGGCTATTTGACCAAGAAGGAGAATAATGGGGTGCTGTGCCAAATGACCTGGCCTCCACAGTCACCGGACCTGAACCCAATCGAGATGGTTTGGGGTGAGCTGGACCGCAGAGTGAAGGCAAAAGGTCCAACAAGTGCTGAGCATCTCTGGGAACTCCTTCAAGACTGTTGGAAGACCATTTCAGGTGACTACCTCTTGAAGCTCATCAAGAGAATGCCAAGAGTGTGCAAAGCAGTAATCAAAGCAAAAGGTGGTTACTTTGAAGAACCTAGAATATGACATATTTTCAGTAGTTTTACACTTTTTTGTTATGTATATAATTGCACGTGTGGTAATTCATAGTTTTGATGCCTTCAGTGTGAATCTACAATTTTCATAGTCATGAAAATAAAGAAAGCTCTTGGAATGAGAAGGTGTGTCCAAAGGGGCAGAGGGACTAATGAGGAGGAAAGAGGGACATTGTTCCAAATCAGGGACAGTCCCTCGAAATTAGGGGCAGTTGGGACCTATGCTAATGCCAGACAACGTTTACAAAAGAGAGCTTTATTCTGTTCCATAAACCTGAGATGGTAGCGTTGAGATTTTAATCACATAAAGTTCTTTAATCCGTGTTGACAATTTCTGCATTTGCAATGTATTGATTTCAAATGAGGCAGTTCAAAAAAACCAAATCCTAAATCCAGCTGGAAATGTATGGCTACTAATATGCTGCTTCTGGTGGTGAACAGTGACATCTAGTGGTAATTGTAGCGAAGTAGTACTAGCGTAAATCAGATCTGAACTAGAGAGCCCTATTTCTGATTTTCAAAGGGCATATTCCATTTTAAAAACTGTGGACTGCCATTGATACTATCTCCTTCTAAAAATAATAGCTGCCTGATGCATAATGGGCGTTTGCCCAGAGATATCCTGGGTAGCTACAGGTAAGCCTTATTATAGGCTTACCTGTAGAAAAATGTGTTGTAAGGGTTTACAACCACTTTAACTGACAATTGCGCGGTCGTGCAATGTTGTACCCAAACAAAATCAATGTCCCTTTCCCCCCACAAATAGAGCTTTCATTTGGTGGTATTTGAGCACCTCTGCGGTCTTTATTTTTTTTGCACTATAAACAAAAAAAGCGACAACTTTAAAAAAAAAAAAATCTTTTTTACTTTCTGCTATGATACATATCCAATAAAAAAATATATAAAAAAACGAATTGATCAATTCAGGGAAATATGTACTCTTCTACATATTTTTAATAATAATAAAAAAATCACAATAAGCGTATAATGATTTCTTACTAGAAACAGCATATCTCAGTATTGTCCCCTGTCAGAACGGGGATCCGCCTTGTTTACAAGTGCAGCTTGTCCCCTAACCTTTGCTCTATAAGGAGGTGGTTTGGGGACAGTGAAATAAGGGAGGATCAGAGAAGACGGGGACCAAACAGCCTTTTTACTCAGTGCAGAGGATTAACCCCTTAGGTTCCACAGTTAGTAAACCAAGCATGCTTTACTGCATATACTGTTGTGGGTTTAGTAACACATTAAAAGTGACATTTTTGTCTACAAAGATGGCTGAGGATCTGTCATTTAAGGCAGGATTCACACCTATGCGAATTGGTTGCGGCTTAAACCGCATCTAATACGCAGAACATTTCTAAATACATTGTTTTCAATGAGGCTGGTTCACATATGTGCGATGCATTCACACTGCGCATTGCAGTAAAAACATGTGCGGATTTTATGTCTTGCGGTGCGGCTCAGGTGCGAATTCAGTCCCATTATCTTCTATGGTAAGGTGACCAGATTTTTAAAATGAAATCCGGGGACATATTTTTTTTACTAGTAATGACAGCAATCAGCGACTCTATGCTTGTCGCCGCCCGCCTCACAGCCTGTCAAGTCTCACTCTCCGGGACACCGGCTACTATTGGATGGGGTGCAGAGGAAGATCCATCCACCAGGGAAGGCAAGGAGATAGGCAGGCAGGTGGCTGGCCAGGACTTGAGCCAAGGCAGAAGAACAGATGTGGAGCGGAATGGGCATGCACCCAAAACTGAAGAAGTATTCCCTCCGCTCCGACCAGCACATGATCATCAGAAAGAGGCACAGAAAATGTAAAAAATACACACCCCCCAAACTAGTAGAAGCAGCAGTGTGGATGTGTGTAATTCAGAATTTATTTTTTATTCTGCACTGAATGTTTTTGAAATTGCCCCAGCCCCTGTTCAAATCCAATCCAGGGACAAAACCAGGGACAAACTTGGTCCGGGGATAATGTCCTCAATCCGGAGACTGTCCCCTGAAACCAGGTATGTCTGGTCACCCTATTCTATGGGTACGCAGCTGATTCGCAGATGTGTTCAGTTCTCTTCAGGAATTTCTCTCATTCAGATCAATACACTTCTCCCCCACTCTCCTCTCACCCGGAACTTCTCCCAGGTCTCCAAATTTGCAGCTAAAACGCAATGGATCTGCTGAACACTTCCCTTATCTATCTGCAGAGATTACAGAGCTGAAATTCGCACCGCACAAGTGTGATTCCGGCCTAAGGGAGGCAGCACTACTAGCACTAAATGTCAAATATGGGCAGATAGGGGTTGATTTAGTAAAGGAAAAAAGTGCAAGTGCAGTTGCTCCAGAGTTTAGTAAAGGAGCAGAAACTCTGCTGACTTCCATCATCCAATTATGTGCTAGCAAAAATGCTGTTTTTTTTTAATAATTTTCTTGCATGTGATTGGGTATTCTTTGCAAAGCGAAGCCTTAACTCTTTTACTAAGCTATGGAGCAGCTGCACTTGCAATGTGCACAGGGGTTGATTTACTAAAGGCAAATCCACTTTGCACTAAAATGCACTTTTTATTTTCCTTGCATGTCCCCCTCAGATCTACAGAGATTGCGTAAATGAACGCCCCTGTTTTTTTTCCTTTAGTAAATCAAACCCTTTGTTTTCCCATTCCATGAATGGGCAAACAAAAAACAAACAGGCTGGGTTCAGGTTTATCTCATGTTCAACTCAAAAGTTCATTTATTTTACTAAGGTCCCTTTCACACTTATACGACTTGTCTCACGATTTTAGACTGCAAAATCGTATGACAAGTTATTCTCCATTATTTTTAATGACTACCATTCATACTGGTTGTAGATAGATTGGAAAAATATCGCGCTGCTTTAGGTAAATAATGTGAGCCGCTAAACACAGCTAATAGAAAACAATAAGCAAAAAATAATGTGGATAAAAAAATGTGTAGCGCTAAGTAAATAGAATATAAATAAATATATCTATGTGCTAAAAAATTGTATGTGATTAGAAAATATGATCATAGAAAGAATATTTTGTGAAAAAATAACCAACTATACACAATAAAAAAAAAAAAAAAAAAATGACCAGTAACCAGTGAACAAAATTAAATAGTCACTAGTATAAGAAATGGAATGTCCTGAACAAAAAAATTGCAATCGATGTCCAAATCCAAAAGCTATAAGTGTTCAATATAAACAAGTGATGTCCTCTATGCACACTCTTGTGTGGTGATATAAAAAAGGAAGAAGACCTTCACCCAATAAAGCATGGAGGCTTACCAGATCAAGTGGACTCTGCCAGCTATACAGACTGGAGAGTCACATAAGCTTTGGATCATCCAGCGTGGATCGAAGCCTCATAGAACTGCCGGTGACAGGGATGTACGTCAGTATAGTAATCCGGGAGGGGGACTTCAGTTATCCAGGGCTTGATGCTCAGTAGGTATACGTTGAGAATAGTGTGTAGGAGAAAAAGAGGAGCAATAGTGTGATACCGTCACGGTATTAAAAGATTTAATAAGTAATGAACTTACATGGATCAGGATAAAAAAAGCGCGCTTGCAGTCATAATGTGGCGACAGTAGAATCTTCCCTGACGCGTTTCGTGTACAACCCTTGACCCTTTGACAACGTGTTTGTACACGAAACGCGTCAGGGAAGATTCTACTGTCGCCACATTATGACTGCAAGCGCGCTTTTTTTATCCTGATCCATGTAAGTTCATTACTTATTAAATCTTTTAATACCGTGACGGTATCACACTATTGCTCCTCTTTTTCTCCTACACACTATTCTCAACGTATACCTACTGAGCATCAAGCCCTGGATAACTGAAGTCCCCCTCCCGGATTACTATACTGACGTACATCCCTGTCACCGGCAGTTCTATGAGGCTTCGATCCACGCTGGATGATCCAAAGCTTATGTGACTCTCCAGTCTGTATAGCTGGCAGAGTCCACTTGATCTGGTAAGCCTCCATGCTTTATTGGGTGAAGGTCTTCTTCCTTTTTTATATCACCACACAAGAGTGTGCATAGAGGACATCACTTGTTTATATTGAACACTTATAGCTTTTGGATTTGGACATCGATTGCAATTTTTTTGTTCAGGACATTCCATTTCTTATACTAGTGACTATTTAATTTTGTTCACTGGTTACTGGTCATTTTTTTTTTTTTTTTTTTTTTTTTTTTTTTTTTTTATTGTGTATAGTTGGTTATTTTTTCACAAAATATTCTTTCTATGATCATATTTTCTAATCACATACAATTTTTTAGCACATAGATATATTTATTTATATTCTATTTACTTAGCGCTACACATTTTTTTATCCATACCATTCATACTGGCACAACTTTAAGTAGTGCCGACTTTAAAGTAGTCCTTGCACTACTTTGGTCCGATTTTGATGGCACTTACACAGGCATGCATTGAAATTGCGGCAAAATCGCGTTAAAATTGCGGCCGCAAAATCGCGGTAAAATCGTGCGCCTTTGAAGTCGTACAAATGTGAAAGGTGCCTAAGTCCCCTTTCACACTTATACGACTTGTCTCATGATTTTGTACTGTAAAATCGTATGACAAGTCATTCTCCATGATTTTCAATAAACACCATTCATACTGGCACGACTTTAAGTTGTGCCGACTTCAAAGTAGTCCCTGCACTACTTTGGTACAACTTCCATGCGAGTTATTGTCCATAGACCTCAAAGTTAAACCCTCAAGTAGCATGAAAATCATACCTGAATAATATACACACGATTTCAGTACAACTTTGTAAGCACAAGCAGCTTTTTAACCCTTGTCCCACCCAATCCTTTCAGCATAGTAGCCCTTCCCAAGCACATTTTTCCACCACACATTCTCTTCTGGTTATTCCCTCAGGAACAATGTGCTCCAAACAGGTAAAAAAAAGACTCGTCCTCGATAATGAGCAAATCATTAGATTTATCCGTGACCAGCTATTTATGATTTGTGTGACCCAAACTACAAAGACAATATCCCACTGGCCACCAATGAAGGGGACATTCTTCCCACTAACCACCAACGTAAGGAGCATTCTTCTCACTGACCACCAATGTAAGGAGCATTCTTCCCACTGACCACCAATGTAAGGAGAATTCTTCTCACTGACCACCAATGTAAGGAGAATTCTTCTCACCGAACACCAATGTAAGGAACATTCTTCCCACTGATTACCAATGTAAGGAACATTCTTCTCACTGACCACCAATGTAAGGAGCATTCTTCTCACTGACCACCAATGTAAGGAGCATTCTTCCCACTGACCACCAATGTAAGGAGCATTCTTCCCACTGACCACCAATGTAAGAAGCATTCTTCCCACTGACCACCAATGTTAGGAGCATTCTTCTTACTGACCACCAATGTAAGGAGCATTCTTCCCACTGACCACCAATGTAAGAGGCATCCTTCCCACTGACCACCAATGCAAGGAGCATTCTTCTCACTGACCACCAATGTAAAGGACATCCTTCCCCCTGACCACCAATGTTAAGAGCATTCTTCTCACTGACCACCAATGTAAGGAACATTCTTCCTACTGACCACAAATGTAATGGACATTCTTCTCACTGATCACCAATGTAAGGGACATTCTTCCCACTGACCAACAATGTAAGGAGCATTCTTCTCACTGACCACCAATGTAAGGAGCATTCTTCCCACTGACCACCAATGTAAGAGGCATCCTTCCCACTGACCACCAATGCAAGGAGCATTCTTCTCACTGACCACCAATGTAAGGGACATCCTTCCTCCTGACCACCAATGTTAGGAGCATTCTTCTCACTGACCACCAATGTAAGGAACATTCTTCCTACTGACCACAAATGTAAGGGACATTCTTCTCACTGACCACCAATGTAAGGGACATCCTTCCCCCTGACCACCAATGTTAGGAGCATTCTTCTCACTGACCACCAATGTAAGTGACTTTCTTCCTACTGACCACCAATGTAAGGGACATTCTTCCCACTGACCACCAATGTAAGGGACATTCTTCTCATTCTTCATTATAGAGGACCCAAAATTCACGATTGGCAATGATGGGATGTACCCAATATCCACGTCTACTCCGCCTCTGCTTCTCCTCCTCTTCTTTCTCGTGCACTGCTACTGCTGCAGCAGCAATGGCAGGAAAAGGAATTGCCTCACACCATGTATGTTTTCATTGGTTAACGCCAAAGTTGTGGCCAAGTCGAAGTTGTACTAAATTGTAGTCAAACATTTAGGCCAAAGTGTATTCAGCCACATGTCTTTAGTAAAAAAAAATCGAAATAAAAAAAAAAACTAGCTACCTAGCGGGAACAGCGACACTAATACATCGATCAGAAAAATGATCGCTTAGTGACACTGGCAATAGGGAGTGAAAGGGTTAACTAGGGCGGTGATCAAGGGGTTAACACTTTATTAGGGGGGTACGGGGGCTACCCTGGACCTAACACTAACTGACTGTCACACTAACTGTCACACTGACACTAAATGCAGTGATCAGTACATATATGATCACTGCATTCAGTGACACTGTGACATTGGGGGGGGGGGGGTTGATCGGGGGGGGTTAATGTGCCTATGTGTGACTGGTGTCAGTGAAGTGTTGGTGCAGACTCACTTGTGATGTCTTCTCTCCTGAGCGGCGGTTGAAAATACCGCCGAGAGGAGAGATTACATCACTTCCCCCTTCCTGTGTTTACACAGGCAGAGGAAGTGACACGCGTAGGAGGACGCGCATTGGCTGGGAGCGATCCGGAGGGGGCGGACAAAAACGAACAGCCGCCCCCTCATCCCGGATCGCTCGGACAGCCACGGGGACCACCGCAAGTACCGGGGGGAGGGTCCAGATCGAACCCCGACCCACATCTAGGCAGGGACGTACAGGTACGCCAATGTGCCTGTACGTGCCATTCTGCCGACGTATATGTACATGCGGCGGTCCTTAAGGCGTTAAATGATCATATTCAGAGGTTAGACTCCAAAAAATTACATGATCTGTAAAACTAAATTATATTTATTCATTTTAAGTTTACTTATGTACACAACAGACTTTTTTGTGCATGTTGTGCTTTTGAAAGGTTTTACAATTGCAGTGTAGATGCATGCTACTGGACATTTAGGCCGGAATCACACTTGTGCGGTGCGAATTTCAGATCTCTTATCTTTGCAGAGAGATTACAGAAGTGTTCAGCAGATTAGCAACGTTTTAGATGCGAATTTGGAGACCTGGGAGAAGTTACAGGGGAGAGGAGAGTGGGGGGGGGAAGTGTATTGAGCTGAAAGAGAGAATTTCCTAAAGAGAAATGAACACATCTGCGAATCAGCTGCGTACCCATAGAAGATAATGGGCCTGAATTCGCACCTGAGCCGCACCGCAAGGCCTAAAATCCGCACACGTTTTTTCTGCAATGCGCAGTGCGAATGCATCGCACATATGTGAACCAGCCTCATTGAAAACAACGTATTTAGAAATGTTCTGCGTATTAGATGCGGTTTAAGCCGCAACCAATTCACATAGGTGTGAATCCGGTCTGAAGGCTTTATTGAGGCTGACCTAGAAATATATTGAACAAGTCATTTCGCTAATTAGTGGGTCATATGATCAATTTTTCTAAACATCAAAATGAGCTTGTAAATGAAAAATGAATTGTCCCTTTTTTAAAAAAAAAAAAAATCAATGAATTAACCTGGTTTTAGGTTTTTAATCATAAAACTCCATGCAACATACATTGTAGTTAACAGTTTGTGTCACTAGAGGGCAGTGTTTATACTTAATAAAAAATCTACTGTTCTAAATTTGGACCAATAATTCTCTTTATGCAAACAAAACAGTCTTTATTTCAAAGAGAACATACTGTTTTCCCGATTTCTATTTACTTCCACAACAGGTTCAACATTATTTCTAAAGCCAGCATGATTAATACTAGAAGTACTGTTCTGCAAGTACGCAGCCGATGAATTTTAAATACTAAAAGTTCTAATGCACTATACATATCATCTAAATCAAGTAAAGCAAACAATGTACATTTGCTCCATACTGAAGAATGCTGTCTCTTCAGTAATTCTTTATAACACAGAAAAAATAAAGAAAAGTTAGATCTAATAAATAGCTGGAGATAGTAAGGGAAAGTTTGGTGCCTTGTTAATCATAATAAATATCTGCTTACTGAATTAATACCTAAATATATAACCCTTTCTCAACAAACAGTCTATGGTTCTCCGATTTTAGAATAAAAACACAACAAGGTGCATTGTCATATGTAACTTTATTAAAAAAAATTATGGGAAAAAATAAATAAAATAAATGACCTTCCAGGCAGTAAACAAAATCAATACGTAGCTTAAGCTACAATACCCTCCCTCAATCTGGAGCTGACCTCTGCAGCACTTCTTTTTCGCTACAAAATGTCCTCAGTCTTCTGCGTTGAGTGACACCCAGTGCTATGAATGTGGAGTGTCATGGCCCCACCCCTTAAGTGTATCTTAACCACTTGCCACCGCCTTCTATATATATACTGTGGCTTGGCGGCGCAAGCCAGCATACCTGTACGTCGGTCTGTGCATGTGGTATTATGGGCGTGCGCCACGGGAGTACTCCTGCGGATCCGGTGGACTTGATGTTTGCCGGTCACAAAGACCGCATTACAGGGAAGCAGAGCAGGGATTTGTCTATATAAACAAGGTAGATCCCAGTTCTGACAGAGGACAACTCAGAGATCTGCTGTTCCTAGTGATCAGGAACAGCGATCTCTGTGGTAGCGTACACACGACCGAGTTTCTAGGCAGAATCCAGCGAGAACCTCGATGGGAGATGTATTCCACTGAGAAAACCGGTCGTGTGTACACTTTTTGCCAAGCAACCCGTCGGGAAGCTCGTCGAGCCAAAAAGAGAGCATGTTCTCTATTTCCTCGTTGTTCAATGGGAAAATGTGGCTCGACAAGCTTTTTGACTGCCGAACTAGGAACTCGACGGGCGGAACCATGAGTTTCGCCCGACGAGTTTCTCGGTCGTGTGTACGCCGCCTGTCTTGTCCCAGCAAGCCCATCCCCCACACAGTTAGAACACACCAAGGGAACACAGTTAACCCCTTGATCGCCCCCAAGTGTCAACCCCTTCCCTGCCAGCATCATTTATACATTGATCAGTGCATTTTTTTTAAGTACTGATCGCTAAATATTGTCACTGGTTCCCCGAAAAGTGGCACTTGGGGTCAGATTTTTCTGCTTGCTAAAAATCTCCCCCTAAATCTATCCCTTATTTTGTAGACAACCAAATAAAAGCTTTATTTGTGGGGAAAAAATGACATCAATTATGATTGGGTACAGTGTCACACGACCGCTCAATTGTCAGTTAAAGTGACACAGTGCCGTATCGCAAATCCTTCTGGGGATGAAGTGGTTAGGACTGGTCACCACTGGAAAAGATCAGGATAAAAAGCGGCATGCCACGTGACTGTTCAGAAGACATCAGGAAAATGTATTAACATTAAAAATAAAAGTGTACCACACCCACAAGGGTGCTTCTGGCAAGATAGGGTGTCTCCTGTGAGGGTACAACAAATCCATAGACCCAGAAACAGACAAACCCTTAAAAATTCTCTTTTCATGGTGTCTAATCACTGCTGATGGTAGTGGTGCTTGTGTGTATCAGGGACCACCGCCCAGAGTTAATTACATTAGGGTTGATTTACTAAAGGCAAACAGACTGTGCACTCTGCAAGTGATGTTGCCCCAGAGCTTAGTAAATGAGGTAAAGCTTCACTTTACAAAGAATATCCAATCACACGGTCAGGGCCTGGCCTCTGATGTGCCAGGCAATGTCTCTTCTTGCTGAGCTACCTAGAATGGTGGGCAGTTCCCTGCACAATTCCTTGAATAATCCTGTCTTGAACCTTGTTTGTCCTGAACCCTGAACTATTTGCTGCTAACATGAAATTCCTGATTTAAGCTTTGTCTCTGGACTTCCTGTTTGCCAGATTATTATGCTCTCTTCAGCCAGTTACTCGCTCCTGTCTTCCCTGCTGCTGTCCATATTTTGCTACAACTTATTATCAACCCTTGGCTTGTTCCTCCACTACGGTTCTGCCTGATCCCAACCTGGCTTGTTTCCCTGACTATGCTTCTGTTTGATCCCTACCTGCTTATCCGCTACTGCAGTCCAGCTTGCTCACCTTCTGGTGGGGTGATTCCGAGGACCGTGACCTGGTACTAACACGCATAAAAATCTATCTCCACCATCACAAGCTCTGGTGAACACTGGTTAGTACTTAGACTACACAATAGTCCTCGAGACTGACCCCTGATTGTGATACATATACAAGGAAAATAAAAAAATAAAAAATGTTTGCCTGCACATGATTGGATGATCAAGATCAGCAGAGCTTCCTCTATTTTACTAAGCCCTGGAGCAACAGCACTTGCAAAGTGCACAGTCTATTTGCCTTTACTAAATCAGCCCCAACGTTTTTGTAATATATTTGTATTTTTTACTAGTATTTGAGTTCCACGATTGTTTATCTGATTAATGCTGGCCATACACTAGACGAAAAATCGGTCGAAAATCGCTCATGGAGACACTTTGTTCGTTTTTTTGGCTAGTTAATGGGCACCAATCGTTAATTGTATGTGACGTTTTCGTGGAAAAAAAAACGATCGGCTAGTTTAGAAAAATGTTGACGGCCGAGCGATAAATCGTACGGTTAATGCGTTATTCGTCCAAAAAAAATGAATGCTTGCTACTGCGAATGTTTGAAAACTACTATAACCCGGAAGGTAAATATTCGTATCAAAGAACGTTCACGTCAAAAGGTCATGATACACTTGTATGTAACCTGCAATCTCTTCAAATGTGATATACCTTTATGTATGTTTAATCACTTCCCGACGGCCGTACGACTTTGTATGGCCGCAGCGTGGTTCCACTTCTCTGAGCCGCCGTATAAAGTCGGCATCCGCTCCTCCAGGCCACTGGGGGGAGCGGGAGCACCGCCAGCGACACGCGCGTGCCCGCCACCGTGCGCGTGTGCCTGACGCATCCCTGAGATGCCGTTGTGCGTGCCTGGTGGCCGCGATGTCCGCCAGGCTCTCGCGATCAGCGGTTACAGGACAAGGACATGGATCTGTGTGTGTAAACACACAGATCCACGTCCTGTCAGGGAGAGAGGAGACCGATCTTTGTCCCTTGTACATAGGGACATATATCGGTCACCTCCCCCAGTCACCCCCCCTCCCCCCATAGTTAGAACACGATGCAGGGTACACATTTAATACTCACCCCCTAGTGTTAACCCCTTCAATGCCAGTCACATTTATACAGTAATTAGTGCATATTAATAGCACTGATCGCTGTATAAATGTGAATGGCGCCAAAAACGTGTCAAAAGTGTCCGATGTGTCCGCCATAATGTCGCATTCCCAATAAAAATCACAGATTGCCGCCATTACTAGTGAAAAAAATAATAATAAAAATTAATAATAATTCTGTCCCCTATTTTGTTAGCGCTATAACTTTTACGCTTATTGCGTTTTTTTTTTTTTACCAAGAATATGTAGAAGAATACGTATCGGCCTTTTTTCTTTTTTTTCTTTTTTTAATTGGGTTATTTATTATAGCAACAAGTAAAAAATATTGATTTTTTTTCAAAATGTTTGCTTTATTTTGTTTATAGCGCAAAAAATAAAAACCGCAGAGATGATCAAATACCACCAAAAAAAAGCTCTATTTGTGGGGAAAAAAGGACGTCAATTTTGTTTGGGAGCCACGTCGCACGACCGCGCAATTGTCAGTTAAAGCGACGCAGTGCCAGAAGATGAAATTTCACCTGGTCAGGAAGGGGGTATATGTGCCCAGTAAGCAAGTGGTTAAATAATTCACTACATACACAAAATATGCAATTTTAAAACTTTATTGCGAAATGTATTATTTTGAAACAAAAAAAAGTAATCCTGTTCAATATTTATTTTCCTTATTATTATTTTTTTATCTTCGTATACAAAAGAACATATGAACATTAATCAAAATGTTGTGTATTACACAATAGAGCATACTTTTGTAAATCACACAATAGAGCATAATTTTTATTTATTTTTTCACGAGAGCATAATTTTTTTAGATTTTTTTAAGATTTTTTTGATTAGAGCACCTCTTAAATTTTAGTTAGTGTGTCAATAACAACCAGGAATTGGTTCTGGACAGAGGTTAAGTGATTTTTTCTAATTCAGATGAGCATTTCTCCAACTCTGAGGAGCACTCCAACAGATCAGATAACAATCTTTGGACAGTGACGGAATTTAATTCCTGTTCCACATTCAGATAATGTGCTATTGAAGATACAAAAAAACTAAAATAATCAGGGGAATGTGTTTTCAATTCAGTTCAAATTACAGTGTGGCTTACCTGTGGTGCTTGTGATGCTTTCACAGGAATGCTGTGCCTGGTCTGCTTCAACATCTATAATACTGTGGCCTGGATGAGCATCATCCTCATCAGGTCCTTTTTCTGTTACTGTAGATGTGTCATCAACCATAATAATATTCAGTTCAGTTGAGACAGTGCTGTTCTTCAATGCTTTCTTGGGTTTTTCTGTGTTTAAAGCGGAGTTCCACCCAAAAATGGAACTTCCGCTAATCCCACTCCTCACCCCCTTACATGCCACATTTGGCATGTAATTTTTTTGGGGGGGAAGTGGGGGTTTCAGGAGGAGTGGGACTTCCTGTCCCACTTCCTGCTTCCGCCGAGGGGCTGGTTAGGCGATTAAGCTTAATCACCTACAGCAGCCCCCCCCTGTGGGCGATCGCATGTGACACATGACAGGTCCCATGCGATCGCCTGTCCAATCAGTGGGTGGCCACAGTTGTGATGAGGACGCCGGCCGGGGAGGGGGGGAGAGGAGCGGAGCCCCGGTCGGCACGTCGCTGGAACGCTGGAGCAGGTAAGTGTCTGTTTATTAAAATCCAGCAGCTACACTTTTTGTAGCTGCTGACTTTTAATAAACACAAATATTGGCTGGAACACCCCTTTAAAGGAAAAAAAAGCCAAAAATAAGTATGCATGCTAAAGATTCTATTTTCCATACATGAACACATTGCAGGCAGACTGCATGGATTGCATACCTAGTTGAGAGAGCAATAAAGGCATAAATGCTTTTTAATTACCTTTTTGGATCAATTTGTGTATTTTACACAACTGTGCTTCCTCTCAAGTCGGACCATGTCTTCCGCAGCTGGTCTTTTGTTCGGTCCACACCATACTTCTTCCTAAGCACATGGATAACCTTCTCCATGATGTCCTCTTTTCTTCTATAAGGCCTAGGGTAGTTTTTGTGTCTCCCATCAATTTTTCTCTAAAAATGTTCTCCCACTAATTTGTTGCTGAGGGGGACACTCGATGGACCTGACTGCTGCCACCCTTGGCCTGGGGTGGCAATAACACCCCCAGTCAATCAATGGTGGATCACTCCTAGCACAGCCATGGCTAGAACAGAGGCTAAATTTTCTTTAATCACTCTGGTCTGAGCCAAATAACAGCTCAAACCCACATTAAATTTGAGGCAGCGCCTGTTCATCAGGAGCAGGGAGCTACACTCTTCTCCCACAATGGGGTTGATATACTAAAACTGAAAGAGTGCAAAACGTGGTGCAGCTCTGCACAGAAGCCAGTCAGCTTCCAGGTTTTATTGTCAAAGCTTAATTGAACAAGCTGAAACTAGAACTTGATGAGCTGCACCAGATTTTGTACTCTTCAGTTTGTGATGCAGTATGTGAGAGTAGTGATATGAATTTTGTAAATTATGAAGAGGGCTGAAAAGAATGGCTGAACAGTGTACATTTTCTCTGTTAAGTCTCACAGTGTCAAAAAATAGCTGCTCAGGGTGGTATCTGTTGATTAGGAGGTACTATAGGAAAAACATCATCACTGATAGCAATATCCATTAGGTAATGGGGTCAAACAATAAAATAAATCAGTATTAAATTAGATACAGCATTTAATGTTCTCCTCAGTTAAAAATAGGTGAATTTCTTTAGACAGTTTGAGGTTTGCAGCTTAACAGATCTAATAGTCAACACAGAACAGAATTCAAAGAGACATTTCTATAAAAGTCATATCTACAAAGAAAGGTCAGATCAATCATCTAGCTCTTTCATTTCTCTTGTATCTGTGCTGTCATTATGAGGAGCTTATTTTTATTAAAAATAGTATTTCATATAAGACATATCTGTTAGAATGAAGAAGGAGAAAATGTCTCACCAACAGAAACAGGCAATGAAATATACAGTATGTCCACCTTGTAGCAATGCCAGGGCCCATGTGTTCCCTTCAACTCTGCTGCAGAACAGAAGCTGCAAACATGTAATAAAGCTGTTGTTCATTTTCCTACATAGAAATGTGTTCAACATGGAGTCATTTTTTCGGATATTAACAAAGTTATATTACTTCACGGCATTGTTATATCTTTTATTATTACATTTACACCACAATTCATATGCGGCACAGTGCAGTGCGATTTGAACCCATCCATTTTGAATGGGCTGAATTGCACCAAAAGAAGTACATGCTCTACTGTAAAAAACTTACTGCGACCAGATCGTATGGTACTTCTGTACCATGCAATCCGATGAGGGCCAATGCACTGCATTTGCGAAAAAAGCTTGGGGTATCGGTAACTTAAACGTATGTCAAAATGTAGAGTATAAGATTTCCTATCATCTGTGCCCAGTCTTGCCACACAGAGTTAATCCAGCGCTGAGTAATCCTCTTTTAATGTTCAGTGAGAATTAACAGAATTCCAGATAAAAACTTGCCAAATTATAAAGTCTGTTTTCTCTCTTCTTGCTTTGAGTGAGAGGTTATTTACATATGTAGCTTGGACATGTTTATCATATGTTATGTTATGTTTATCATAACATGAGGTGACCCAAAGTTCATTGTATATAACCAGGATGTGTTATGTGGGGGAGGGGTGGTTTTCTCACTTTTTAGGGTCCTTTCATACGTGCGGACCGTTTTTTAGATCCATTTTTTATCATCAGTTAATCCGTTTTTTCGCCCTATTTTCATCAGTTGTCATCCGTTTTTCATCCGTTTTCATCCGTTTTTCATCCGTTTTTTTTTTTTGTTAGAACTTTATTTTTATTACATATTTTGATGAAAAACGGATGTTAGCGGATCAGATGTTAAACAGATCGTCCGCTAACATCCGTTTTTCGTCTGTTCCGGTTTTTTGACGGAAGAAAATTAGGGTTTTCTTCCGTTCAAAAAAACGGAGCTTAACAGAGACGGAGGTCAATGGACGTTAGCGGATGCTCATCCGCTAACATACGATATCCCATAGGGAAGCATTGCAGTCCGTAAACGGACGTCTAAAAAACGGACAAACGGACCGCATGTGTGAAAGGACCCTTATACTGTGAATCACCTCATGTTATGATAAACATAATATAACATATGATAAACATCTCCAAGCTAGATATGTAAATAACCTGTCACTCAAAGCAAGAAGACAGAAACTTTTTATTTAGGCAGGTTTTTATCTGGAATTCTGTTCATTTTCACTGAACATTAAAAGAGGACTTCTCAGATCTGGATTAACTCTGTGTGGCAAGACTGGACACAGATGATAGGAAATCTTATACTCTACATTGTGACATAAAAAAAAAAAAAACATTTTTGGGTTTACATCCACTTTAACATTCCAAATGTGGTGCATTTTGAACAGAAACAGGCACTTAAAGTATTTCAATTAAATTTAAAGAATTCCTATACCCAAAGCTTTTGAGTAGAGTTAGTAAAGATTAAAACCCTCTCTTTGCTTTGTTTTTGTTTGCTGTCCCATTGAGGACATTTCCCCTTACTTCACGCTTCATGCCTGACATACCAAGGACTGGGAGGAAATCTCTCTTGCCCTTTTAGACAGTAATCATTAGAACAGCTCTATTCCTATTTCCTCTATTCCTATTTACTGTATGATTTTTGATTTCCTGTTACTGAGTACCAATGCTTACTGGTACAAATAGAGAGGATAAATCTTCCCAGCGGGGGGAAAAAGACAGCCAAACAATCCAAACAGGAGTTCCAAATGTTTAATATATTCCAAAACGATCGATAAATATATATAAATATGCTTTAAGTCCTGTTGGTGGTTTGTTAAAATCCATTTGGAAACACTTTCAAATTTAAAATTCTTATCAAAAAGTCTGAAACAGGATGGTTTGAGCTGCCCATAGCAATCACTCATTCACCATTTGTTCATGAAAATTGAGTAACAATATTTATGGGGAAGAAAATAAAGCTGGAGTCCAAGCAAATATAAAAAACACCATTCAAATGTATGAATCTTGTAATGGTGAAAGATGTGGCTTTATATTAGCCTTTGAGATAACTGATATACTGATATACCAAGAAGGGTTTATTGAGGCACACTACATGGAATGTTCTCAGTACTGTTTCTTTTGAAGCATCTCTTGAAGTCTAGTGGTGGAATAGCTATTACCTAATGTCTTGATTCTTATCGAATGTTTACTCTTAACATTGCTTGTATAGGATCGAAAACGCCCAAAGAAGCATATATATAAATAGGTCATTTGCAGCATTGGAATCTGAGTTTATATTTTGAAAGCTCAGTCAGTAGTTTGTGTTTGGATTGCACTGAAAAATAATAAAAAAATAAATACTTCCATTCAAAGACATTTAAGAAAAAAGCATAATCAAAATATAATGGTACCCATGGAAAAAAAAAATATATAGGCCCGGATTCACAGACATCGGCGCATATTTATGCTGCCGTAGCGTATCTCTTTTACGCTATGCTGGCGCAGAGCAGGGAGGCAAGCATGGAGTTCACAAAGCTAATGCTCCCAACTCTGCGCCGGCATAGCGTATATTTTGTAGGCGTAAGCCAGCGTAACTGGAAGTAGGTGGAAGTGGGCTGGAAGTGGGCGTGATCCATGATAATTAAGCGTGACCCGGGCGCCCGACAAGCACTTAAAATGAACTGCGCATGTGTCGGGACATGGACGTATCCCTGTGCGCATGCGTACAACCACGTCGGAACAACTGCCTAAGATACGCCGGATCACTGTGTACGCCGCAAACGTAACCTACGCCCAGCCAGACCCACGACGGCCCATATTTACAAATGTCCAACGTAAAATACGTAGGCTTGTGTTCCCTGGTCCATACCTTTGCATGGGTTGCGCCTCATCTATGGGGAATAACTTTCCGCCGAACGTAAAACGTATGCAAACCGCATAAATCATGCGCCGGGCGCAAGTACTTCGTGAATCGGCGTATCTCCCTCATTTGCATATTTGAATAGAAAATCAAAGGGAGCGCCACATGCGTCCAGCGTAAATATGCGCTCACTCTAAGCTGGCGTAGGCAAGTTACGTCGGTGGGATGAAGTCTATTTTTATGCGTATCTTAGTTTGTGGGTTCGGCGCACAGATACAACGGCGCATATTTGTACGTACGCGGTGTATCTGGAGATACGTTGGCGTAAGTGCTTTGTGAATCCGGGCCAATCTGTATATATATATATATATATATATATATATATATATATATATATATATATAAAAACACACACACACTATGTTTATACAGTGCTCAGTATAAATGAGTACACCCCAACAGATTTGTCAGAATTTGTCGGGCCATTGATTGCAACCAAGATTTGTTAATTTGCACATACAAAAAAGTGTTTTTCCTAAAAAATTCATTCAAGACCATGTTGAAAAAATGAAAAACACCCCAATGAAAGTCTAAGGGTCCTTACACACGGAGCGGTCCGTTTTTCGGTCCGCTCCGT
This sequence comes from Rana kukunoris, assembly GCA_029574335.1. Lineage (NCBI taxonomy): Eukaryota > Metazoa > Chordata > Amphibia > Anura > Ranidae > Rana > Rana kukunoris. The sequence goes on from CM056050.1 coordinate 445,460,689, forward strand.
GTGTCCGTCAGCTCAGCGGGGGGTCTCCGCTGAGCTGTCGGGCGGACGGGGCGGTCCCCGCACACTGTGCAGGGACCGCCCCGTCTCTCCTCCGCTCTCCCCTATGGGGAGTCGGATGGAAACGGACCGTCTGTCCGTTTGCATCCGATCCGTTTAGCCGGACAGAAGAAAAATAGGACATTCTTCCGTCCGCAAAAACGGATGCGGATCGAGCGGACGTTAGCGGATGCATCATCCGCTAACGGATCCGCTCCCATAGGGACCCATTACAAGTCCGTAAACGGACTTGAAATGAGCGGACCGTTCGTCCGCTAATGTGAAAGGGCCCTTAGAAGCAAAGCTGAATTTTAGACAACAAAATCCTATTTAACAAAAATTCAACTACAGGTGAGTTTAATTATTCATTAAAAAGGTGTCCAGCAGACAGTTGACTATAAAAAGGTGTTAATTTTTTTTTTTTTTAAATGCAACCATCTCACAGAGACACCTAGCCCACCCAAGGAAGTTAACACCTCGAAAGGGGCTACCTCTAAAAAGAAGGCTTAAAGAAAATCGTCATGCAAGTTCACTGCAGTTACCTAAAGAAGTAGAAAGCCAAATTGGGTTGATGGATTACCGTGACACAATACAGCGTACACTGCAGGGGAATGACATGCATGGGTGTCGTCCACAAAGGAAGCCTCTCCTAATGCCCATGGACAAAAAAACACCTAGAATTTGCCAGGGCCCATGCTGAAAAAGACTACTTGGACTCTGTACTCTGGAGTAACAAGACAAAGTTAAATGTTTTTGGAGCCTTTGGCTTCAAAACTGTATGATGTCGCATAGGTGAGTAGTACAAAGAAAAATGCATAGTGCCTACAGTGAAACATGGTGGTGACATTGTCCTTCTGTGGGGCTGCATGAGTGCTGCTGGTGTCAGGGAGCTGTATTTCATTGATGGTATCATAAATTTAACGTTTTACTGCTCTATATTTAAAGAGATTGTGCACTTTTCCGACATGACAAGTACCCAAAACACACATCTAAGACCACTGTTGCATTTCTGAAGAAGAACAGGGTGAATGTGATTCAGTGACCAAGTATGTCTCCTGATGTGATCTCAATCGAACACTTATGGAGAATTCTGAAGAGACAAGTTGAGCATCACTCTCCATTCATCATCCAGGCTCTAAAAGAGGTCATTCTTGAAGAATGTATATAAAGATGGTGCCGTCTCTTACAAATTATGAAGGTCTTACAAAATACTAGATGTAGTAGTTTTTGTTGTGGGATGTATTCACCTTTCCATAAACTAATTTGAGTAAAGCTGAAGATTTTGTAATCTAATGGCCTGTACACACGATTGGTCCATCCGATGAGAACAGTCTGATGGACCGTTTTCATCGGTTAACCGATGAAGCTGACTGATGGTCCATCGTGCCTACACACCATCGGTTAAAAAAAACAATCGTGTCAGAATGCGGTGACGTAAAACACAACGACGTGCTGAAAAAAGTGAAGTTTAATGCCTCCAAGCATGTGACTTGATTCTGAGCATGTGTGGATTTTTAATCATGGTCGTGCCTACTAACAATCGATTTTGTTCTATCGGTTAGGAATCCATCGGTTAAATTTAAAACAAGTTGGCTTTTTTTTAACCGATGGCACCTACACACGATCGGTTTTGACCAATGAAAACGGTCCATCAGACCATTCTCATTGGTTTAACCGATCGTGTGTACACGGCATTAGTTATATGATAACTTTACTTTCATGTAATGAGCTAAAAACATGTTCTATAAAGCTCAAGCCTCGTACACACGACCGAGAATCTCATCGTAAATGAAACGTTGTTTTCCTTGACGAGGTTCTTGTCAAGCTTTCTTTGCATGCACACTGTCATGACAAAATCTTGTCGTTCTCCAACGCGGTGACGTACAGCACGTACAACGGCACTATAAAGGGGAAGTTTGATTCCACTTGCACCACCCTTGGGGCCACTTTTGCTAATCTCATGTTACTGCGTGTTAGGAGAGTTTGGTGAGAGATGATTTGCGCTTTTCAGTCTGTTACAGCGTGACAAATGTGCTATCTCAATTACGAACACTGCTTTTAGGTGCGCTCCCGTCTCATACTTTATTCTGAGCATGCGCAGGTTTTTAAGTATACACACAAATGTGTTTCTCTTTGTAAACCAGCCCAACGAGAAACACGGCAAGGAAATTGAGACTCCCGACGAGAAAAAAGAGAACATGTTCTCTTTTTCTCTCATCGAGATCCATAACAGTTTTCTCAACGAAAAACATACACACGACCGTTTTCCTCTGCAAAAAAAGCTCTGCCAGCATTTTTCTTGATTGATTTTGTTGAGGAAAACGGTCATGTGTACGAGGCCTCAGTTTTGTCAACATTTTGGAAATTGTTCTTGTATTCATTGAGATATTGATTAAAATCATACCTTTCAAAAGGGGTGAACTCATTTATGCTGAGCACTGTGTATATATAGTTGTGCTTAAAAGTTTGCATACCCTGTCCGAAATCGAGAAATGTTGGCATTGATATTAAAAATATGATTGATCATCCCAAAAAACTGTCTTTTGAGGATAGTGATCACATGAAGCCATTTATTATCACATAGTTGTTTGGATCCTTTTTAAATCATAATGATAACAGAAATCACCCAAATGACTCTGATCAACAGTTTCCATACCCTGGAATGTTTTACCTTGGTACAGACACACGTTAAAATGGCAATTAAAGGTTAATTTTTCCACATCTGTGGCTTTTTAAATTGCAATTAGTCTCTGTTTATAAATAGTCAATGAGTTTGTTAACTCTCACGTGGATGCACTGAGCAGGCTAGATACTGAGCCATGGGGAGCAAAAAAGAACTGTCAAAAAACCTGCATAACAAGGTCATGGAACTTTATAAAGATGGAAAAAGAGATAAAAAGATATCCAAAGCCTTGAATATGTCAGTCAATAGTGTTCAATCACTTATTAGGAAGTGGAAAATCTGGGATCTCTTGATACCAAGCCAAGGTCAGGTAGACCAAGAAATATTGCAGCCACAACTGCCAGAATAATTGTTCTGGATACAAAGAAAAGCTCACAGGTAACCTCAGGAGAAATACAGGCTGCTCTGAAAAAAGACAGTTTGATTGTCTCAAAAGGCACAATACGACAATATTTGAACAAGCCTTTACTGCACCAAAGCCTCAAAAAAGCCTGGTTACATAATGCCCAACAACACCTTGACATGCAACAAATTGTTATCGGGAGTGACAAGACCAAAATAGAATGGAATAAATAGAATGGAATACCATCTTAATTGTGAAGCATGATTGTGGCTCACTGATGTTTTTGTTTTCATTTGTTTTTTTATCATGTGGATTTATACGTACCTGTCTATCTAACACAGATCTGACGGGCCTGGTATTGTTACATGACCACATCAGTTTATTCCAGCAGAAAGCACTTAAAAACGCTATGAACGCTACCATCAGGTACCTATTCAAAATTTAAAAATTTAAAAGTTTTTTCCTCCTTTCTTCAATGATGTTATACAATTAGTCTATTAGTCTATTTTAATTTTTATTCATACATACCCTATTCATTTTTGACAGATTGTAACCTCAGTAATATGCCCTATATGGGCTTCATGTTTGCTGCTTGGTGCTCTAAAGGCTCCCAATACATCGGCACACATTTATGCCGCCGTAGCGTATCTCTTTTACTCTACGCCGACGCAGCGCAGAGAGGCAAGCATGGAATTAACAAAGCAAATGCTCCCAACTCTGCCCCGGCGTAGCGTATATTTCGTAGGCGTAAGCTGGCGTAAGTGGAAGTAGGTGGAAGTGGGCTGGAAGTGGGCGTGATCCATGCTAATGAAGCGTGACCCCATGCAAATGATGGGCCGGGCGTCAGACAAGTACTTAAACCGAACTGCGCATGCGTCAAGACGTGGACGTATCCCTGTGCGCATGCGCACAACCATGTAGGAACAACTGCCTAAGATACGCCGGATCACTGTGTACGCCGTTAATGTAACCTACGCCCAGCCAGACCCATGTCGGCCCATATTCACAGATGTCCAACGTACAATACGTAGGCTTGTGTTCCCTGGTCCATACCTTTGCATGGGTTGCACCTCATCTATGGGGAATAACTTTACGCCGAACGTAAAACTTACGCAAACCGCGTAAATCATGCGTCGGGCGCAAGTACGTTCGTGAATTGGCGTATCTCCCTCATTTTCATATTTGATTTGAAAATCAATCGGAGCGCCACATGCGTCCGGCGTAAATATGCGCCCACTCTACGCCGGCGTAGGCAAGTTACGTTGGTGGGATGAAGTCTGTTTTTAGGCGTATCTTAGTTTGTGGGTCCGGTGCACAGATACGACAGCGCATATTTGTACTTACGCGGCGTATCTGGGCCAAGGTTTTTGCTATATCAGCATGTAAGTGTATATTCTATAATAACTTTATCATTTAGTCAGAGTACTTAGTTACCAGTCGTCATCGACCAGTAAAATCATACATTTTTCTTTGTTTAGAATAACAATAGGATCAAGCCTCAGATATCTCCACTTGGACCTTTAGGTATTCCACACATGCTTTGTCGAATATTGATACTTGTGAACTCTGACGCCCTGTTTATCATTTCCTAGTGCTCCTAACTCACCCCACACAGGAGTTAGGGACACATTTTGACTTCTTAGGAGGTTTCCCATAGATTGCAAGGTACCAGTCTTTAAGAATTTAACATATATTAGTATCTACATGTTACACGCATTTTTACTGTATGTATAATAAACCTTTTTTTATTCATAAATTGTTTATATCTGTCTTAGATATTTAAAGTCCTCACGCGTCCCTAAAGAAGTCTACCCCAGGTGAAACATGTAGGATGGCAAGTTTGTGACTTTTTACGGAGGGAGTGCACTGCGCTGTACCTCTTTCCGTATGTTTTTAATGCCATGTGTATACATAAATAAAATATATTTTTTTATGAAAAAAACTTTTTTTCTTTGAATGTTTATATAACAATAAGTTTAGGCACACCTACCTCTCTCTCACACACTGCAGACTCCACCTAAATGGCCCAGCATGGCTATAGATAACCCCATTGATCACACAATGGCTGACCAAATCTTAACAGAGATCTGTGTCAAATGACACTCAGGTTCTCCCAAAATGGTGCTTGGAGTCCATGGCAGAGAATTCATTGGTACTATGCCATGTTCTCCTCAAGCACACGGTAGGGCGAACAACTACCCCAGAGTCCTTATTAGAAACTAATATTTGTGTTAGCAACAAGTTGAATCTGCATCCCCAAAAATGTGAACGCTTAAAGTGGAAGTAAACCCTTCTATCATTTTCAGCCAAGGAAGCTGCCATATTGGCCTATGTTTAATCTTCAACTGCCGTGGTGCTGCACATGTGATCAGTTATGACACCAGCCATTGGATGGTTTGACAGTTTGGTTGAGAGCACAACCAATGTGACAGTAGGCAATCCCGGCATGCCGGAAATTTAACTGCTTTTTGAAACTGTTAAATCCATGGGTTTACTTCCGCTTTAAGTGCAGGTAAACTCTGATGCAAAGGAGCATCAGCATTTACCAAAGTACAACTGCGTAAAGCTATTCTTTTATATAATACAGAAAAAAATTGTGCTTGTCACAAATAAATAATCAATTAGTCCCGGTGTAACAGTAACTAAAATAAAATATACAAGAAATGGGGAGGCAGCAGCTCTTGTGCCGAAACACAAAGGGAATACAACAGGAAAAACAAAGATTTAGAGCTGCGCCTTGTCACCCGGACTCAATGTAGTCAAAAGAGTCCATATATCAGTCATGTGGAGATAAACAATCCTTCAGACAGAGGAATGTAGCAATGAACATTGACTCCAGAAAGTCTCCGCTGGTCTTAGGTCAAGATGGCCATGTATTAATCACCACTGTGTTCAAAATTAACTCTTCAGTGTGGCCCACCACCAGAAGTACAAGCAGCTTACCAGAGGAATGGCTGTAATCAGCAGTTGACTGTGACCCAGCCGCGGCTTTTGAGGGAACCAGGACGAATCCCAAATCCTAGGGCAGTGCCTACACCAGGGTTCCGCTCGATCAACTCCACCAATTAGATCATATGTGAATGATAAATAGAGGCAGACATAGCATAATCCCGCTGGGACTTGTATTTAAAATCATAAAAAAACAGCATACTCACATTAAAGATGAGTTTGACAGGCATATAAAACACAATGTTGCCGGCCGGCAAACAGACAAGAAAGGACCCTCCTCCAAAGCGTGATGACGTCACCGCACGTCTTCCCAGACGCGTTTCGTCATAGGACGTTGTCAATGGGAACATTGTGTTTTATATGCCTGTCAAACTCATCTTTAATGTGAGTATGCTGGTTTTTTATGATTTTAAATAAAAGTCCCAGCGGGATTACGCTATGTCTGCCTCTATTTATCATTCACATATGATCTAATTGGTGGAGTTGATCGAGCGGAACCCTGGTGTAGGCACTAGTGTTGAGCAGAATATGCCATATTCGAATTCGCGATATATCTCGAATATATAGTCGAATATTCGACATATATTCGCTAAATACGAATATTCGTGATATTTTTTGGAAATGAAATTATTGCGAATTTTCGCTATCGCGAATGCGAATGCGAATGCGAATTGCGAATGCGAATATTCGAGAAATGCGGAATGGAGCACTCTGATTGGCTCAGAATATTCGTGATATATTACAATATAAAATAATTGCGAATATTCGAGAAATGCGGAATGGAGCACTCTGATTGGCTCAGAATATTCGTGATATATTACAATACAAAATAATTGCGAATATTCGAGAAATGCGGAAGGAGCACTCTGATTGGCTCAGAATATTCGTGATATATTACAATGCAAAATAATTGCGAATATTCGTCAAATGCGGAAGGAGCACTCTGATTGGCTCAGAATATTCGTGATATATTACAATACACAATAATTGCGAATATTCGAGAAATGCGGAAGGAGCACTCTGATTGGCTCAGAATATTCGTGATATATTACAATACACAATAATTGCGAATATTCGGCAAATGCGGAAGGAGCACTCTGATTGGCTCAGAATATTCGTGATATATTACAATACACAATAATTGCGAATATTCGAGAAATGCGGAAGGAGCACTCTGATTGGCTCAGAATATTCGTGATATATTACAATATAAAATAATTGCGAAATTTCGAGAAATGCGGAATGGAGCACTCTGATTGGCTCAGAATATTCGTGATATATTACAATATAAAATAATCGCGCGATATCGCTATTGCCGAATAATCGCATTGCGATTTTTCGGCAATATAAAATGAGCGCTGCAGCTACTCGGCCCAAGGTCTCTAATCATACCAGCAATGCTTTTAGACGTCGATGGGGATCTCTAGGATGTGATCTGTTCTAAAAAAAAATTGAAAACATTCGAATATTCGAAATAGCGAATATTCGCCGCGATATTCGCGTTATTCGCGAATACTCGAATATGCAATATTCGTAGCGAATATTCGCAATGCGAATATTCGTGAGCAACACTAGTAGGCACTGCCCTAGGATTTGGGATTCGTCCTGGTTCCCTCAAAGGCTGCGGCTGGGTCACAGTCGACTGCTGATTACAGCCATTCCTCTGGTAAGCTGCTTGTACTTCTGGTGGTGGGCCACACTGAAGAGTTAATTTTGAACACAGTGGTAATTAATACATGGCCATCTTGACCTAAGACCAGCGGAGACTTTCTGGAGTCAATGTTCATTGCTACATTCCTCTGTCTGAAGGATTGTTTATCTCCACATGACTGATATATGGACTCTTTTGACTACATTGAGTCCGGGTGACAAGGCGCAGCTCTAAATCTTTGTTTTTCCTATTCTTTTATATGACATGCTATATGCAGCACATGCCACTCCCAGGGTGAGAGAAAGTGCCCAGAGATTTACGCTAGGCATAAAAAAATGACTATTTGAGTTTGTGTGCATGAACCCTGAAATGTATTGCACATATTATGTAACACTGTTTGAAAAACTTACTATACATCAACACAGGAAATCGAACATAGGGACTTCATTTATTTACCTATAAGGACCTAGAATCTATAAATTGTTCGATTTTTTAGTTTCCTTTTCTTTTCCACAAAAAAAGTATATGTTGGCATAATAAATGCAAGTATATTTAGGAATACTTAGCTTATCTGTGGACAGGGTTGCCACTTTTTCTTCAAGCCAAACCCTAAAAAATATGCAGCGCACAGTTTCAAAGAGAATAGAAATGTGGTGTGCATAGTGCCCCCTCACCCTCCTATCAGGCCCTGGTCTAAGCCACATGCCTGTCTGAATATTGTGTCTGGGTTTCAGGTTGCCTTAAACCTGGACACATGATTCAAAACCCGAACTGTCAGGGTGAATCCCGAACAGAAGGCAACTCTATCTGTGGATACACATACAGTATATATGATTGCATGCGTTCTTTAACGTAGCTCAACAAGATTACCGTGGCCTATCATGGTTGCTCTATACATACATGAAGACTTAAAAAAATGCAAGATTTTGGAGATTGTACTAGTGTCGGAAAATGAGCAAATTAGGAAACGGGTGCACTTTTGGAAATCCTCCTGCCCTATCCAGCATCCCTCAGCATCTTTAAACACTATACTTGTACACTATACTACTGTTTGGAGTTATACATATTCACCTAGTTTTTGCACAAGTTTTATCCCAGATGCCAAAACAAATGCATTGGGTAATTTGCATCCATTGGATACAGGGAGTAACAGGGTTCAGTCTACTCATTGATAAACTTTGCAATACATCAGAGGTTGATAAATAGGAGTTAGATAGCTAGGTATATAGTGTGTTATTTTCTGATTCTTTTTTTTTTAGCTTTAAAAGTCACCCCTGTGAATTAATTACCCTGCTTGTATCTAAATTGGCCATAGGGGGTATGTAATTGCAAGACATGGCAAGTAAATTAAACAGTTAGTTCCCACAAGGCAGAGTCTGATGTCTGAATAATATTTTCTGATTATAAAATGCTGTGTAATAACTTGTTCAATTACATATAAAGCATAATAATAACTATTAGAATTCTAAGCACCTTTTTTTTCTAAATGTGGATCATGCACATGCAGGAATTGTATAATAAAGACATAATCTCAGTTCATGACTGTTTACTATCTAAAATAAACAATAACACAGTAAAAACAAATGAATTGTAAAAAATACTCAACTTAGAAATATGATAAGTAGGTTCATAGAGCTGAATGACAATTTTTTCAATGGTGGTCCATAATGAGTGCAAATTAAGTTAATGCTAACCACATCAAGCACATAATGAATTGCAGAATGATGCAGGAGAAACATAATCAGTCACTGTCATTGCTTAGGAGTTCCAGACTAAATCATAAACAGAACAATTAGTAAATGTATATTATTCAAGCAACAATTTAATTATACTTTAATGTATTTATTGTCCTTGGTGTTGTTGTCGGGGTGAAAAACTGTAGTGACTGTTTTACCTGCCAAAGCATATTTAATTCTGAAAAACCACTTGTGATGCAGACAGCCGCAAGAGAGCTTGGTCAAGTATGCTGGATCAAACACAACCTCAGCCTCCTTACTGATATCAAGATAAATTCAGATAACCACACACGTGCTGAATTAAATATATATATATATTTAATTATTTTAACAAATACACGGCTCTATTAATAGGTGTTTTATTATATTATCAAAAAAGCTTGTATGTGTGGCTGAGCACTTCACACTATTGTTATTGAAAACGATGTATGTAACACAACCCTCTTGATTACGTGCATTCCCTTGCTCATTGATAGAATATTAAAATGGCTATACAATAATGCTACTGTTATAAATTATAATAGACTACTATTGTATATAACAGTGCTAAAATGAAATTGAAAATGAAAATGAAAATTGGGACTAAACAATCAACTTAATTTAATATTCTTTGGAAACTTTGCAGCAGCATTGTGTGCAAAATAAATAACGTTTTTGTTTTACCTCTGGTTTTTAAGTACAAAATAATCTGTAGTTAATTATTTTTCAGGCAATTGCAAATATTATTTCATTACAATTCTTAAAATTTGGTAGGGGGAAGACACCACTGATCACCATGTTTTCTTCCACCCCAAAAAACGACAGGCTTTTATTAATGCACCGCCTGCCCTCCCCCTCTCAGGGAATTTTTTAATTGCAAAGACCTCAGCTTACATCAGGATCAAAAATACTGGTACGGGATATCCAGTTAATAAAATACAAATAGTGTACAAACCAAAATAAATCATATATAATATATAAGTGAAAATAGAATATATGACTATATCAGTACAAATCGGTATATATCCACAACACACTAAAGTGCTCTAGTGCACGAACATGCAACATGCATAAGAATATAATAATAATCATAGACAAAAGTACATAATGGTGGTAACCAATATGGTCCTTAAAAAAAGATAATGACACACAAGTCCATATATGAATAATCCAAAGTGCTTCAGTGCATATAGTAATAAATGACAGCGTTCCAGAGAATGATGCTTAATACAATACATAAGTATCACACGGTGATCCAGAAAACATGCCAAGGTGCAATCACACAGATGTTTCCCCATGGTAGTGGACGCTCACCTTAGAGCGTGCGACTTTGCAACTAAGCTCAGTCTAAGCATACTTATGAACCACACCTGGGTTGTATTGATCAATCCTGGGGTCCGGGCTCCTCAATAGATGTCTCCAGATGATATAAAAATAAGAGAAAACAGATAGTGAAAATAATGTTTTTCAACTTTTATTTAAATAAGAGAAATCCCCTGCCGGGGTACTTACAAAGAACAGGTGCGCTAGTGCACCGCTCTATGAAAGGCACATACAATAAAGGTACCGGGATATAATGAACATCCTCCGCAGCCACAAACAAACTCTCCTGCTGTCCTGTCGCATCCCCTACGTGTGTCGATACAGGGGGTGTCGTATCTTCTTCAGGGGGACCATATTGGTTACCATCATTATTTATATTTGTCTATGATTATTATTATATTCTTATGCATGCAGCAGCCAGCTACAGGATAGGTGGAAGCTAGAAGGCTGGGCACTGGGACCAGATAGGTTTGGAGAAGGAACTTCCTCCTCCTCTGAATGCTGGGGCCTGGGGGAGAGGCAAGTACATGATTGGTTGCTAGGTCATGGGCGGTCCTAGCAACCAAACGCTAGCACTAAGACGCTGTCAGCCGCTGCGCATTCAGGGGCAGTTTTGATTGTGCACAGCCTGCAATGTTGTTGAGAGGCAGGGCTGTGGTAGCAGTGACGTTGACCTGGGAATTTGGGAAGGATGCTCTGAGGGGGGTTTGGATCCAGCAACAACCGGTTGTTTGAGGCCCGGGCCCCTCAAGATGTCCCCCTCAATGGCGGCCCTACTTATAGTTGCCACAAAAAGAGGTCACTAGGGAGGCATCCTAAATAATTTTTCTATAGGGCCCCATGAACTCTAGTTATGCCCTTGGCTACTTTATTGTCAGCCTATCACATTCACATGCACAGTATGTGATACTGGAGCAAGTTCTTGTTGAAGTGGCCAAAATGAAAGGTGAAAACAGTACTGCAGGGCATAAATTGTCAGTTTGTTGTATATATTTTCAAACCTGTATGTAGTAATGCATGGTTGCTTTAACATAGCATTTTTTTGAAGAGAAAGACCTAATAATTTCTAGAGTAAACTACAAACCTCTATTTAGTGGGCAATATACTGCTATATCTTTGATCATATATATACACACACACACACACACACACACACACATTTTTAACTAAAGCCTCGTACACACGACTGGTTTTCCTGGCAGGAAAGCTGTCAGGAGAGCATTTGGCTGGGAATCCTGGCCATGTGTATGCTCCCTGGCAGTTTTTCCGTCAGGAAAATAGCCGAGAATCCAGACGGGAAAATAGAGAACCCTGCTCTCTATTTTCTCGTCGGGTTTCCTGGCAGAATGTTTAATGCTGAGAAAACTGGTCGTCTGCATGCATACCTGTCCCAGGCAGGGCCGTCTTTACCGCAGGGCAAACGGGGGCCAGGGCCCTGTCACTGTTGGGGGCCCAAAGCAGAGCCGCCTGTTAAGCCCCTGTGCTGCCCACAAATCAGCGCTGAAAATAATCAGCGGCACGCAGCCAGTGTCAGTACTGCTTCCCTTCCCAGTGTTTAAAATGTACAGCACCCCTGGCTTCCCTTTAGACGTGCACTTCTCCCTTCCTGCCACTGGTTGCTGTTTGTATATAAAAGTGAATTAGAATGTGATTTTATAGCATCCCCAGTTTGCTCTTCCTGAGGCTGACTTATTCATGTCCTGCTCCTCAAGGTATGTCACTGTTTGCTAATCGATATAGTAAATAGAAGTTTTTTGTAGAGTGTGCTCAAAGTCTTTATAATATTTGATGATTCACTGCAGGTCTCAGTCTGGTCAGTGTTTTAAAAAGTTCCTGTATTTTACACGTGGCATGGCATGGGGTCACAGCACCGTCTATCCATTCTGCTTTAGCACCAAGGGACCCCATGCCATGCCATGTGTAAAATAGAGGAACTCTTCAAATCACAGACCAGACCTGCAGTCCAGGCTGAGTAAGGCCTCAGAGCACATGGCATTTACTGTCTGTATTTAACTGCTTGATGGGCTTTTTTTGGGCCTGGCTGGTTCACATATATGACCATGCCTGCGTTTCCTGCAAAGAAAAGCGCATGCCTCATGTAATAGGCTGCGCACACGGCACACCTATGCTCATCAAGCAATGAAATACAGAACTGTCTGTCCTTTCTGCTGTCTGCTGTGACTTATTCCAGTTTTAAGAGACAAATTTATATGTAATGCTTTTCACTCTCCATTTACACCTAACTCTATTTAGGCATAGCTGATCATTAATTTCCAGTATCTCAAATTAGATTTTCCTTTGGCTACAAGCCATGCATCTAAACAGCTGTCTCCAGGTTCTTGATTATTTTTTTTAGCAATCTTTAAAACATTCTCCTCTTTTTTTTTATAGCACAGCCTTTTCTTTCCATTGTTAGTCACAAGGCAGACAGATAGGGAGTCTGGAAAAGCTTCTTTGCTGCCAGTTTTTAGAAAAAGAGGATCAATTTTCAACATTTTATTGCAGTCTATCTCCCACACAAAAATAGATGATAAAACTTTACTGCTCAAATAGGGAAGTTTACTGTAATGAACAGTTTAACATTTAATAGGGAAATTGAGTCATAAAAATTGCCTTTATGTACCCAAAAGTCAGCATCTGCTTTCACGTAAGAGGGCAAATCTCAGAACTAGTATGATAGGACCTTGTTTATTCTCACATTCAGCTAACCCTTGAAGCACTGCTGTGTCCCATTTAAAGGAGAAATGTTGTTTTTTTAAGTGTCCATTCACACTATATCATTGCATGCTTTATTGCAATGGGCAGCAACTCACATTAAGTGCATGGAATTAGGCCTAGTGCACACTGGCATTAAAAGCAGCATTTTTATTGCCCATCAAACGCCAATGCAAATAATGCAATGGACAGCACACTGTGCCGTTCACATTATCAAAACATGAAGCGCTAGCGTTGCTTCAAATTTGAAGCCTCATGTTGAGTTTGGAGGCATTTAAAACCTTTCAAAGCCTTCCATTCACGTCTATGGTAATACACTGCAACCACGCCAGCATGCAGTTACAACATGTTTGCAGCGAGTTAGTACACTTTAGTTAATATTAAGTGTAGTGCCTATTTACCTTACAGTACTGGTGCTAGTTAAATTTATGAGTGAATCAGAGTGTAGTTAAACTCCGATCCAGATTGTTAGTAGCAAAATGCGGTCTCTGTCTCAGCTTGCCACGCAGTGTTCCTGGTTCCGGGGCCATGCTGACCCGGAGCATCTGAACAGCGACGGTGACCCAGTGAGTGACTGGGTTCCCATTCTTGAAGATCCCAAGCTGTACTGCTGTTCGGTGGGGAGTCGGTCTGAGGAGCGCCATTGAGAGACTGGCGGTCCGTAAGGGCCTGGATGAACTATCAAGGTAGCCAGACACCGAGTGATTGATCACCTGTCGGTCAGTACCTGGGTGTCACGTTGAAGAAGATCCAGACGTAATTTAATTAAGGAGGCATATCTCCAATGATTCAACCCAGAGGGGACCTGTGGCAGAGGTATCTTCTGAGGCTCTTGAGAGGGGTCTGTGGCAGAGACTTTCTCCCTAGTTCAAGTTCACCAAGGAGGGTCTGTGGCAAAGACTTTATCCTACAATTGTCCGAGTGATACTCCGGCTGCCAGGTCAGTGAGAGAGGCCTGTCCGGGTACGCTAAACCCACTCCGGCGGGAAAAGGAGTGTTATGTTTGGGCGCAGGACTGTTTCCTATCATTAGGCCTGAATCTGCTATTCTCCTATCTTCTTCAGCTTTACTTTCCTCACCACACACGTTTTACTGTTTTTACCCGGCTGGGTAATAAAGAGCACAGCAAAGAGCACCTGTCTGGACATTCTTCTACTACATGCAATACGCATCATTCACCCCTAGGAATTTTAGGAGGAACCACAAGGTAACAAGCCACCCAAAAATCTAGCATCTCCACTGGGGGTAATGCTACATAGGCATTTATGGTGTTTTAGAATGCCAGGAACGCATTTCAAACATGCAACATAGGGCATTTTGGCAGGCGTTTTTAGTGCTTGTTAAATGCTTATCAACCACACCTTGTAACGCTCATTAATGCTATAGCGTCAGTATTTTGAGCAAGTGGGAGCAAGCCTTTAAAGTGATATTAAAATTCTTGTTGTTTTTTTGTTTAAAAATAACAAATATGTTGTACTTACCTGTTCTGTGCAGAGGTTTTGCACAGAGGAGCCCAGATCCTCCTCTTGGGTCCCTAGTCGGCGCTCCTAGCTCCTCCCTCCTGCTGAGTTCCCCCACAGCAAGCAGGTGTCCATTCAGACATGTCGCTCTGGCTTGGCCACGCCCTCTCTCTCTCATTGGCTCATTGACAGCAATGAGAGCCAATGGCACCGACTGTTGTGTCTCAGCCAATCAGGAGGGAGAGTCACAGGCAGCCGAGGTTCTGGTGCAACATCGCTGGATCGAGATGGGGCTCAGGTAAGTATTGGAGGGCTGCAGCACACGGAAGGTTTTTTATCTTAATGCATAGAATGCATTAAGATAAAAAAACGTCTGCCTTTAGAACCACTTTAATGCAATGCTATCTGTGCCTTTTCTTTTGTCAGCAAAAGAATACACAATGCAGAATAAAACATTTAGAATGCATTGCTACTATAGATATGCACAGTTTGACAGAATACCCTCCTCTATTTCATGGAAAATAGCAAGGCATAGACTTTTGGTGCTATGTAACCCTTACTTCTTCAATAACTGTAAGCACGGACATTCACCAAACATGCACAGGGGGTTAAACATTCCCTGTAATTTAAAAAACATTCATCAGAAATATTCACCCTGTAATCAATGGGGAAGAGTCTAATGAATGGCAAAATTATCTCCCCCATTCAAACATCGTGCAATCCCATAAATGTAAAATACAGTGCATACCCAAAATTATATACAACTACAAAATATTTTATATGTATAATACAAATAATAATCAATCACTAAGCAGTATCCTGGAAATATATGCATTTAACGTACTCCTTATGTACAAAAATAATAACTAATGTGTCCATGTACACATCATTCAAAAAAAAACTCACTCCAAACAATGACTACATCCCAACCAACATAAATATATCTCTTTCTATACATCCATTGTAAAAATAAACTAAAATTATACAATCCAGAATTAAAATAATTCTTTCACACACAGGGAGTGAAGTGCAGGAGGAAAGAAAGAACAGTGAAATCTGTTGACAGTCACCAATGACATCCACACCCCAGCCCAACTTACACCACTCCACTCCACTCCCATTCCACCTCTGAGACCGACACTCCAGTGTAACCAGCTCACACTCCAATATCCATTCCACCTCTGAGTCCCACACTCCAATATATCCAGCTCACGGCCCAATTTGTTTTCCATCCCTGAGACCACACTCTAGTATATCCAGTTCGCACCCTAGTATCCATTCCACATCTGAGACCCACACTCCAGTATATCCAGTTCACACCCCAGTATCCTTGCCACCGGTTAAGGCACACCTTAAACTAAAATGCAATGTCCACTTTTTACACACTGCCACTCACATGTAAAATAACCGCAATACAGTATACTTGTAAAATAATCCCTTTGGGAAAAAAGGTAAAACATTTATTTTTCTTTCGCTCAAAACAAGGTGGTGCCGCTGTGCCTACAAGATGTTGAAGGCATGCTCCTTCTAGTGGGATCTTGGGAACAGCAAGGTTCCCAAAATTTAGGCTCTTCTACTGTGTCATTCAAGCCTCTCCAGTGTCCAGAGTCCTAATCTCCTCTGTGTCGTAGGCTGTTCAGGCAAACATATTTACAGTTTTAGTGTATTGATAGTTTAATCACTTAAGCCCCAGACCATTTGGCTGGCCAAAGAGCAGATCACTTTTTGCCATTCGGCACTGCATCGCTTTTACTGACAACTGCGCTGTCGTGCAACGTGGCTCCCAAACAAAATTGATATACCTTTTTCCCCACAAATAGAGCTTTCTTTTGGTGGTATTTGATCACCTCTGCGGTTTTTATTTTTTGCACTATAAACAAAAATAGAGCGATCATTTTGAAAAAAAAGCAATATTTTTTACTTCTTGCTATAATAAATATCCCCCAAAAATATATATACATTTTTTTTTCTCAGTTTAGGCCAATACATATTCTTCTACATATTTTTGGTAAAAAAAATCACAATAAGTGTTTATTGATTGGTTTGTGCAAAGTTATAGGGGCAGATTCACAGAGAATTAGATTCTCGTAGAGTATCAGAAATACACTACGCCGCTGTTTTTTACCTGGCTCTACGTGGAATCCAGGTAGATTTTGTCCAGTAAACGACGGCGGCGTAGTGTATTTCTCCCGTCGCAATCCATCTGCGCGAGTAGGGGGCGTGAAGCATTTAAAATAGGCGCGTTCCCGCGGCGATCGAACTGCGCATGCTCCGTTCGCAAATTTCCCGCCGTGCATTGCGCGAAAACACGTCGTCACGTCGTAGTAGCGTCGTTTACGTACATTCCTATTCCCGAACGAGTTACGTTAAAAAAAAAAAAATATTTTCAAATCGACGCGGGAACGACGGCCATACTTTACATGGGTTACGCACTGTTAGACCAGCAAAAAGCTCCTCTAACATTACGTAGCCAAAAAATGACGTAGGCGATTGCGAGGGACACTCGTACCTTCGTGGATCGCCGTAAAAACTCATTTGCATATCCCGACGCATGAAAATGACGCAAACTCCTCCCAGCGGCCGCAAAAATATCGCAGTGTAGATCCGAAGGCTTACGAGGACGTAAGCCTCTCGGATCGAAGCCCGAAGCCGTCGTATCATGGTTTGAGGATTCAAACTAGTGATACGGCGCGCGAAATTTGAAATTACTCCTGTCTAACACCAGTTAGACAGGCGTAATTGCTCTGTCAATCTGGGCCATAGAGTCTACAAAATAGGGGATAGTTTTAAGGCATTTTTATTAATATAAATACTAGTAATGGTTACGATCAACGATTTTTATTGTGACTGTGACATTATGGTGGACACATCTGACACTTTTAACAAATTTTTGGGACCATTGTCATTTTTACAGCGATCAGTGCTACAAAAATGCACTAATTACTGTGAAAATGACACTGGCAGTGAATGGGGTTAACCACTAGGTGGCGCTGAAGAGGTTAAATGTGCCTAGGGATGTGTTCTAACTGTAGGATTTCCCCCTTGTTCCTTACCGTGACACGATCACTGGTATGCCCGCGGACATCGAGTCCGCGGGACCCGTGGTCGGAAGTCACGGCTTTGTGTGCGTGTCCACAATGCCGGCTTCTTAAAGGGGACATATATACACGTCCTTCTGACTGTCCGTGTCATGCTGTCGACGTATAAAGTCGTGCGCTGGTCGGCAAGCAGTTAAGGAAACAAAATAAAAACGAATTTCAGGAGTAACTAAATAACTGTATTTTTGGACGTAAACTAAATTCCAAAACAAAATATTTCAGTGTGCACATGTCTACTGATCACCACTTCCAATTACAGGGAGCTGTGATCAGTGTCATGTCATTAGGAAGAATGGGGAAATGCTTGTTTACATCAGCATTCCCCTGTTCTCCGTGAGACGATCGTGGGCATCCCTGCGGACATCGAGCCCGCGGGACCCACGGTCAGACTCACAAATCTCGTAGCATCTTAAAGGGGCCGTGCTGCTGTGCCGACGTATAGCGTTGTGCGCTGGTCAGCAAGCGGTTAATTGATACAGGTTAGGCTGCCAATAGATGTTACCATCTAATTTTAAGTATCTTTAAATGATACAAAATTAAAAATATTTTATGATCGTTATGTAAAAGAAAAATCTTATATAGTTTTGTGTAATCTTCATTAGATTTGGCCAGCAACTAGGTCGACAACTAGGTAGTGTGAGGGTTTATAAAAAAAAAAAAAATCTATGTAAGTCCCCTTTCACACTTATACGACTTGTCCCACGATTTTGGACTGCAAAATCGTATGACAAGTCATTCTCCATTATTTTCAATGACTACCATTCATACTGGCACGATTTTAAGTAGTGCCGACTTCAAAGTAGTCCTTGCACTACTTTGGTCCGATTTTGATGCCACTTACACAGGCATTCATTCAAATCACGGCCGCGAATCGCGGCAAAATCACAGTAAAATCGCGGCCCGCGAAATTGCGGTAAAATCGCGCGACTTTGAAGTCTAGAACGTGACTGAAGGGGGAGTGGGCAACTATCCCGCCTCCGATAAAAGTGAATCCGCTGCAGAGACCACTTTTATCCTAAAGAGGACCACCCACCATTTCAGAAAATACCGGGGTGGGGGGGCGTGGCTTGCACGCGATCGGGATGGCTGCTTGATCGCTGAGCTCTGTCAGACAACCGGGGATTAACTGCAATACGATCGAATAATCCGACGATACCAGAAGATAAATAACTCACTGACACTGCAGGGAACTCTCCTGATGTCACAGCGTAAGAGGAAGGACCAAAAGCAGGCTAATAATACCAATACAAACAAAATGGCGACGGTGACACTGCTATTCAGCAGACGTCATCATACACGGATCTCCCAGATGATGACCAAGAACCCTGGGGAACTGAACAAACTACGCCCCAGGATGTAAACTTCTCCTCACATAGCCCTTCTTTACTGAGCCCGGTGAAATCAAAGAGGAGGATTGACACAGAAGCACAGCTTCTAAATTTAGGTATGGCGATGTTACCTCAGGCTCAGGTAGGCCCCACTGCTGCGTCATCAATTGTCAACTACCCTACATCAGGACAACCAGTGTTAGACACACCGATGAAAGAAATGCTCATATCTCTACAAACGTCACTTATGTCTAGCTTTTCACTTATGATGAACAGTTTTTCAAGCGAGATGAAAGGAATGGGGGACAGGATTCATGTAATTGAAAACAAAATGGACGATCAATCTGATACTGTGCATGATCTTATTGACGCATATAAAGAACTGTCAGATGACAATGTAAAGATCAGAACCAAGATCGCAGACCTTGAACATCGTTCCAGAAGGAACAACGTTAAACTGAGGGGGGTCCCTGAATCTGTACCCCCAAACGATTTACCAAAATATGCGGACGATCTGATTGCTAACCTATTGCCGGAAACATCCCAAATGAACGCATGATTGATCGCATTCACTGCATACCAAAACCCAAACATCTGGATGCTGCTATTCCCAGAGATGTCTTGATGAAAATACATTTTTTCCCTACTAAGGAAAAACTAATGACCAAAGCTAGAATCCTGTCGACGCTACCTAATCCGTATAAAGATATTCATCTTTACTCAGATCTTTCTCAGCATACCCTAAATTTAAGAAGACAACTAAAAACAACTACTAAAGCATTAAATAACCACAGAATTCAGTACAAATGGAAACACCCTGTAACGCTGATCATCACCAATAATGGGACTACTACTGTGGTGTCAAACCCCCAGGAAGGCCTGAAGCTTCTTCATTCATGGGGTATAATTCCTGATCTATCTCCTGAAGACAACAAAACATTGGGAAAACCGAACTTTGGGAATCAAACACGAGATGATTACCGCCCGCCAAGAAAACGCTGATCCATGTTGAACCATTGTTTATCTTCCTTTGATTTATCTGCTCTCTTTTTATTGATATTGGCTTATTCCCCTGGTATCTGATATGCTGTGTTTATTTTTTCTTCTTATTTGAACTTTTCACCCCTGTTAGTCGGCTTATTAATACACCCGACTATTCATTTTTTCTTGCTTGGATTATATTAGCTCTTATTATTCCACGGAGGTGGGATAATGACATATTCCTAATATACGTTGCAAGCAAATATTTATTTTGGTTTATAAATATTTAAACTGATTTTAGTTGGTTTTATTTTGTTTATTTTATTTGTTTACTTTTTATTTAGATTTGAGTTTGTTTCATTTTGTTTTAATTTTATTTCTGTTTTAATTTTTACTTTTATTTTTTTAGTTGTCCTTTCTCGATCGACTCTAACCCGAAGACACATATATCTTTTCTGCTCTTCACGTACCGAGAGTCATAGTAACTTGTAAGTATCATATAAAAACGATATCCACAATATATAGAAATGTCGATTAATTTTCTCTCCATCAATGCCAACGGCTTAAACCACCCTGCTAAGAGAGCATCATTGTGGAAATCTGCAATATCTTCTAGTTGTGACATTCTATGCATACAGGAAACTCATTTTGCTAGAGATAATGCTCCCATATGCCAACATAGATCTTACCCCCATATTTTTAAAGCAGACTATTCTTGTAAACAAAGAGGAGTATTAGTTGCCATACGTGACACTTTAGCCTTTACTCTTTTGGACTGTTACTCGGATCCTGAAGGCAGGTTTCTGATTTTGGTATGCACATTGGACAATGTCCTTTATAAGCTTGTGAATATATATGCGCCTAATGTTAGACAAATGAAATTCCATAAGACCACTTTAAACAAAATAAGCGCTCTTCAAAAAGGTCATTTCTTGATTTGTGGAGATTTCAACTTAGTACCAGACATTGTCATGGATTCTTCCTCCAATGCTAAAAGATTTACTTCCCCCCTGTCACCATTTTTTTTTTTAAATGATTTGTATGATTTTTGGAGGTGTTGTAACGCAACTAAAAGGGACTATACATTCCATTCCCCCACGTCATAACACTTACTCCAGAATTGATTTGTTTATATCTGACAAATGGTTGCTACAAAATGTACTAGATGCTCGCATTTATACTGCCACTTGGTCGGACCACGCCCCTGTTAGTTTAAAAATAAAAAATGCTAATTCTACTCATAAATCTTATGTATGGCGTATACATAATTATCTTTTACAACAACCTGATAACATTGAATATATCTCTCAAAAATTGACTAAATTCTTTTCCAACAACTCGGGATCAGTGTCCGACCCATCGGTAGTATGGAATGTCCATAAAGCTTATATACCCAGACTCTTTATACAACTTGGTTCTCAAGCAAAAAAGTAAAGGGAAGCAAACATAGAGGAAATTACCAAAAAATTAAATGTCATGGATATGGAAAATAAGACTAACCCATCGCCCTCTCTTAAATCCCAGATCTTCAAACTCAGACATGATTTACGTGCTCTATTTCTAGAATCTTATGACCATAAACTTAGAAAATTGAAAGCAAGCTCCTATGTTACTAATAACAAAGCAGGGAAAGTTATGGCAAACCGTATAAAAGGTCATAGACGGAAAACTAAGATACCATACATTTATGACCCTATTACTCGGGATAAAATAATTAACCCTCAATCCATAGCTGATGCCTTTAGCTCATATTATAGTAAACTATACAACCTCAAAGAAGACAGTGGTACTCACCAACCATCAACTAAAGAAATCCTTGATTTCCTTTCCCATATTAATTTACCCAAATTGTCTGATGACCAGCTTAAACAATTAAATTCTCATTTCTCTACTGTCGAAATTCTATACGCCATTAACTCTCTACCCAAAGCCAAAGAACCTGGTCCAGACGGGTATTCGAATGAATACTTTAAATTATTCAATAAACAGCTTGTACAACATATGAAAGAATTATATAATGCTGCTGCTTCTTTATCTTCTTTCCCAGACGAAATGCTATCTGCTCTCATTATCACTCTCCCTAAACCTGGCAAAGACCCTACTTCTCCCCCTAATTTTCGTCCTATTTCTTTACTGAATGTTTACTTGAATATTTACGCAAAGCTTATCGCCAATAGGATAGTTGACATACTTCCCAATCTAATTAACATGGATCAAACTGGCTTCACCAGAGGTCGTCAAACATCTGACGCAACCAGACGATTAATCAATGTTATCCACAATGTTAACATAACCGGAACGCCTTCTCTGCTCCTCTCATTGGATGCAGAGAAGGCGTTTGATAGGGTTAACTGGTCCTATTTATCGCTTACTCTTAAGAAATTTGGCTTTGAGGGTCATATTCTTAAAGCCATACTGGCCCTCTATTCAAATCCCACAGCACAAGTTTTTAATTCTAACCTATTGTCTAAACCCTTTCATATCACCAACGGCACCAGACAAGGATGCCCATTATCCCCCTTAATCTTTAATTTAATGATTGAACCTTTAGCTGAACATATTAGGTCTAATTCTAAAATAAACGGCATCACCATAGGAACCAATACACACAAAATTAGCTTATTTGCCGACGATATAATTCTAATGTTAACGTCTCCCTCATCTTCCCTACTTGAAGTCCAAAAGTTATTATCTTGGTTTGGTAGAGTATCATTTTATAAAATTAATGAAAGCAAATCATATGCTCTAGATATTGGTATTGATGCAGTAACAAACAATCTTCTTCAACACCGCTTCCCTTATACTTGGGCAGACACTAGTATCCCGTACCTTGGTATTCATTTGACTAGATCCACTAAATCCTTATTTACACATAATTATATCCCTCTTAAAAATAAATTACAATTGGATCTGAACGATTTAGGAAAACACGAATTCTCTTGTTGGGGCAGATTATCTGCTTTTAAAATGATCCACTTGCCTCAAGTTCTATACTTGTTTAGAAGTTTGCCTATCCCAGTCCCTATGCATTTTTTTTAATTTTTACAGTCAATCCTTTCCAGATACATTTGGAAAGGGAAAAAATCTAGATGTGCCCATTATAAATTGATCAAGCATAGAATGTGGGGCGGAGTGGGTTATGTCGACTTTCAAGACTATTTATATGCCTCAATAATGTCTCAAATGAAAGAATGGTTCCAACCATCCCCAACAACAACTTGGGGTCTAATTGAATCCTCTTATAGTAATCAACTACCGACCAACTTATGGCTTTTTGGTGCACATATGGGAATTAAACTTCCCTCACACTTGCCTCCCACAATAAAAATATCCGTTACTACTTGGCTTAAGATTTCGAACTCTCAAAACTAGGGGATGACGCGGCGTACGTGAAGCACGCATGTACGCCGAGGGAGGAGCAGCCCACGCCGAGAGCCCAGCCAGTCGACGGGGGATGCGAGCGCTGGAAGATCGAGAGAGACACAGGCAGCGACGGCGGCGATGCGGGAGACGAGACCGCTGAGCTGCTAAACGGCTGCCGAATGTTTCTCACCCACACACGGGCGCGACCCCCGGCCGTACAACGGAGGGCTCCCCCACTCCATCTCCCTCTCGCCCCCCCCCCCCTGCTGCCCTCAGATGAAGCTGGAAATAGAACAGGCAATAGACCTGGAAGCTGGAAACACAGCAAGGGGCTGACCCTCCCCCTGGACTCGGACAGAGGTATCTATACTGACAGCCACAACTCCTGCAAGGATCAGGTAAAACACGTTTTTTTTTTTTTCATCTATTCTCTCCCCCATCCCAAAACGGAGCCGGATGGCAACAGAAGGCATTAATATTGAAGGCTGGAGACACTTAGAACGGGTAGGAATGTTTTTTTCCCTTTCTTCTTTTATTGCCCTAAATACATATATAACTTTGTATGCATCCCTAAATCTCTAAATAAGATGATTTCAATAGAATGATCAATGAAGAAACTTGTAAGAAATCAATGACAAATGAACTGATGATTAGAGCAATAGCAGAGAGCAATATCCCCCTTTTTTATATATACTGAAGAAGGTTTGTTTCAGTGTTTGATTGTGCTGGCTATTTTTCAAAATCACTAGTGATAAAGGGGGGCTGGTATTGGCAACCAATCATTGGTAGAAACTACAACCCGGGAAGGGGTGTATGGGTATGGTGGAATGAGCTGTTGGAGGAGCTGGACATGTGTTGGGGTCCTACTTAGGAACGAGATACTGGGGCTTTGTTCGCAATTATGCACGCTGTACCCCTGATATCATAAACAGGACAGGGGAGTAGTACATTAGCTTTTATTTTGTGGCCTATACCCCTCGGTGGATAGACAGGTGCGAGGGCGCGTGAGGAGAAAGGGCCGTGCAGTGGAAACATTCCTAGATTACTAGATTGATAATATGATGTGGATTGATAATAGCCTGATATGGTGATAAGAGGATAAGTGGATTGTGGTGACTGGGAGTAGACACCGAGACAGCGAAAGGACCACGAACATATAAACACTCAAAAGGATAAGGCCCGTGCACGAAAACCATTCTTTCACAAAATACCCAACCCCAAATTCTCATAGACTCCATTTCGTCCATTTTGCCATATATACATCATATACAGTATATACATCGGTCAACTCAATTCCCACAGGAACAGGGACTAATGACATAAATAGTGACCCCAGAAGCCTGCATAAAAAATAAAATAAAATAAAAAGTATTACAAACTGGGGAAAACGGATAAGAACCAGGAGAAAATACAAGATGAGCAAGATCACTAGGGGTTCAGCCCCAAAGACCCCCAAAGACAGTACAGTAACCAGCACTATCAGGCAGTATATGACCCAGGAAGGAAGCATGAAAAGCCCTGGCACAGCCAAAAAAACTGAAAAAAAGGGAAAGACGAAAAAAGGAACAGGCGCTACAAATACAACCAGTATAGATACCTCAGGAGAGAGTGAACCGGATATAAGCCATCGAGAAGAAACCAATGCTGACCAACAAATCCCCACAAGAAAGGAAATGGATGCGATGTTAAAGCGGCTAGAGGAAGCAATAAAGGTTGGAATAAAAACTGAAATCAGTACCCTAAGACAAGACATGGGCCACCTCCTAGTAAGGGTGGAGGAGACAGAAAATAAGTGCGAACAGCAAGCCCTCGAATTGGACGACCTAAAAGAGCAGTGCAACAGACTGAAACAAAACCAGAGAATGCTGCAATATCGTCTGGAGGACCAAGAGAATAGAAATAGAAGAAAGAACCTAAGAATTTGTTCAATCAAAGAAGAAAGAGGAGAAGATCTGAGAAAAATTATGAATGACCTTTTCTTACCCATGCTGGATAAAACAACAGAGGAATCCCTTAAAATAGAATGGGTCCATCGTCTAGGAAGAGAGAAAAACAGAGAAAACGAGTGGCCCAGGGACCTAATAATTAGATTTAGACATTACGAGGATAAAGCAGAAATTTGATCCAAATTAAGAGGAAATGCACCTATGACTTATAAGGGATCTGAAATCCAGATATTCACAGACCTAGCATGGGACACACTGGATAGGAGAAGACATGTTAAACCCCTATTAGAGCAGATGCGGATGCAAAATATAAAATACCAATGGGGGTACCCTGCATGCCTCATAGGTCAAAAAGATGGTATCTCAGCAAAACTGATATTCCCAGAGGAACTTGCAGCTTTCTGTCACAAGCTGAACCTGGTGCCACCAGAGCTACCAGGATGGGTAGAATAGGATAAAAACCAGGTCTATATGTATAGGAATTGGGGGCACGGGGAAGGGGGGGGGCGGGGAGGGGAATATGAGGGAAAGATATTAGATCAAACCCTCGTAAATGGGGGAGTCTAAAGAAGGGGGAAGGACGTGGGACAGGCTTATCCTCAAAACAAGAGAACCGGTAGGGAACGAGGATACCCACGGTTCAAAGGCCATGGTGTAGGCCTAGAGAGGGGGGGTGGGAGGGGAAGGGGGAATGGGGGGAGGGAGTGGGAGGGGAGGGAAATGGGGGGGAGGGAGAGGGGAGGGTTCCCAAGGGCTAGTGAAAAAAAAAGGAAAAAAAAAAGGAAAAAGAGGTTAAATAGAAGAAAGAAAAAGAGATGGCAGACATAAAGTTTATGACTTATAACGTCAAAGGGTTAAACAACCCGAGGAAAAAACAAAAAATAATAGAGGAGATCAAGCACTATAGAGCAGATGTAGTCTTCTTACAGGAGACACACCTAACACTATATTCAAAAACAAGGCTATACTCTCCTGGACATCCGGTCTGGTATTATGGAGATTCAATCTCCAATAGTGCAAGGGGAGTGGCGATTGAGTTTGCGAGGGGAGTAAGGTTTGAAATAGAAGCAAGGTTGACTGATCCTGAAGGGAGATATCTGTTTTTAAAAGGTAAAATTGGCAATACAGCATACACCTTGGCAAATATATATGCCCCTAATCAAGGACCGATTAAATACGTGCAGAGAATTCTGGGAAAGCTAAAAAATTTTGCTGAGGGGCACATGATTGTGATGGGTGATTTTAATTTCAGCATGAACCCAAGAGTCAATAGTACGTCCCAGGCGCAGGGAATGAGCAGCGTGCAGCTCAAAAAGATGAAACAAAAAATGCATGACAATCAAATAGTCGACGTATGGAGGATACTACATCCAAATACACAGGACTACACGTATTTTCCCCCTGCACATGGGACGTACTCCAGGATAGACTACATCCTGCTAGATCATAGACTTTTAGAACGGGTTATTAGGGCAGATATTGAAATTTTGACTTTTTTTAGATCACGCACCGGTGACCATGACATTAAGATCTGCCCCACAGCAAAACCAACCCCCGATCTGGCGCTTAAATGAAAATCTGATAAGAGAGAATGAAGGGGCTGAAAGGGTGGAAAAAGAGCTCAAACAGTTTTTTCTAATAAACGAGGCTGAAGAGATCTCGGGGGCGACAATCTGGGAGGCGCATAAAGCTTATATCAGAGGAATACTATTTTCAGAAGGAGCAAGGAAAAAAAAAGAGGGAGATGAGAAGTTTAAGACCTTAAGCAGAGAAATAATGAAGATAGAACAAGAGCATAAAAAACGGAGCTGCAAAGAGACATTCCATGAGTTAACTCTGAAAAGAGAGGAACTTAGGGAGGTATTGGACAAGAGACAAAAAAAAACTAAATTCTATAACGAGAGAGAGATATATGTGGGGAAATAAACCCAGTAGACTCTTAGCAAAAATGGTTCAAAAAAAGAAAACTAGAAATTACATTGAGAAGGTTAAAAATAAAAATGGGGAGATGGTGTATTCAAACAAAGACATCACTGAAACATTCAAAAATTACTATGAAGAGCTCTATGCGATGGATCAGAAGGGTGGGCAAATAGAGGACAAAGAGGCCAAAACAAGAGATTTCCTAGCGGAAGCAAAACTCCCCAAGATAGACGATATAACAAGATTATATGGATAGGCCTATAACGGAGGAGGAAATTAGAAAAGCATTAAAAGATACAGCATTAGGGAAAAGCCCAGGCTCAGATGGGTTCAGCGCACTATATCTTAAAAAATTTAGCAAAATCCTGATCCCAAGACTTTGTAAATATTTCAACGGCTTGGGATCAGAATTTGAAATAAGTAAGGAAGCGTCGGCCGCCTTAATAACGATCATTCTAAAGGAAGGAAAGGACAGCTCACAATGCTCAGGATATAGACCCATCTCTCTCTTAAACGCAGACACAAAATTATTTGCGAAGATCCTGGCTGAGCGCCTGAAGGAGGTTTTGCCCCTCCTGGTCCACCCAGACCAGGTAGGGTTTATCCCAGACAGAGAAAGCAAGGACAACGGTATGAGGGCATTACTTCTGATCCAGAAGATAAAAGAGGACGGGTCCCCGGGTCTATTCCTGTCAGCGGACGCCGAAAAGGCGTTTGACAGGGTAGACTGGGGACTCATCTTCCAAACCTTAGAAGAAATGGGAATAGGAAAGAGGATGATCAGCTGGATAAGAACGCTCTATCGCCACCCCACTGCAAAAATAAAAGTCAATGGTATGTTGTCGGAATCAGTAGATATGAAAAATGGGACAAGGCAGGGTTGCCCGTTATCCCCTATGCTGTTTGTCCTGTCCTTGGAGCCGCTATTAGCCACGATTCGTAACGATCCAAATATAAAAGGGGTTAAAACGGAGGATGAAGAACATAAACTACCAGCCTTTGCTGATGATATATTATTTTATATCACCAAACCCATGATCACAATACCAAACCTGCTCAGGATACTTAAGTAATATGGAACCATCTCCAATTTTAAAATCAATATAACTAAAACCGAAATATTAAATATAAATATTAATAAGTGTGAAGAGAAGCTTATAAAAAGCATCTGCAAGTTTCCGTGGACAAAAGAGTTAAAATACTTAGGTATAAAATTAGCCAATTCCATTAAAAAAATGTATAAGATAAACTACGTTCCCCTGCTAAACGAAGTAAAAAGCGACCTAAAAAAAATAAAAAATAGACCGATTTCATGGATTGGACGTATAAATATTCTGAAGATGATCCTAGTACCAAAAATCCTCTATAAATTTCTCATGATTCCAATAGCTCTCCCTCAACAATTCCTGAAAATATTAAATTTATTGTTAATAAACTATGTATGGAAAAACAAAAGACATAGAATATCCGTTGTGACGTTAAGACAGGACAAACAGCAAGGAGGTCTGGCAATGCCTGATATTAGGAAATATCATCAGGCGGCCATATTAGCACGGGTGATAGAATGGGCCAGAGACAGGCCAATAAAAAGGTGGGTACAAATAGAAAAAGCACAAGTAAAGGCACAATTAAGTAATATAATTTGGATTCCTACACAATATAGAGCATTAAATAGCACAATGTATGAAGTAACGAGAGATACTTTAAGAGAATGGGATAAGATTCACAAAAAAACAGATAGGGAATATAATTCTCCACTAATGAATTTGAAAAATAATCAATATTTTGCACCGGGAGAAGAAAAGGTAGGAGGGAATTGGATAAAGAATAAAAAGATGCACTTGGGTGATATGATAAAAAAGGGTAGAATTTTGACTTTTCGAGGAGCTGAAACTTAGAGTAAATGATTGGAAACTGGATGAATGGAGGTACAACCAGCTATGTCAATTCGTGCGACACCTACCCCAACCTCTACGGACAGGAGAGGAGTTGACACCAATAGAGAAACTATGTAAAACAGGTAACTCAAAAGGCACGGTATCAGAACTATATAAAATATTGTGTAAGATTGACGCGCCGGAAGGACCCCCATTCATCCAAAAATGGAAAAGAGAGCTAGGGACACAAAGGGAGAGGCACACATATCAAAGGATACTGCGTTTGACCCACTCATCTGCAGCAGATGTGAGAACCGCCGAGACCAACTATAAATGTATATCAGGCTGGTACGCCACACCGGACAAAATTAGCAAGTTTAAAGAAGGACACCAAGCCGAATGTTGGCGAGGATGTCCTGAAAAAGGAACCATGGCTCACCTGTGGTGGACCTGCCCAAAAATTCAGGAATACTGGGATCAAATCCTAGGACAAATAAAAGAAATTACCGGTAAGATGATAAAAAAAGACCCCTGGGAGGTGCTCTTTCACGGAAGTCAAGAGGGAATAATAAGATATAAGAGGTCACTTATCCCCCATCTACTCAACGCAGCCAAAATGCTGATACCTAAAAAGTGGCAGGAAACAGCCTGCCCACAGATCTTGGAATGGGTAGATGCAGTAGAGGAAATGTACAGAATGGAAGAATTAAAAGAGATGTTTTCCGAGAACAGCATCGATTTTAGGGAAAAATGGAAAAGTTGGAAAAATTATAAAAAGACATGGAGCTATGTGGAAAGGCTGAGAATAAGATAATAGAAACGTAATAGCAACAACATGACAGTGAATACAATAAAAACACTGGGGAAAGGAAAGGGAAGAAAGGAAAATCTTGTATACAAAAAAAAAAAAGAAGAAAATAAGAACCATGGGAACCCAAGGGGGGAGGGGTGGATGGGAGGGAGGGGTAGGGATACGGGGAGTGAGGAAAAACGAGGTATGGGTCTCTCGGCATGTCTGAGGTATTTTTGAAGTGTATACACAAAGGAGAGTAATTGTTGGTATGAACACAAAAGATACATGTATTTAAAAAAAAATGATGAAGATGATAAAGCATAGAAGCCACACATGATGCAAAACCGTTATGGAGATGTAAAAAGCACAAAACCATGAGCTGCTCTCCAGTGCTTGGTAAAAGCTGAAGTGGAAAAAGAAAAAAAAAAAAAAGAAGATTTCGAACTCTGTGAATTCTCCTAATACAAAAATCGCAGTCGACATTCCCTTTAAAACATTGCATCTTATAATGTACCACACATCACTTAATCTCTGGAGCGAACAAGGCGTGGAATTTATTTGTGATCTTTATAATAAAGACACGATTAAATCATTCCAAACCATCCAATCTGAATTTAATATACCCCAACATTGTAACGCTCATTATATACAAATAGCAAAACGTTTATGTAAATTAAATACCAAAAGCGTTTGCCTACATAAATCGATCTGGACCTTTCTATCTTCTACTGAACCTAAGAGAAGGGGTATTACCCTTTTTTACAACTTGCTTCAAGACAAGAGAATATTTTCAAAAACCCCTTCACATTTACAATGGGAAAAGGACTTAGAGTGTTCTTACACTGATGACCAATGGCACGTGGCTTGCAAAATAAACAAATCTACCTCTAAATGTGCATCCTTACGGGAACTATCAATAAAAATCACTCTGAGATGGTATTATACTCCAGATGTATTATCCAAATTTAGTCACCAACAATCTGACCAATGCTGGAGACTTTGTGGAAAGAAAGGGGACTTGCTCCATATTTTATGGAGCTGTCCCATGCTTACTAAATATTGGACAGAAATATTTGGTATAATTTCGGCTTTAACCGGTTCATGGATAGATCCTAGCCCAGGTTTAGCTTTGCTGTCCTTGGGTATTGATGACTTTCTAGTTGACTTCCGGAATTCCATTAATCATTTACTTCTAGCCGCAAGATTATCAATCACTAGAAAATGGAAAGACCCTTGCCCTCCTTCTACTATTGAAGCCATTGATTTGACCAATCTCCACTTTACATATGAACGTATAATGGCCATCTCATTAAATACTCTATACAAGCATGATGCTTCCTGGGCCCCATGGAAGACTTGGTATGGACTTGGTGTATGGTAGCTTTCGACTGAATACTTTTCACCATTTATCAATGTCCATGGTTCGTTACATGATCATTTGAATTTGCATAGTGTTAATTCCTCATATGCAATTTGGATTAGATTTTCCTTTACTTGAGTTTAATTTTCTGATATTTTTATGACATTATACTCTGACCATTTCTAATACTGATACTTTCTCCACATGATGATAAGACAATTATCTGTTTTCTGTTTTGTTTACATGCTTTCCATCTTTTACTACTTATATACAACTTCTTAATTTATCAATATTTGTGAAATGTCACATGCTTATACTGTTTATTGTTGCATTATATACTTATACTATGACAATGCTTTGTAACATGTACTACTTAATATTTTAAAGTCCAATAAAAACTATTGAAAGAAAAAAAGAAAATACCGGGGTTATGGCAGCTATGCCCTGTAAAAAGGATGTTGACAGAGGAACCTCTATGCCTACCCAACGTCTGTGGTGGAGGTAATGCAAGCATAGATTCATTAAAAACCCTTGGCAATGCCAAGGCTGCCTACACAAAGTGCCCGTCAAAGCTGGATGGATTATCTCAATTATTTTGTGTGTCGATGGGATGTGTCCTGGCAGAATGACAGAGAAATGCTTTTGCAAACAAGCTATTTGCTGCTGCCTGTATTCCTGTTAACTGAACTGTTCCACTGTATTACTTAAATGTCAACACATACATTTGTAACTGCTAATTTTTCATTACGTTTTTCTACCTTTATGCTTGCTTTATCAGTGATTATCTTGTTTAGTCTTTCTAAATGTAGTGCACTATGATTAACATAAGAACAGGGAAATACGGGGGGCGCATGCGCGAAGCTCGCTATGGTGGACGTGTTCCCTTAGAGCTCCGCTCTCCCCGCCACTGAATCGGGTCCCCACTAGCACCTTACACCATCGGGCAACCCCGCTTTTTCAAACCTTCGCTTCCGGAACGAGCTCTGCATCACCCGCGATGGTCCTGACCGGGCACCGAGGAAAAACGAAGCCCAAACCAATTAAGGAAGCCCTGGCCCGCGCCTCTTCCAAGATGGCGGCGAAGGCCCTGGCTAAACAGCTCGCTGCCTCTCCGGACAGATCCCTGCATGCTGACAGCGATGAGGACGATGGAGAGGAATCCCATGTTGCTGGTTCTCCCTCACTACCGCCGTCAGGTATGTCCCAAGCTGACTTTCTTAAGTGTATGGAGGCTATGCTGCATAGGGCCCTGAAAACTACTTCAGACCAGATAACTAATAGGCTATCCCGTGAGATCAGGGAACTAGGCCAACGCACTGCAGACCTGGAAACTAGAGTTGATGACCTGGAGCTCACCCTCCAAGAACAGGCCCAGGAGCAGGCTGCTCTCCGGGAGGAGAACGCTGCTCTCCTCTCACGTTTAGAGGACGCCGAAAACCGTTCTCGCAGGTCTAATTTCCGCATTCGCGGCATACCTGAGACTGTGGATGACTTACAATCTTTCTCTACAGCCCTATTCCAAGAACTTTCATCCTCCTCCATACCGATTGAGAGACTGGAGTTTGACAGGATACATAGGGCCTTAACCCGCCCCCAGCAAGATGGTCCCCCGCGTGACATTATTGTCAAACTCCATTTCTTTCGCACGAAAGAGCAATTGCTTGCTGCTGCCCGCAATAAGGACGCTCTCCAGTTTCAAGGTCACAACTACCAGCTCTTCTCTGACCTGGCTCCCTCAACAATTGCCAAAAGGCGTGCGATGAAGCCCCAGTTGCAAGTCCTTATGCAGCACCAACTGAAATATACCTGGAGGTTCCCTTTTGCCCTGCAATTTTCCTATCAAGGCCAGCAGCATTCCTGCACATCACCTGAATCCCTTCAGCGCCTCCTGGAGTCTCTCCACCTCACCGACCCGGCTCAGATGTCAGAGACTTCATTACCCCGCACCCCGGCTCGCACTGCTGCTCATCTGTATACGGCTACCCCGAAGAGACTCCAGCCGGCTCCGTCCTCTGTTCGTAAGGGGACCCCTGCTCGTCCCCCTCGTAATGGTGACCGCCAGCTATACTCACCTCGCTGAATGCGAATGTCTAACAATGTCTAACATTATTCCAGCAGGTCTCTTCCTTTCTCTTTTTTGTCCCCGCAGTGCCGTACTGTATCTCCTTGTTTAATCCTCCCGGTATTTGTTGTTGCTGTCTTCACTGAGGATTCTTCAATCAAGGCCCTAAGGGACTGTTCGCCATGAACGGTGGAGCTCGATACCACCCCCCTCTGATTCTAGGGGTTGCCCAGGTTTTGTTTTATTTTTCACTGTTCACGTTTTTGATTTGCCTCTCTTTTTTCTGATCTTCATACTATATTGTTGTTTCAAACATGTTGTGACTGATTGCCCGTCCTCCCTCGTGCCCACTTTATTGAATGTTTTTTTCTTTTTACGAGTTACTGTTTCTTTTTGTTCTTGTCTTTTTTTTTTATTTATTTTTTGGATATCCATGGGCACTTAGCTGTGTATACCACACACTGTGGTGGTAATTGCCTACAACAAACTGCGAAGCACAGGGAGCATGGGCTTGTATTTTCTTGTTTCTACATTATTTTGGCATATATATTTTTTCCCACTACCTTCTCCTTTCCCCTGAACCCTCCCCTCTTTTCCTTCTTTTCCTACCCCCTCCCCTCTCCCATCTCCCCTTTTCCCTCCTTTGTCCCCGCCCTCCTTCTCCCTTCCCCTTCCTTCATTGTACCTTTCCTCCCTGCCCCTATACCACCCCATATATCCCCTTCTCCCTATTCCGCCTCTTTCTTATCCTTTCTTCCTTTTTGCCTAATTTTTTTTTTTTTTTTCCTTCCTCCTTTTTGGTCACCCACTCTGCGGTCACTTCCTCTTAGACTTGCACTTTATAATGTGATAATTATAACGGTTATGACTGGATATGCTAATTGAAACGTCTTATTGGTCTCTATTTTTTTTTGGTTTAATTGTTTTTATAAACTCTTTCTTTATGTGTGAACAAATTATATCCCGTTAGTGGCGGGGAGTTGTCACTGCTCCCCCTCTTTAACGGTACACCCACACGCGAGCTAGCTGGCTGGCGAGTGTGTTGGTGTGCTATTTGGTCAGGCGGTAGAGTTTGATTTTTCTCTTCCTCTATGACCACTTATTCGCCCTACAATATTTCTTCTCTCTTCTGCTTTCCTTCTATGTTTTTCTCTGCCCTCCCTCTCTTTCTTCTTTCTCCAGGTCGGCTGGATCGCATGTCCCCGGGAACACCCTTAGATACTCTCCCGCACCTCCCTAAATGGCCCCCCTGAAGATACTTTCGTTGAATGTTAAGGGTCTCAATTCTCCCATCAAGAGGGTTAAAGCTTTCCAAACATTCACCACTCTAAAAGCAGGTATAGTTGCTCTACAAGAAACTCACTTTTCGGTACGTACAACTCCCAAATTCTTTAGTTCCCGTTATCCTCAGGTCTTCACTGCCTCTGCCCCCACAAAAAAACGTGGGGTTTTGATTGCCCTCCATCATACCCTCTCCTTTTCAGTTCTGTCCAAAATTAAAGACCCTGAAGGCCGCTATATCATCCTCGTGGGCTTACTACAGGATGTTGAAACTACCCTAGTCTCCTACTATGCTCCGAATAGTAACCCAAACCCCTTTTTTTCGCATTTGTTCCAAGTCCTACGCTCCCACTGTAAAGGTACACTGATTGTGTGTGGCGACTCTAATTTGGTATTGCAACCTCATTTGGATAAGTCACCCTATGCCCCTGATCAATACTCCCCCTCTATACGTTTCCGGAAACTTCTCCAGCAAGCCTCTCTGCTTGATACTTGGCGGGAGTGCAATCCGACTAAGAAAAATTATACGTTTTATTCATATCCGCACAAATCCTTTTCCAGGATTGATCATATCTTTGTCCCGGTTGCATCTTCCCCTATACTGCTTAACTCTATTATCCAACCTATCTCCTGGTCGGACCACTGTGCAGTACTCACCACCATATCCTCCTTAATCCCTCAATCCAAAGATCGTACCTGGTGTATAAACGAAGCTCACCTTACCAATCAATCCTACTGTCTTGATATCCAAGTTGCCCTCACAGATTACCTGAAATTTAATTCCTCACCCGACATTTCTCCTGTTCTTCTCTGGGAGGCACACAAGCCTGTGATCAGGGGAACGTGTATCTCTGTCTCTACTCATTTAAACCGAGACAAAAAACTCCGGTTGGCTGATCTAGAACGGGATTACCACCAATGTTTTCTCCAATTTCAGTCCTCCCCTTCCGAACCAAACAGGATTGCTATGGAAAAATCAAAGACTGAATTGGATCTGCTGCTGGCCGAATCGGCTGATAAAGCCATTCGCAGATCAAATCATACTATTTATACAAAGGCTAATAAGGCAGATACTTTCTTGGCCATGCGTCTTCGTTGTCCGGTACGGAACCAGGTCCCTATCAGGCTCCGGACGGACAAGAACACATTCACTAGTAACCCTGTTAAGGTTTTATCTGAATTTCGGAAGAGGTTACAAGAACTGTATAAGGCCCAATCTTCCTTTTCTCCCTCCGCCGCCGAATCGTTGTTTCGGGATATCCCTCTACCCGTGCTGTCCGACTCTAACCGTGAACTTCTTGAAAGACCAATTTCAACGGAAGAGGTCCTCTTTGCTATTAAAACTCTTAAACCTCATAAGAGGCCAGGTCCTGATGGGCTTTCGGCTTCCTACTTCAAGAAATTCTCTGGTACTCTCGCCCCTCTTCTTACTAAATCTTTCAACGCTTTGCTTCAACAACACTCTTTTGGTCGAGACACCTTGACGGCTATAATAGCTATGATTCCTAAACCCAATGTAGACAACTCCCTCTGGTCTAATTTCAGGCCTATTTCCCTACTTAATCTTGACATTAAGCTCCTTGCCAAAATTATGGCCTTGCGCCTCAATCCCATTATTGGTGGATTAATACATAAGGATCAGGTGGGTTTCATACCGCGTCGACAGGCTGGTGATAATATTAGGAGGGTTGTTCTCTTACAACACTTAGCTAGAACCCGTAAGATCCCAATGCACCTACTCTCACTTGATATCAGGAAGGCATTTGATACGGTCTCCTGGCCTTATTTAAACTTTGTACTTGAACGCTGGGGATTTGGTCCACACTTTTTGCAATGGGTAAGCTCCCTTTATAAAAATCCACAGGCCTATGTTAAATATTCTGGGTTCCGCTCCGATAGTTTTCAGATAGAAAGAGGTACCAGGCAGGGGTGCCCTTTATCCCCTTTACTCTTCGCTTTAGCAATCGAACCTCTGGCTGCTCTGATTAGGGCCAACCCGGATATTAGAGGCTTGGAAGTTGCCTCTACTTCCCATAAAATCTGCCTGTTTGCGGATGACGCGCTTCTATTTATATCCTCCCCCCGTCTAACATTACCACCTCTCCTACAAATCTTGGAAAAATTTGCAAATGTCTCGGGTTTGGAGGTTAATAAATCTAAGTCTAAGGCCCTCAATGTGTCTCTACCTCCCACGGAAGTCACCCATATACAAGAACACTTTCCTTTCTCTTGGTCCTCTACGTCCCTTTCGTACTTAGGAATTAAACTGACTAGTGATCCAGCGAACCTTTATAGAACTAATTATCTTCCTATGCTATCCCACCTATCCGCTTTATTGGATATATGGAAACCACTATGTGTCTCCTGGCTAGGACGGGTCGCAGCCGTTAAGATGTCCTTGCTCCCCAAACTCTTATATCTTTATAGAGTTCTTCCGGTTGCAGTTCCCTCCTATTTTCATCGAATTATTCAGACCCGGGTCTTTAAATATATTTGGGGTCCAATAAAACCCCGAGTATCTAGATCTGTTCTCCTTCGAAATAAGCTCAGTGGAGGCTTGGGACTCCCTAATTTTACCCGTTACTACCAGGCTGCTCAGCTGGCACAACTCACTTTACTTCATGCCTCCTCTGAAATCCCAATATGGGTTAGCCTGGAAGCTGTTGATCTCTCCCCCTTGATAGTATCCAACTTGCTGTGGTTGCCCCCACTGATACATGGCCCAGTACATAATCCAGTCACGCGACACTCACTTAAGCTATGGGATCGTTTGCGTGTCCGATTTGGGTTGGTTTCTCCCCATGCCCCACTACTTTCTGTGATAGGTCACCCATTTTTCTTTCCTGCCCTCTCCGAACCTGCCTCCTTCCGCCTCTGGACTCGGGCTGGACTACACCGTGTGTGTGATCTTGTTTCCTCTACCTCCCTTAAATCTTTCTCTACCCTACAGGCTCAGGCTAAATTCCCCCATACTGAACACTTTCGTTACTTACAAATATCTCACTTTATTCGATCAGTAATTAAAGATTGCACCTCTTTGGGTGAATTCTCTCTTTACGGAGTATTTGTAATACTGACCCACATGCTCCCGGTGTCATCTCACGATTATATAACCACCTCACTGCTTCCCCGACTGACCTCCCCCCCTATGCTGCACAGTGGTCCAAAGACCTTCAGATAACATTGGATATGGAGGAATGGGCAAATATTTGGGGCTATACGAAAGCCTCCTCTCAAAATGTGGTGGCCCTGGAGGCAAATTACAAGGTCCTTATGCGGTGGTACCTAGTTCCCGCTAGGATTTCTAAATTTTTGCCATCCTATCCGTCAGTATGTTTCCGGGGATGTGGGGCTAAGGGTACACATGAACATATTTGGTGGTCTTGCCCGATTGCACAACGCTTTTGGGTAGTAATATTCCAAATGGCTTCCACCCTGTTACATGATACTTTGGTCCCTGATCCGTCTATAGCCCTTCTAAACCTCATACGTACGGATTATACAAGGGCCCAAGTTAGACTCCTGCTCCAATTGACTACTGCGGCTAAACAGACTATAGCGAAGGCTTGGAAGTCCCCAAATTTGCACATAGCAGAAGTTAGAAGCAGGGTGACTCAGGCTATGATCCATAGCAAAATAGAAGCGACTATTCTGGATCGGGTTACCCAACACAATAATATCTGGACTCCCTGGGTAGAGAATTTCCTTCCCCCAGGATTCGATATGGCCTTACTAGTACCATGATTCATTATAGCTTATGCCACTTTATTCTCGTGCCCTCCTGGGGTTTGTGCGGTCCTGCCGACACTCTCTCTTTCCCCCTTTCTTCTTTGTTTTCTTCCCTCTCTCCTCTGTCTTCTTTTTTCTCTTCTTTTTTTTTCCCTTTTCCTACTATACTCTCCTCTCTTTAAGTTCCCTTTTTTTTCTCTTCTCTCTCTCTCTTTCTTTTTCTAGATACCTTGAAAAGTTGTCAATCTTACCTCGGGTAAGGTTGGAATCCCTTACCCAGAACTAGTTTTCTGTTTCCTCTTTTCTTGACCTACAGAGTACTGTTTTATGTATCACTCCCCCCTCGTGGAGGATTCCTATATGCTTCCTTCTAAATATCACACAGTCATGTTTCTGTTACGCTTCCCTTTAATGTGTTCAATATGGTTACATTGTCTTTTGGTTCAATACGCTGTAATACTATATACGTGACTGCACGTGCCATGTTCTGTATTTACCTTTTTGTACTCGTTGTTATGTCACACCAAAACCGTTTATTCTTGTACTCTGCGTTTTACTTTCTCAATAAAAAAATTTGAAAAAAAAAAGAACAGGGAAATACAGTGATACCTCGCTTTGCGAGTAATGCGGTATAGGAGCGTTTCACAAGACAAGCTATTATTTTTTTAAATCCTGACTTGATTTGCGAGCGCTGTCTCACAAGACGAGTAGGACTCAAGCCGCTGGTGTATGTATTACCTTATGGCCAGATGTCCGGGGGCCCTGGAGAACTCAGAGAAGCTCGGAGAGGGTTGGAGACCGTTCCAACTGGGTGGGGCGGGTGTAATGTGCGTTGGAGCACCAGAAAGTGTCAACGGTCTCCTTGTGTCTCCGAGCGTCACCAGCGCCCTCGCATCTCTGACCACATACAGTACTGCATACACCAGCAGTGGTTGTGGAACGAATCATCTGAGTTTCCATTATTTCTTATGAAATTATTATATGAGTGCTTTGGATTATAAGCATGCTTCTGGAACGAATTATGCATGTAATTTAAGGTATTAGTGTACAGGGATAACTAGGGCTGGTGCAAGGATTTTTGACACCCTAGAGCAGGGATCTCCAAACTATGGCCCTCCAGTTGTTTAGGAACTACAATTCCCATCATGCTTAGTCATGTCTGTGAATGTCAGAATTTTACAATGCCTCATGGGAAATGTAGTTCCGAAACAGCTGGAGGGCCGTAGTTTGGAGATCCTTGCCCTAGAGGAAACCTCATTTTGCCGCCCCCCTCCCCCCTTGGTGCCACCCCTGTCTCCACCGCCTTTGCCCTGTCCATGTATACCTGTCATGGATCCGCAGTAATGTTTGGCAGCTTACCTCTCCATGTGTTTAAGCTTAAGAGACCATTTGCCCTTCCGTGTGCTCCTTGCTGTGTGTTCTACATCTGATTCTAGTTACCAATCTTGGCTTGTTCTTGACTGTCCTTGACTTCTTCAAAACCAGACCTTGGCGTGTTCCTTGACTATCCTTACCTACTTGTTGTCTCGACCTTTGGCTATCTCCTGATTATCCTTTGTTCTTTCAGTCTGCTTCT
This sequence comes from Rana kukunoris, assembly GCA_029574335.1. Lineage (NCBI taxonomy): Eukaryota > Metazoa > Chordata > Amphibia > Anura > Ranidae > Rana > Rana kukunoris. The sequence continues at coordinate 445,500,881 of CM056050.1, forward strand.
ACCTTCCTGTAGTCTACTATGAGCGTGAGCTGGGTGGCCCTGGAGGTCACGACCTGGAGCCAGACTGCAGCTAAATCCATCCCCACCACTTGGGGCCTCTATTGAACACCTGCTGGCTCTTATATTCTGCGCCCTGGAAAATCGCATTCTCTAGCTCCCAGTATGATCCGTGTTGGTGCTCCAGAATACCAGCTCTTCTGAATCACCTAGAACTCCATCCGCAGCAATCAGCCATAGGGTCCACTACCTTGCGATGCACTCCTGATCCCAACGGGGTGCATCTGTCACCTGGACGCCATTTTAATGAAGTGCCCATCAAATGCAGCCCACCAGCACTCATCAATGCAGCCTACCAGTGCCTATCAAATGCAGCCTACCAGTGCCCATCAACAAATGCTTGCTTGCTTCCAGACGGGACACAGGCATAGTCCTCTGCTGCTGCTGGGCCTCTGACACTATGTGGAAACGGGACAGCGGCTGCCTGCTGATGCTGAGACTTAGTTGCTTGCTGCAGAGAGAAGAGAGTAGGAACACTAATGGCCGTGCACCCTAGGCAGCAGATTCAGGAGAGCAGTATTTTCAATATGAACCCAAGATCAAGAACATGGGGACATGATTTCAAGCAAGCAGATGAGAATTCAAAACTAATCTTAGAAAGTATATTACAGTTTATGTGTAGAATAACCTTCCAGCAGCGGTAGTAAGTCAGTCAATTGTCAAACATGCTTGGGACAAACATAGATCTTAAGAGTCGGTTCACACTGGGGCGACTTGGGATCCGACTTGAAGTCGTCTCAAGTCGTCCCAAGTCGCGCTGTCCAGAAAAGCAATGTAAGTGAATGGGAGCGGTGTTAATACACACTACTGAGGTCGCTCCGACTTCAGAAGAGGTTCCTGTACTACTTCAATCAGACTTCTAGGCGATTTGTACCCATTGATTTCAATGGAAGTCGCTTCCAAGTCTGATCACTGTTTTAATTGAAGCTACTTTCCAGGAAGATAACATACATTTCTCAAGCAAACCCCTCCCTCCCCCAGAGCTGACTGTTGTTTGATTGGCCACTGGAAAGTCTCCTGACCTGAAAAGGACTTCAAGTCGTGTTGTAAATCTCCCCAGATCGCCCTGTGGTTCATGCTTAAGTCGTGTTGAAGTTGCTTCTGAAAGTCGTGCTGGAAGTCGTGTCGCCCTAGTGTGAACCGACTCTTACTTAGACCAAAAAAGTGAAAACAAACAAATAAAACAAAACCATATATAAATACATTTAATGGACCACTTTTTCTGTTGTCACTATTTATGTTTCTATTTTTCTATTTGTTAACACAGTTATGACCCAAGAGAACACAATGCCTGAAAGGTGCCTTTCCGTGCAAGTTTCGGGTACCATTCTGAAATGTGAAGCCCATGTTAGACACGTGGTTGCCATCAATTGTTAATGGCACCTCAAACACATCTTACAAATGCAGTGGAAATCCCAGTACTCTCCCTGACAAGGCTAATCCACTTTTCTTTCCAAAAACCATCTTTGTTTAGGCATAATCCAAGTGTCGGCATCTACTTCCTCAACTGATATGCTGGCTCAAAGGTAACACAATTCTGGTGTCTGTGCATATTGTGACAAACATCACCCTCTGCTGCAGCCTGTCACAATAAAGGAGATTTTCTAAAATTGGTGCACTCAGAATCTGGTGCAGCTGTACATGGTAGCCAAGCAGCTTCTAACTTTAGTTTGTTCAATTAAGCTTTGACAATAAAAACAGAAACCTGGTTGGTTTCTATGCAGAGATGCTCCATATTTCGCATTTTACAGTCTTAGTAAAGCGCCCCATTGTGACTTACTACATTCACTGGGAAGAAAGAGATGAAGGAAGTGCTTCCTTCTGCTTGCAGCAGACTGATGACACCACTTCAGCCCAGGCATAGTCAATGAACATTAAAGCTGAAACTGCTTTTTAGAATAAATATTTAATTTGTTTCTTTCTTTTTAACATTTTGATGTTGCTGCGTATTGAATTTACTATTATTATTATTATTATTATTATATGAAGAATTGATTTATGCCAACGTGTAAAATTACTGAGAGGTCCACTTTAACATCTTCCATTTTTAGTGCTTGTCTTAAAATGATGTCTTTATGTCAGAAGTACTTATTGGCTGGCTATGGCTGATGCCAGCAACAAATACATTTATCAGGAATCATAACATTATTCATTGCTGGTTGTTTTTCTTAGTAGTTTCTAATGTAAAAGGAATGCCAATTACATTAGTATAATAATTGTGTTTGAGTAAAAGAAAAATAGGGCATAAATGATAATTTGCTTTTACACATGTGCCTAGAGATGAATGTAATTACAAAAAAGGAAGCAGCTGTGACAGATAAACAGCAAATGCTATTAAGGCCATGGCAAGCTGCCATTATTTTGTGCAGTATCCTTGATGCATACAAGGTGTTCTTCAGTGTGCTTAAAAAGCAGAATACACAGTGTGCTTGTTATCTAACATTTAAAGCACCAGTAAAAATACATTATATTTTAAAAATATAAAAAAATTGCTAATGTGTGCTATTTTTTCATGTCAAACTGATGCAAATATAATAAAAACATGTTTTGTTTTGTTTTGTTTTTTAAATCGATTAGTCTCTGCTGGTAAAGGTTTTACAGAACTGAAAGCACTTTTTAAACAAGTCTTGTAATGAAATGATATAGTGTTCCCACATAATTCAGATTTAGATCATTTTAATAAGAGTAAAAATAAGTTTAATTGTTTTTTTCAATATGGGTAAGAAATGTATATAGATTGCATTTAAATTTGTGCATGCATTTAAAAAAGAGTTTTCTGTAAATTATTGATCAAACTTAAAGGGCAAGTTCACATTTATCAAAGAACTGTCTATGCAGGTAAGGGGTGCCTGTAGATAAAATAATGTTCAGCTCTGACCAAAGTTGAAAAATGGCATTGCTATAGGTGTAGACCATTTACGTACCTTCTGAAACCTGCCTGAAAATTTCTCAGAGATGGCATCATGCCACCCTGCCTTGTTGCTAGAACGTTACTAAGACAATCCCAGCCAATTTAAACCTTTTTGTATGTGCGCTCTCTTTTGTGTGGCAGTAGCTCTGAGTTCAGCAATGCTGGAGATGGAGGAGATAGTGGACCACACATATGTGGGGGTTTGAGAGCCCACTGCTGTGATGGTGGGGGTGAGCAGTAGGGATGAGCCCGATGTCCAGTATTTGCCGAATTTAGAACAATATGTAGCGTTTGCGGGAAATTCGAGCGCCCGCGGAATGCCCCATAGTGCATTCCGAGATCTGCAAAAATCCCGGCAATGTACATAAAATTTATTTAAAAATGTCCTCCCAGTCCATAACCAGACCCTTTAGGCCTGGTATGAATTTTAAGGGGAGGGTATGGGTATCGGGTACATTGTACTCATTCTCACATTTCTCATTCACCAAAAAATACCTTTTTTAAAAAAAAAAGTGTCCCGCAATGTCCATCTATCAATCACAGCGTCCGATGGTCCAGAGAAAAAAAGGGTGACCCCACCCCCTCTGACATCAAATGACGTCAGAAGGAGACAGGGTCTTCTAGTTATGTCACTGGGTGGCCCAGCCCTCAGGTATATAACAGCTGTCATCGCAAAAAGACTGCAGACAACGGGACGCCTCCCATGGAGGTGAAGTTTTCCCCCTTTTTTTTGGTCTGTCTGTGCTGTGATTGAATAAGGATTTACATCACGGGACGCGTTTTATTTTTATTTTTTTATTTTTTAATAAAGGACTTGTCTCCTGTCTTTTTACTTTTGTGACACTTTTTTTGGTGAATGAGTAGGGGTACCCAATACTAGGGATAAGCTTTATGTTCGACTCGAACATGAGTTCGACTCGAACATTGACTGTTCGCCCATTCACCGAATAGCGAACAATTTGAGGTGTTCGCCGCAAATTCAGAAAGGTGCAGAATACCCTTTAAAAGTCTATGGGAGAAATCTAAAGTGCTAATTTTAAAGTTTAATATTCAGGTTATTGTCATAAAAAGTGTTTGGGGACCTGGGTCCTGCCCCAGGGGACATGTATCAATGGCATGGGGTTCTCCCACAAAGATCCATTCCAAACCCTTCAGGTCTGGTATGGATTTTAAGGGGAACCCCACTTTAAAAAAAAATGGTGTGGGGTTCCCCCCAAAAATCCATACCAGACCCCTATTTCAAGCACGCAACCTGGAAGGTCACAGGAAAAGAGAGGGGGGATGAGAGAGCCTGAACCGTACCAGGCCACATGCCCCCAACATGGGGAGAATGTCCCCATGTTGATGGGGACAAGGGCCTCATCCCCACAACCCTTGCCCAGCCATTGTGGGGGTCTGAGGGCAGGGGGCTTATCGGAATCTGGAAGCCCCTTTAACAAAGGGGAGCCCCAGATCCTGACCCACCATTATGTGAATTGGTAACAAAGCTCTTTTATAGATAAGAGGCAGGGCCACACGTCAAATGCGTGGGTGACCCCGCCCCATCTCTGACGCAAGGAGAAAGCCTGGCGGTTACCCAATGATGTGTACAGATAACCTTGACCCAGCCAGAGGAAGGACAGATGGTCACAGCACAGTCCAATGGTGATATGTATCCCACTAAACAAATTAAATACTGTCCCAAAATGCAACCCATCCAGCATAAGTGTGAATAGGGTGATGGAAAAAACAAACAAAACATTTCTACTTATCCTGGGTGGGTTGCACTATTTTTTGGGAAGTATTTAATTTGTATTTAATTTGTTTAGTGGACACATTCACACATACTATCACCCCCATATGTAGTCCCCTGGAGGGAACACTTAGGCCGCGTACACACAATCGAATTTGTCCGCTGAAACTGGTCTGATGGACCAGTTCAGCGGACAAATCCGATTGTGTGTATGGGCTAGCAGACATGTTTGACCGGCGGACAAATTTTAAAGCATGCTTTAAAATTTGTCCGCCCGCGACATGTCGGCACAAGTGTCGTATGGATGCGACGCATGCGTGGAAGTTTTTTACTTCCTGGTGCGGTGACGTGGCATAAGGTCGCAGTACCGATAAAAAAACGCTGATCACCGCCATTATTAGTAATTGTTGCTATATTTCTGTTAATAGCGCAAAAAATAAAAACTGCAGAGGTGATCAAATACCACCAAAAGAAAGCTCTATTTGTAGGGAAAAAAAAGGACACCAATTTTGTTTGGGAGCCACATCGCACGACCATGCAATTGTCAGGTAAAACAACACAGCGCCGAAACGCAAAAAGTGTCATTGAGCAGCAAAATGGTTTGGGGCTGAAGTGGTTAAGTAAAGTGAAACCTCCTCACTGATAGCAATATAAAAAAAGGGACAAACAGTCTATCCAAAACAAAAAAATCCAAAACAAAAATAAAAAAGTTTTACCTTGAGTTGATCTTTTTGAAAAAATTTGGGACTAAAAATAATAAGAACAAATTTAGTTGCTATGCTAATTGAGCATGTAAAAATTGTTCTTTCACCTTTATTTTATTTTTTACTAGAATTCCTTTCACTGGCTAAAATGAACAAATTGGGCATGTTCTATAGAAAATAGGATCCTTGGTTCCAAGAAGAATTTTTTTTTAATGTTAATAATTACTTGTAATTCTCTTATACATTTAAAATCTATTGTAGATTTTCTCCAAACGTGCTATTAAAAATTAAAAAAATAAGATGTCTAATCTCCTTCTGTATTTACTTTAAGGAACTGCAATATTTTAGATAAATAAGGAGCATAGTTATATAAAAGTATATTGCGGTTTTAACAACATTTTTTGGGATACCTGCCAACCTATTCAAATTCTTAATACAAAAAAAGCACTAAAAAAAGATTGAAATGGACCTTGCATGATATTGTGTTAATTGTATTTTATACAAATGAAGTCATACACTAGTAATTTCTCTTTCTAGACTGTAAAAAAGGATGATATTTGTCTCTAAAATAAATAATGAATTCCAGTAAATCCCAGAGTAATCTTTGTGCATATATAGCTCAAACAGGAAAGTCCTGTCCACCATTTATGATTCACTATTGCCAGTAAAACATTAATGGTTCAAAAACTATTACAGAAGCAGTTTATCAAAGGTTTATGTTTACAGTCTGAGAAAGATGATAATTCAGTTCATACCCTTTCATAATGCTCCAATCTCCAGAGGACATAATATGGCGCTACTTGGAGGTAGAAATATAACCCTTCGAAATTTCTCATTTGGCATGTATAAGGCAAAAGAAAAATACAATTCAAATACAGGACAAATGTCAGACAAAGAACTAAGCCACAGAAATCTTTTAGAGTATATTATTATGTTGATTATTTTTCCTGGTTTCACAATGGATAATTGTTGAAGGTAATGTTTAGGGTCAGTGATAAGGATTTATTGTATAATAAAGATGCTTCTGCAAGCGTGAAATGGTTAAAATAAGATTGATTGGCTTAAACCTTGATTTGACCAGTTCTGGAAAAGTAATGTTCACAGTGGATTGTCGATGACTTGATCGGATTATTAATAAAACCTGTAAAAGATTCTGTAGTATGCCTACAATTTCACTGGTGAAGCTCTCCCTAACTTCTGTTCCATAGGAAAGTAAAGCCTTGTACACATGATCAGTCCATCCGATGAGAACGGTCCAAATGACCGTTGTCATCGGTTAACCGATGAAGCTGACTGATGGTCCATTGCGCCCACACAACATTGTTTTAAAAAACGATCGGGTCAGAATGCGGTGACGTAAAACACAACGACTAAGGCCGCGTACACACGATCAAATCTATCTGCTGGAAACGGTCTCCCGACCGTCCCAGCAGACAGATTCAATCGTGTGTACGGGTGAGCCGACGGATTTGGCCAGCCGACAGATTTGAAAGCATGCTTTCAAATCTGTCGGCTGGGAACCCGTCCGCCCGACATGTCTGCTGGTTAGTACGCTAACCAGCAGACATGTCTTCTCGCACACGCGTCGAATGGTTTCGACGCATGCGCGGAAGTGTTTTACTTCCTGGTGCGGTGACGTGGCGGCGTCATTGTCACCGCCACGTCAACGCGCCGTCTGCCGGCGGGGATTTTGGTTTGATTGTGTGTACACGATCAAACCAATACGTCCCCAGCAGACAGATTTGTTCAAATCGGTCTGTCCGACCGATTTGAACAAATCTGTCTGCTCGTGTGTATGGGACCTTACTGAAAAAAATAAAGTTCAATGGTTCCAAGCATGCGTCGACTTGATTCTGAGCATGCATGAATTTTTAACCAATGGTCGTGTCTACTAACGATCGATTTTGACCTATCGATTATGCGTCCATCGGGTAAATTTTCAAGCAAGTTGGCTTTTTTTTAACCGAAGGTTAAATTACCGATGGGGCCCACACACGATCGGTTTTGACCGATGAAAATGGTCCATCAGACTGTTGTCCTCTGGCTATGCTATCGTGTGTACGCGGCCTAAGTCTCCTCTTCTATTGAGAGCATTATGTGTTGAGATTTCTTGCCCTATCTGACACAGCTTAACTAATTTTAAAGTACTATACTTCCTTATTGGGTAGGAGTATGGCACTTCTTGATTGGATGACAGTGATCAGCAAGAATGGGTAGCTCATCCTTCGGGGTGGAGTAAAGGTTCCCTGACTGGACATCCAAAGGGCCCAAAGAATCTTTTTATTAGTTTACACGTCAGGTGTAACGATACTATCACCTTGGCAGGGCTAATCTCCAACTCCACATAAACTTGAGAAGCTTGAAAAACTATTATTGTATTAAGTGATGTATGTAAAAAAAAAATATATATATATATATATTGTGTTACGGACATAATTTAATTATCCAAGCATTTTTATTTTCAAAATCAACTAAGTTTATACTGTATCTAGGGTACAGTGCCTTGAAAAAGTATTCATACGCTTTGAAATTTCCAAATATTTTCATGTTGCAACCAAAAATGTATTTTATTAGGATTGTATGTGATAGACCAACAAAGTAATTTTGAAGTGGATGGAAAATGATAAATGGTTTTCATTTTTTGTTTTTTTACAAATAAATATCTGAAAAGTGTGGTGTACATTTGTATTCTGCCCCCACCGAGTCAATACTTTGTAGAACCACCTTTCGCTACAATTCCAGCTTCAAGTCTTTTGGTGTATTTGCAAATCAAGAGAGTAACATTTTTGCCCATTCTTCTTTGTAGCTCAAGCTTTGTCAGATTGGATGGAGTGAAATTTTCATGTCTTGCTACATACTCTCAGTTAGATTTAGGTCTGGACTTTAACTAGGATATTCTAACATATGAATATGCTTTGATCTAAACCATTCCATTGTAGCTCTGGCTGTATGTTTACTTTTGTTGTCCTGATGGAAGGTGAACCTCTGCCCCAGTCTCAAGTCTTTTGCAGACTCTAACAGGTTTTCTTCCAAGATTGCCCTGTATTTGTCTCCATCCATCTTCCCATCAACTCTGACCAGCTTCTCTGTCTCTGCTGAAGAAAAGCATCCCCACAACATGATGCTGCCACCACCTTGTTTCATGCTAGGGATGGTGTGTTCGGGGTGACGTGCAGCATTAGTATTCCACCATTCCACCACACGTAGTGTTTTGCTTTTAGGCCAATTTTGGGTTCATCTGTTCAGAGCACGTTCGTTCACATGTTTGCTGTGTCCCCTACAAAAATTGAAAAAATGTGATGAAAAAATGTTGAAAAACATTTATAATTTTCCTTCCACTTCAGAATTATGTGCCACTTTGTGTTGGTCTATCACATAAACTACATTTTCTGTTTTTGGTTGTAACATGACAAAATGTGGAAAATTTCAAGGGGTATGAATACTTTTACAAGGCACTGTATATGGAATGTGTGGAGGCCATGAGGGCGCAAATACAGGAGTTCATTGGATGACTGATGAATAAAGAAGTGTATTCTGGTGCAAGCATTAGATATGTGTGAGGGACATGCACATAGGAGAGGTTGTACAGTTGTGGATGGAAGAAGTGGTGACGGCCGGCAAAATTATGGAAGTAGGCTCTGGGTACTGCACTGTAAAAAGAAAAAAAAAAACAGCCACAAAAGTATACAATGTGTTTTTTTTCCTTGTACCCTGAATTATACAAGTCCCAATTCCAGAAGATTCCAGGACATGTGCTCAGAAAATTTATGTTAGTTTCTGGTTCCTGCGCATGCTCTACTGCATGAGCAAGTGTCTTTCTGGTTGAAATATTTTTGCATGTCATAAGTATGTTGCCCCTGTGTTTAGTGAAGCCTAGCCTCTTTTTTGGGGAGTTGTATGTTTTCCTTTTTTTTTCAAATACAGTACATTGTCCTAGTATCACATACATAGGGTAATGTGGGAATGTAAAGCTAAACTCCAGGTAAATGATCTGTTCTAACAAAGTTAATATCCGCAAAATGGATGCTTACTGAGCCTAGTAAATAAGATGAAGCTGGGTTCACCTAAACTATCCAATCATGGACTTAGCAAAAAAAAAAAAACAGATGACACACATGACTGGGTATTCAAGGTGATCATGGGTTGGCCCTATTTACTTACGTTGCTAATTTAACATTTACTACTACGTGAACAACCTCCATACTTTTAGTAAATCAACTTGTGCATATAGTGATAATGTACTAAAATGTTTTGTATGCAGCCAGCTGGGGCACATCAGCACAATGGTAACCTTTGGCCAGGGGGGAGATATTGGTGCACTGGGATTATTCAAAGGGCAGCCACAGACATCCCTTTGGGTTTTTGCAGCACTTGAAGGTTGGAGGACGATTTCTCTATCGTATATGTGTGGCGCGAGCATAGGGCTCTGGCCCCAGGAACAATGGATGTTTTTATAACTGACTCCTGACCCCTGGATTGAAAAGAAAGTGATGCACTCTGCAAACTGCAGTGAGTAGCCAGTTCAAGTGGTGGCATTAGTATTTCACATATTTATCACATTATGTCTGCTTATCTTAAAGTGCAAATGTGGCAAGGCGATAGCCTAACGCCGATATACGTCAGCAGAATGGCACGGCTGGGCACATAGACGTATATATACGTCCTTTTTAAGACCCCAGTTGTGGGTCGCGAGCGCGCCGCCGGCGGCACGCTTGCGACCCGGTCTGAAGCTCCGTGACTGCGCCCACGGGACCAGCGGACCCGATCGGTGTCCCACGATCGGTTACAGGAGCTGAAGAATGGGGAGATGTGAGTGTAAACACACCTTCCCCGTTCTTCTCTGTAGCAGTGTCACTGATCATCTGTTCCCTGTTATAGGGAACGACAATCAGTGACATCACACCTACAGCCACGCCCCCCTACAGTAAGAATCACTCTCTTAGGGCACACTTAACTCCTATAGCGCCCCCTAGTGGTTAACCCCTTCACTGCCATTGTCATTTTTACAGTAAACAGTGCATTTTTATAGCACCTTTCGCTGTGGAAATGGTCCCAAAAATGTGTCAAAAGTGTCCGATGTGTCCGCCATAATGTCGCAGTCACAAAAAAAAAAAAACGCTGATCGTCACCATTACTAGTAAAAAAAAATGGGATGGTTTTTTTTTACATCTTTTTTGGGGATATTTATTATAGCAAAAAGTAAAAATATTGTTTTTTTTTCAAAACTGTCGCTCTATTTTTGTTCATAGCGCAAAAAATTAAAGCCGCAGAGGTGATCAAATACCACCAAAAGAAAGCTGTATTTGTGGGAAAAAAAGGACGCCAGTTTTGTTTGGGAGCCACATCGCACGACAGCGCAATTGTCAGTTAAAGTGACGCAGTGCCAAATCGCAAAAAGGGGCAAGGTTCTTAACCTGCATAATGGTCCGGGGCTTAAGTGGTTAAAAAAACATTGTTTACCACTGTAGCTGCAGGAACTATAGAATAATTCATCCTTAATGTTTACAGCAAAATCACTTTACTTTTAGCAGCTCAGCTCAGTGAGCAATGACTCAGTGGCTTTTCAGCATTATAACTGCAGCACTACCCCCGAAGGAGCCGCTGTATGATTTCGGGGTTTGGCGTATTAAGTTACCAGTTATGCTTGTCTAGGGGTGAATACTTGTGGAAAGTGAATAAAGCGAGTGTCCAGACATCAGAGTGCATTTTCAAAGTTTTATTTTTATTCCAAGGCCCAACACAATAGAGAAAGGTTAATGAGCGGAAGAAAAAGTTTTAGGCCTTGAATATTGTGGAGAGTAGCTTGCTCTCAGTACAGTCACACTTAATCGTTGCGTAAAGTCGCGTAAAGTGCCCCGGACAGGCGTCTAACTTGGGCCTGGCAGCCGGAAAATCACTTGCAATAGTCACTGTGAGGAATTAGGGCCTCTGCCACAGGCCTGAGGAATTTCCATACTTTTCAAAGGGTAGAACTAATGGATCCTCCCAGTAAGTCACTCTCTAGGGTCATCAGAGGACAGTTGAAGTGTACCTGTCATGTAGTGATCACCGGATCCCCGGTGGTTCGCCTAGGCCTCACGGACAACCTCTGCCTTTGGGTCTCCTGAGCCAATCCCCCACCGTGCAGCTCCCAGCTTAGGATCTGTGACCCAGAAAGCCGCTGGGGCCCTTTTCGATGTCAGGACGAAGCTCCGCTTGGTGCGTAGCTTCGGCCAGGCCGGCCTCGATGACGGGGCCCATGGATGCACGCACCCTGAAGGTGGATGCCGCACCTGGAACGCGGGCCCTGCACAAAACGTTGCATGTCCAGAGGGAGGATCCTCCTCTAATTGGCTGCTGGAAGAAAGTGGGTCTGTCAGAACCCCTTCTAGCGCCAACTTTTACCCAGGGGAAAAAAAACACCTCCCCTAGCATGCAGACTGACCTAGAAAGCAGTTCTAAGCTGACAGCAGCCTGAACTTAACCAATTTGTGAGTGAGAGCAACTTAACTCTCCCTCTCCCCACTGACTTTAGCGTAACGCCCCGTAAAATAGGGGGGGGCACTACATAACCTATAATAGGGATGAGCATAGTGTGCTGCCCAAGCATAAAGCTGTCAATGGTATTCAGTGTGGACTAACTTCTGACTGTCAATGGTTTCTAAGGAAGCAGCGGGTGCTTGCACTCTCCTTACCATGTCCTTAGCAATCACTGATGTAATTTACTGGGCTGAAAGTCCACAGGTATTTAAGCAAAAAGTCAGGGATTTGGGGGGGGGGGGGGTCATATTATTGGCTACATGGCCATATTTGCACACATTTTTTTTAGTGAGTCAGCTGATAGTGGGCATTGTGATTGCCAATGGAATTACAATGCAGGATTTTTTTTATATTTTTAATAAAGGACTTGTCAAACGTTTGGGTGTCTTTGTATCTAGGTGAATTTTTTTTATGAATGAGCAGGGCGACTCTACTCATTTATGTAGAAAGGGCTGGTATATGGTAGCACATAGATTAGCGCTTATCTGTGTGTATATATCTTTGCTGTCATCATAGTAGTGTGTGCGGTTGATGGATGCAGTGATTCCAAACACTGGATGTAGAGGAACCTTTGATCAATACAGAGCTGCTACATCTCTAAGGACAGCAGTGGCAGGTGTCTCCCATATACACCCTTCTAGCTCATGAGTCCCTTCACAGCTCAGTGATCTTATGGACTTTATCCACTTGTCATTCTTTCTTGAGAGACGCTGTTTTTTGGCCAGCTGGACTGTTTCATACATTCTCTATGCGCCAGTTATTTATTCCCTTTCATCTCAATATTGAACCCTATGGACTAAGACTGGGATGCCCTATCACTGCAGGTCAGTATGCACAGGTGACCAGGTCAGTACGATGTACTAACCTAATTTCTTCCTCTCCTATAAGCTTATGGTCACTTCAATGACCATAGGCTTATATCAGAATTGTTCAGCAGACTCTGCTGAACAATTCTATAACTCTGATCAGAGGATTACAACCCGCTGATGAGAGTTATTAACCCCTAATGTGAGCACCCCCCACCCACGCTGCTGCCTCCCTGTCCCCTGTCTCTCCGCCCCAAGGCACCCTTTCATCTAAAACTGCTCCCCACTCTCCTCTCCTATCCCCTTCACCACCTTCTCTCACTCAGCACTAATTAGCACCTCCATCCGATCCCCCCCCCCCTGCAAACCAGCCCCCCGCAGCCACCATCATTGCGAATATATTGGTTTGATAAACATTTGTGCAAATACCGCAGGGTCAAAAAAATCAGTAGCACCTTCTTTTTTTTCTAGAGGTTATATTCTTCCCGAAAATATATGGTTTTGAGGGTCTTTCACAAATTCTGAAAGCTGTAAGGGAAGAATTAAAACCTTCTGATTTTTTGGGAAATTTGGATATTTACACTTTTGCGTCTGTTCAGGTTTCACTATTTCGCAAAAAGGCGCAATTTAAAAGTTACAAATATGTGTTATTTATTCACTCAATTCACTTAATTGTAAAGGTAAAACATTTTTTTCCTAAATAGCTTCCTTTACCTTAGTGCAGTCCTCCTTCACTTACCTCATCCTTCGATTTTGCTTTTAAATGTCCTTATTTCTTCTGAGAAATCCTCACTTCCTGTCCTTCTGTCTGTAACTCCACACAGTATTGCAAGGCTTTCTCCCTGATGTGGAGTGTCGTGCTCGACCCCTCCCCTGGAATACAGGAGAGTCAGGATGCTCTCTACGTTGCAGATAGAGAAAGGAGCTGTGTGTTAGTGGGCGTCCTGACTCTCCTGTATTCCAGAGGAGAGGGCGAGCACGACACTCCACACCAGGGAGAAAGCCTTGCATTACTGTGTGGAGTTACAGACACAGTCATTTTTTTTACCTTTACAACTCCTTTAAGCTGTTATAATAAGTAGGAATTTTGAAAACATTGCTGTGTTTTTATATGCTAATAATGGTTTTAGTGTATTTTTTGTGAATATATTGGTTTGATAAACATTTGCACAAATACCGCTGGGTCTAAAATATCAGTAGCACCTTTTTTTTTCTACTTATCATGTGCTTTCAGAAAATATATGGTTTGGGGGTGGGGTGGTCTTTCACAAATTCTGAAAACTATAAGTAAAAAATAAAAAACAAATAAAAAATTGCAAAAATGGTCTGGCCACCTGAGTGTACAACGTGGAGCACAGGGCCTGGCAGTAAGGTCCTTGTGCGTGTAAAGGCAGGTGTCCCAATACTTTTGGTAATATAGTGTATTTGTACCTAGGATTTATCCTGAACTGCAAGCTGTAGCAGACCTTGTTCTTTAATTTAATTCAAAATGTACCCCTCTCACTTATTGCACTAAAAACATTTTATTGCAATACCCTTAGGAAACTTTACCATCATGTTATTGGTACCGATTAATGCATTTTTTTATTCTTTTAACAGATCATTTGTCATCTGACTGAGCGTTTCTGCATTAGTAATAAAAGTGATATGTATTTGTGTGCAGCATTTTCAAAGCCAAAGCAGCAGCTATTGATAATTGTTTTCTTAGTAGAGTGATAAGGCTTCCTTTTAGCATGATAGGGTACAACAGAACACACAGCTATTATCATTTATCACTCAGTGAGTGGGCGTAGGTGATGCGGCTACATTACAGAAAGTCAAACAAATCTCCATGGAAACATTTAATCACTGACATTTAAGGTCCTCATACTGAAAGGAAGTGTACCGTGACCTATTGCTTCTATGAACAATTCCCTATGCCCTAGGCTTACATTGACTCGCCTTCAAATTTAACAGTTTTTAATGTCCATCTGACATCTCCCTTTCAAGAATAGATGTAAAAAAGTACATTTTACCCCACTGATAATAAGCATTTCAACATATTTTCAATAACCAGACAACTCAGGATGAAATAAATGGATTTTGTGTGGCAAAATAATAGCAAGTACAAATTGTCGGTATACCTGACAAACTACATATTGCACAAAAATGGGGAGAAATGCTGCCTATGTGTCTTATGGAGCGAATACTGACCAGCCCTCCCCGTTTCAGGCGCCATCATGTCACAATACAGGGTGGCCATCTCCCGCAAACGCTGGGGTATTTCCTGTCACTCACAGAAGACAGAGCAGCCCCAGCGGCCGAATGGAATATTGCCGCTCGGACTGCTCAGTCTTCTGAGTGAGAGGCAGACAGTCAGATGTGATGATGTCCTCACCAGTCACCACATACAGGTCAGGCTGCATGTAATGTATACAGGTCAGACTGCATGTAATATACACAGGTCAGGCTGCATGTAATGTATACAGGTCAGACTGCATGTAATATACACAGGTCAGGTTGCATGTAATGTACACAGGTCAGGCTGTATTTAATGTATACAGGTGAGGCTGCGTGTAATGTACACAGGTCAGGCTGCATGTAATGTATACAGGGATTTAATGTACACAGGTCAGGCTGCATGTAATGTATACAGGGATTTAATGTACACAGGTCAGGCTGCATGTAATGTATACAGGGATTTAATGTACACAGGTCAGGCTGCATGTAATGTACACAGGTCAGACTGCATGTAATGTATACAGGTCAAGCTGCATGTAATGTATATAGGTCAGACTGCATGTAATGTATACAGGTCAGGCTGCATGTAATGTGCACAGATCAGGCTGCATGAAATGTACACAGGTCAGGCTGCATTTTATGGGACTGGTAAGGCTGCATTTCATGGGCATTGGTAGATATTTTAGTACACCATTTGATTCAGAATATTTTGTTTCTTGTTTTCCTTCTCTAAAACCTAGGTGCTTCTTATGGTCAGGTGCGTCTTATGGAACAAAAAATATGGTAAAATGTTAAGCATGTTCAGAACAATCAAAGAGAATGTATGGTCTTTGAATTTTTTTTAAATATACATGTTAAAGTTGTAAGCTTGATGTAAATAATTATATCAGTTTGGGTTAATGTTTTAAAGCCTTGTATCTGTGTATATTTTTAAGATATAAATATATACAATATTTTTTTACTTACTGTATAACACATAGAGGCTCTGCTTCCTGATTTATAGTACTACACAATGGTTGTGATTTACTGCTCCTTTGTATAATGCAACTCTGTGAGGCTGGCCTAAGGCTAGCCATACATTATAGAATTTTTTTATTCAATTGCCTTTAGGCTGCGTACACACGATCAGTTAAACCGATGAGAACGGTCCAATGGACCCTTTTCATCGGACCAAAGCGATCGTGTATGGGTGCCATCGGTTATTTTTCCATCGGTTAAAAAAAAGTCAACTTGTTTTAAATTTAACCGATGGATTCCTAACCGATAGAAAAAAAAATTATCGTTAGTACGCACGACCATCGGTTAAAAATCCACGCATTCTCAGAATCAAGTAGACGCGTGCTTGGAAGCATTGAACTTCATTTTTTTCAGCACGTCGTTGTGTTTTACGTCACCGTGTTCTGACACAATCGGTTTTTTAACCAATGGTGTGTAGGCACGACTGACCATCAGTCAGCTTCATCGGTTAACGGATGGAAAAATCCATCAGATCCGTTCTTATCGGATGGACCGATGGTGTGTACAGGGCTTAAGATTTACCTTCAACTATGTAGTACAAGGGTCTACTTTTGGTAAATCTAAAGGAACATTGTACAAGAAAATTGTATAATATACTGTATGGCCAGCCTTACTTAAAATAATGCACTTCCTCTGTGGCTAATACTTTATGTGTGCTTTAGATTTTTATCTGATGTATGTGTGATATACCACTGGACTGTTAGATGATTTGGTATTGGTGGAAGCACTGTGGGGCAGGCTATCCTTTTAGGGCGCTTATATCCAATGAAGATGTCATGTAGGTGAACCCTGTTAGGGCTCGTGTGGGAAGGATTATATACCTAGACTCAGAATTTCTAGGGAAGGAGAGAGGTTAGCTAGAATTCCTGTATTTTCTGAAACGAAGGAGAATACTTTTTTCCAGAAGGGATACATGTGGGGGCAGGCCCATAGAATATGGATTAGGGAACCCTTGTGGGAGCATCCCCTCCAGCAGAGATCATCATCTAAAGTTGCAAACTTGTACATTTAACCTGGGGTAAGGTACCACTTGTGATGTATTTTTTGGGACAATTCCCAATAATTAACACATTTGAATGCCTTATGGTTAGAGAGTCAGAATAGGAGGTCTGTAAATCTCTTTCCCACCTCTGGTAAGTTGACTATTTAACAAACCTGTTCTTATTCTGCAGTAGGCTGTACATCAGAGTTATTCCTTTCATTTTGGTGGAGTTGGCTGTCCAAAGGGAGTCGACCACGCTTTGGTAGGAACTTTAACAGTTGGGATAGGATTTTTCAGGTAGGAAGCTATATGTATGTAAATGCTCCTTGTGAGGGTATATGATGTCTGGATTGTATATAGTCCCTGACAAAAGTCTTGTCGCTTGTGTACAAATTGACCTGAAGTGCCGCTAAGATATATTTCTAATCAAGATTTTGTTACAAGAAATGAGTCATTTTAATCCCAACAGCTTTTGTAATAATGTTTCAGTGCAAAACGAAACTGACAAAAAGTATTCTAATATTCACAGCTTGGTAAAGCCCATTGAGTCAATTTTTGCCAAGACATAAGTGTTGTCGCCTTGTTTTATGAGCTTCACCTGTGACTAATAATGGATCAATTAGGTCTCAGGTGTGTATAAAAAGAACACCAGTACACTAGACCTTCTCAACTGCAACTAGACCTCTGCAAACATGCCAAAGATTCACTCGGAGACTAAAGTGTTGATTATCCAGAGGCTGAAGACCAGATCCACTGCTGATGTGGCAGACACCTTCAATGTGTCTCAGCGTCAAGTTCAGAGGATAAAAAAAAGATTTGAAGAGACTGGAGAAGTTTTGGACAAGGCCAGGTCAGGCCGACCCTGCAAGACAACTGCTCGAGAGGACCGTTTGTTGGCTCGAAAATCCAAGGCCAGCCCATTTTCCACTGCAGCAGAGCTCCACGAGACCTGGTCACCTGAAGTCCCTGTGTCAACCAGAACAGTTTGTCAGATTCTGTCTCAAAATGGCCTCCATGGTCAAATAAGTGCCCATAAGCCAGCACTAAACTAAAGACAATTGAAAAAGGTTTGGCATTTGCCAGCTAAAAGGATGGACTCTGGAAAAGTGTCAGAAGGTGGATTTTTCAGATGAATCTTCTGTTGAATTACACCGCAGTCGCCACAAATATTGCATTAGACATACTGGAACTCGCATGGAGCCGAGATTTACCCAGAAAACAGTGAAGTTTGGTGGAGGCAAAATCATGGTCTGGGGTTACATCCAGTATGGGGGTGTGCGAGGGATCTACAGGGTGGAAGGCAACATCAATAGTCTAAAATACCAAGAAATCTTAGCTACCTCTTATATTCCCAACCATAAAAAAGGCAACATTTTGCAGCAGGATGGTGCTCCATCGCATACTTTCATCTCCACATCAAAGTTCCTTAAGGCGAAGAAGATCAAGATGCTCCAGGATTGGCCAGCCCAGTCACCAGACATGAACATCATTGAGCATATGTGGTGTAGGATGAAAGAGGAAGCATGGAAGACGAAACCGAAGAATATTGATGAACTCTGGGAGGCATGCAAGACTGTTTTCTTTGCTATTCCTGATGACTTCATCAATAAATTGTATGAATCCTTGCCAAACCGCATGGATGCTGTCCTTCAAGCTCATGGAAGTCATACAAGATATTTAATTTGGATCTCACAGCACCACTACTTAATTTGCTGACATCATTTTGGATTTTCAGTAAAGTTGTTCAATTTCTATATAGGCGACAAAACTTTTGTCTTGCCAAAATTTGACCTTTCTGTCTTGATTAAATCATAAATCTTTTTTCAGTGAAACTAATTTATTTCAGTACATTAAACTATTTGGGAGGGCTTTAGCTTTTCATATGAGCTATTTCTAACACCAATTGATTAACCACTTAAGGACCGGACCAATATGCTGCTAAAAGCAGACCCAAGGTGTTTTTACAATTTGGCACTGCTCTGCTTTAACTGGTAATTGCGCGGTCATGCAATGTTGTACCGAAACCAAACTTGCGTCCTTTTCTTCCCACAAATAGAGCTTTCTTTTGAAGGTATTTGATTGCCTCCACAATTTTTATTTTTTGCGATATAAACGGAAAAAGACCGTAAATTTTGAAAAAAAATGATTTTTCTTATAACAAAAAGTAAAAAATATCGAATAAACTAAATTTTAGTCAAACATTTAGGCCAAAATGTATTTAGCCACATGTCTTTAGTAAAAAAAAATGGCAATAAGCGTATATTTATTGGTTTTCGCAAAAGTTATAGCGTCTACAAATTAGGGTACATTTTCTGGAATTTACACAGCTTTTATTTTATGACTGCCTATCTCATTTCTTGAGGTGCTAAAATGGCAGGGCAGTACTAAACCCCCCCCCCCCAAATGACCCTATTTTGAAAAGTAGACACTCCAAGGAAACTGCTGAGAGGCATGTTGAGTCCATTGAATTGTCTACCCCTGATTGCCCCTAGAGTTAACCCTTTTACCCCCTATTGCCAGTGTCACTAAGCAATCGTTTTTCTGATCGCTGTACTAGTGTCGCTAGTGCCGCTAGGTAGCTAGTTATTTTTTGAGGTTCGCCGCCATGTTTTTATAGCGTTAGGTACCCCCATAAATTTTCTAACGCTATAAAAACATGGAGGCGAACCTCAAAAAATAACTAGCTACCTAGCGGCATGAGCGACACTAATACAGCGATCAGAAAAACGATCGCTTAGTGACGCTGGCAAAAGGGAGGTGAAAGGGTTAACTAGGGGGTGATCAAGGGGTTAAAACCTTTATTGGGGGGGGGGGTAGGGGGCTACCCTGGACCTAACACTAACTGCCTGACACTAACTGCCTTTCACACTGACACTAAATGCAGTGATCAGTAAATAAATGATCACTGCTATTTAGTGACAGTGTGACAGGGCGCTGGGGGGGGGGTGATCGGGGGGTGACCGGGGGGGATTTGTGTGCCTATGTGTACAGGTGTCAGTGTAGTGCATGTGTACTCACTGTTGTGATGTCTCCTCTCCTCCGCCCGATGAGCGGTGACATCACTTCCTCCTCTGCCTGTGTTTACAGTGCAGGCAGAGGAGGGCGGAGGAGGAAGCCGATCGCCTGGGAGCGATCCAGAGGGGGCGGACAAAAACGAACAGCCGCCCCCTCATCCCGGATCGCTCCTGAAGCTACGGGGACCGCCGCAAGTACCCACATCTAGGCAGTGATGTACAGGTACGCCAATGTGCCTGTACGTGCCATTCTGCCGACGTATATGTACATGCGGCGGTCCTTAAGGGGTTAATTAAAAGTCAGGTTAATAGCAGGAGTTTCTACAAAATAGAGAAGCGACAAGACTTTTGTCAGGGACTGTAGTTGGGAAAGAAAGAAGTTGTATATGGTCATTATGCATTAATTAATTTAATGGATGGTTTCTGTTTTTTGACCAGTATTTGAAAGATAATTCAGGGGTCATGAATTTGAATATTTCTACCAGGGTTGGTATGAATTGACTATGTTCTGATAGGGGTGTGTTCTGGGTTAGGAATTGCCATGCCTATATCATGGCTGAGATCGTGGGTTGTCTATTTTCCTAAGCTTTGTAAGAATTGTCTGGGCTAGTAGAGAAATTAAATTACCTTCTGGTACAAATGTTTTCTCAATGAATCTCAATTGTTTGCTGAAAATAGTTGTGTACCAATGTCGGATTTGGTTCAGTATCACTTCCATATTATAATCTTTTGTATCAGAGAAACTCATACCTCCTAATTTTTTTTGCTTTATGATGGTTGCATAGGGACAGCGTGGTTTCCGTCCTGCCAAACATAGGAACTCAACAAGCGTTTAACCACTTATCGACTGTCCGCCGGGGACAGAATGGCACTCCTGTGTGAATCGCCTTAGCTGTACGGCGAGCGATTTAAGGAGTATGGGGGCCGCAATGTGTACTGGGCACCCGTGATTGCTGACAGAGTGAGAACAGGGGATTTGTGTGTGTGTAAACAACGATCGATCGGTTTCCTCTCCAAGTTAGTCCCATCCCCCACAGAAACACATTTAACCCCTTGATTGCCCCCTAGTGTTAACCCCTTCCCTGCCAGTGACATTTATATGTTGTGCTTTTTTAACCACTTGCTTACTGGGCACATATACCCCCTTCCTGCACAGGCGGAATTTCAGCTTTCAGCACTGTGTTGCTTTAAATTAAAATTGCGCAGTCGTGCGACGTGCCTCACAAACAAAATTGACGTCCTTTTTTTCCCACAAATAGAGCTTTCTTTTGGTGGTATTTGCTATAAACAAAAAAGTGCGACAATTTTGAAAAAAAAAACATAATATTTTTTACTTTTTGCTATAATAAAAATCCCATTTTTTTTCTCAGTTTATGTAGAATACATATCGGCCTGATTTTGGTAAAAAAAAAAATCGCAATAAGCGAATAGTAATTGGTTTGCGCAAAGGTTAAAGTGGCTACAAAATAAGGTATGGAATTCTGACAATTTTTTTATTATTTTTTTTTTTTACTAGTAATTCGGCGATCTGCGAATTTTGTCAGGACTGCGATATTGCGACGGACACATCGGACACTTTTAAAACATTTTTGGGACCATTCACATTTATACAGCGATCAGTGCTATAAAAAACGCACTAAATACTGTATAAATGTGACTGGCAGGGAAGGGGTTAACACTAGGGGTGAGGAAGTATTTTTGACCAGGGTTAAATGTGTATCCTGGGTGTGTTCTAACTGTGTGGGGGGAGGGGACTGACTGGGGAGGTGACCAATGCTGTGTCCCTATGTACAAAGGACACAGCATCAGTCTCCTCTCCCTGACAGGACGTGGAGCTCTGCGCGCACCCCCCAGTGGCCAGAGAAGACGATGCCGTCAAATGACGGTGGCTGGGATATTCAGATCCCCTTTGCCGCCATCATTTGACAGTATGCGGGGACTCAAGTGGTTAAGGTTATTTTTACCCGCACAGTATTTATTTTGAATTCTTTTATAACGAAGATATTTTTGAATAAGTCTATAATATGAAACTTATTCACGAAGACGTATGATCATACAAAATAGCTAATTTATTGGTTGACAAAATATGAATATTTACATGAAATTAAAATACCAATTGCGTTACATGAACGACTTGACAATCTAATTTCCCCCAAAATGGGTATACAGTACACCTGATATTTGTGCCATGATAAGTTCTCAAAATAACTTTGTGTAAATGACAATGAAACAAAAGCTTCTATTTCACATGTCCAATCGTTACTATACTGCAGGTAAGTAAGTGGTTAACAATGTGAAATATATTGGACGTTTGTTTTGTCAATAAAATTGGAGCTATGTAAAAATAAAAATATAGTGAAAAATTGTACTCTTTAAGGAAAAACCTACCAGTTATTGATTATGAGTACAAACCATAACTACAAGATATTCAATACTTTATACTTTGGAGAACAATATCAATATTTCAACACTTCTAGGGAACAACCATAGATTCAAGATAAAATAAAGAAATTGCATAATTACCGATTCCAAAATGGCTATTTCCTACTTCCTAGTGACCAGAGATAAATCGCTGCAGTGGCTTTCTGTGGATCTTCATGGGATAAGAATATGTCCTCATGCATTGTGCTAGTGTGCCCCTCCCCGTCGGAGTCAGTCCTGAGTCATCCCTCCAGTTATACTTCAGTCATTGCTTCATTCCTCCTTCGATCCGTCCTTCACCTGATCTTCTTCCCTCATTATATATCTATCAGGACAATAAGACTATAAAATTATACAAAGTTCTGCCCAGCCGATATGTGTCCTTAACTCATAGGTTCGTGGCCCATATGGGAGTTCATGTCAAGACGTGTGTGGTTTCTATTTATATTATTGAGGCGACTATATATATATATATATATATATATATATATATATATATATATATATATATATATATATATATATACACACACACACACATACACATTCTGGTAACTCTATATTTCATAAAATACAATTAGTATACTTTTGCATCCTACATAACTTGCTTCTATATTCCTTTATTAACGTATATCTTTTAAAAACAGTTTTTCTGAACATGCATAGGTCCCGTCCCTCAATCAATGCAAAATAATTATTAATGTGGATACATGAATCATTTTGATATGTGTTTGATGAATATGTGTTACAGGTCAGTGGTGCAGCACGACGCTCTCACCTTAGTCTGCTCACCCCAGGGATAGAGAGAGCAGGACGCTCTCAAACGAGTCGGCTCTTCCAAGGGACAGATCAGACAGGCAGGGTCCTCCCAGCTCTCTGCTGTAGCACCCAGCACAATCACCTTTGGGAAAGACAACTGCTCCAGGTGAGCTCCAGGCAATCAATGTCCGTTTAGAACCCAGGCAGGTGCCGGCAATGCACTAGGCAATCAGAAGAAGAGGTTTTGGACAGCCGCACTCAAAAATAGGTAAAATTCAAAAATAGCCCTTTATTGTGGTAAAATAAATGGATGCACTACAAAGAAAGCATACAGTGGGAACAAAAAACAGCTGACGCGTTTTGCATTGAGCTTCAATGCTTAGTCATAGCTATTTTACCTATTTTTGAGTGCGGCTGTCCAAAACCTCTTCTTCTGATCACAATCACCTTTGGATGAGTGTCATCTCCCTTCCCCGGTTGGCTTTCCCCTCTTCTGCCGCCGCCTCCTCCCGCAGGCCTCCCTGTCCGACAGCCCCACAGGTAAGGCTGCTCTTCCCCATCTCCATTCGCCTCCTTTGGGACAGTCCGTGGCTGTCCTTTTCAGGATAAGCCTCGGGTGTGGCCCAACAAGACTCGGGCAACGGCCTGAGGTACCTGCCCGCACCGGGACACCACCACCCCCCCAACCTGCCCTAAAACATCACCAAACCCACTAATCCCCCATATAGACCTCCACCATCTCCCCAGTGCCCCAGGAGGATCTCCCCCACCTCGCACCCCCAGAACCTCAGCCACCAGCTCAGGCCTAGTGCCCGGCCGGTGGCCATCTTGCTACACCCAAACAACACTGTTACCCATTCCAATCATCCCACTCACCCTCCTCAGCAACACTGTTTACCCATTCCAATCATCCCACTCACCCTCCTCAGCCCTATTCCTGGTGGTGTGTATACCCCAGGCCCCCCCCCTCCATTAGTCCTTTCAGCCATAAATCTAGGGACGCCCACCACTCACTACTTGATCCAGGCTTTGCTTGATCGCCCTTTGAGGGATCAGGAAGGATTTTTTTCCCTTAGAGTTGCAGATTGGCACAGCACGATCAGGTTTTTGTTCGCCTTCCTCTGGATCAGCGGGGAGGGAAGGTTTATCGAGTGGAGGCCACTTGGAAATCTTCCTCCCATCAATCATCAAATACCCCCACTCAATATCATTGTCCCCGCGTTTCTGCGACTATGGTTAATCTGAAATCTGACACCGCAGAAACCATCCGGGTCCTAAAACCATTTGCCTCAATATCAGAAGTCACCATAAAAGCTCTAAGGAGTCTGCAACTGTTAAAAATCGATCAACGATCGACAGTCAAACATTATACCCATTCACCCCAGCCTAAGCGCATATCATGCGCTTTGATCAACACAAGATCGGCAGTAAGGATGAAATCCATGATTTCATCCTACGATACGACTTAGACTGCCTTTTCATCACAGAAAGCTGGCTTACAGCCGACTGCGACACCATTCTAGGAGAATTGGTGCCAGCAAATTACCTCATTCAAACGCAAAACAGAGTGGGGCAAAGAGGGGGAGTCCTGGCAGTGATCCACAAGATTCACCTCTC
The DNA here is from genome assembly GCA_029574335.1 of Rana kukunoris. Classification (NCBI taxonomy): domain Eukaryota; kingdom Metazoa; phylum Chordata; class Amphibia; order Anura; family Ranidae; genus Rana; species Rana kukunoris. The sequence continues at coordinate 445,525,640 of CM056050.1, forward strand.
GATCACCAAACCAGTCCTTCAAAACTCTCTTCCATTCATGGAAACCCTCACTCTGCAACTGCAAACAAATCCCCAAGAAACTGTCCATATCCTACTCTGCTATAGACCACCGGGTCCAAAAACGCACCTTCTCACGTCATTGACGGAGTTCATCGCTACCTATACCCTAAACATCAAACACCTCTTGATGCTCAGGGATTTCAACCTGTGGGCAAACTCCTCATTGGACCCTGTCGCCGACGCCTGCATCGACCATCTGGAAGGTTTAGGACTAGATCTCAGAAGAAGCTCCACTTGGAACTCTTCAAAACAACACTAGGGAACAAAATAAAAACTATCCAACAACAGCCATAGAAACTCTCTACGCCATCAACAAGGCTCTACTACAGTCAGCCGACTTAGTAGCACCAAAACGCAAAACTTGCATCCGGAAAAACAACTCCGACTGGTTTAATGACAGGTTGTCATTGCTAAAGCAAGAGCGTAGAAGAGCCGAAGCTGCTTGGCAAAGAAGCCATTCGGAGGTAAACCACACCACTTATAAGATAATTACCAAGAAATACCACAAAGAAATCTTTATGGCCCAAAAAAAATCTCGAATATCATCACAAATGCCAAAAACCACCCCCGCAAACTCTTCAAGCTGGTCACTTAGACCATGAACCCAGCTTGTTTAGAGGCCCCCAATTCCAACTCACAAGATTTCTGCAATGAATTATCAGATTTTTTTATTAATAGCTAACTCTGCGAAATAGCACAGCCCCCAATGATATCATCCCCACCAAACTGCTGAAAGAATGTGCCAATATACTGGCACCAGCCATCTCGCAGCTCTTAAACCAATCATTCAAGGAGGGCACAGTGCTCACCTTGCTGAAACAAGGTATAATAAAACCAATTCTAAAAAAAAACACCCTGGAACCAAAGATCCAAACAACTGTCGCCCATTAACAGCCCTAAATGTCTTCTCCAAGATAATAGAGAAAAAAAATGACATTCATAAATTACTCGATCTATTTCAATCAGGTTTTCGTCCTGGTCACGGAACAGAAACAGCGCTCCTCAAAATATGGGACGACACCCTCGAGGCAGCAGACGAAAGGAGAATCTTGTCTCCTGGTACTGTTGGACCTAAGCGCTGCATTCGACACTGTAGACCATGGATTACTACTGACTCGGCTAGCTGAAGTAGCCAGAGTCGTGGATTGTGATTTAGCTTGAATCTCCTCCTTATTGGAAAACCGATCACAAATAGTGAAACTGGGGCCTTTCACTTCTAAAAAACGTACGGTGTCATGTGGAGTCACTCAAGGATCCCCTTTGTCGCTGGTTCTGTTCAATATTTATCTCCACCCTCTTTTTGATATCATCAGTAACCAGAAGTTACTTTATCACTCTTACGCAGATGATACACAGTTGTACTTCCGCATCTGCAACAAAAAGGATCATTCTCTTGGACTAGAGAAATGCCTTTCCTTAATAGAAAACTGGATGACAAAGAGTTATCTCAAACTCAACGGCTCGAAAACAGAACTTCTCCTGTTTCACGCCAACCGGAAAAATCAGCCCGCAATAAGATGGACACCCCCGCCCATTCTGGGAAAAACTATCACTCCTAGCACCAAAGTCAAAAGTCTGAGTAATTTTTGGCACCAACATGACAATGGATGCACAAATAAGGTCAGTAGTCAGCGTATCGCACCATCTGCTGCGCCTACTACACAGACTCACTCCCTTTATTCCGAAAGAGGACATTGCAGTCGTGGTCAGAACTATTATTAATTCCAGACTTGACTATGCAAATGCCCTCTATCTCGGACTCCCCAAATACCAAATCGCTTGTCTGCAAGTCGTTCAAAATACGACCGCTTGATTAGTGACTGGCAAAAAAACATGGGAATCAATCTAACCTTCACTGAGATCACTTCAATGGCTACCGGTAAAAGACAGAATCACTTTGAAGGCACTCTGTCTAATGCATAAGTGCATCCATTAAAACGCCCCCCAATATCTATGTGAAAAAATAAAAGCTCACAACCCCAATCGTATTCTGCGATCCACCGATCAAAACCTTGTCCAGATACCCAAAGCCAGATACAAGTCCAAAGAAGATCGAAGGTTTGCTGTCCAGGGACCTCGGCTATGAAACGTTCTGCCAACCACCACTCGATTGGAGTTGGACCACTTGGCCTTCAGGAGAAGGATTAAACCACATCTCTTCTGAGGTCAAAGGGTTTCACTCACGGAATGGATACAGCGCCCAGAGGCAATTCAATTTGCATGTGCTGTGCTATATACGTTTTTCACTCACACTCACTCAGGTTAATTTATATTTTTATAATTACAATTTGATATCTTTTATAATGTTGGTTAACTTCTATCACACTTCTATATTAAAATTACACATATATATATATATATATATATACTGTATACATATATATATTTAGATATTTCTTTCTTCTAACAAGGTTTCTAAATTAACGCATGCGATGGTCATATATTTCCCTCTGTCCTAAGATGTCATTGATAATCTAAACATTATTTTTCATTTATTTCATGTCAACATATATTCTTTTAATATCATGTGTATTTATAATGCAAGTCAAATTTGTACATTGGTTTGTGAAGATCTGACTTTAAACTGTATCTTAATGAAGACATGATAATAGCCCAGCTGTGTAAACAATTTCTTCTCAGGGACTCTCGTTGACCAACACCAGCCATTGTTTTTAGGACAGCTACAGTCAACGTTAGTGTCCACTAAAACTACCCCACAATGGGTATATCTCCTCACTTGAAACCAGTTCAAAACGTCTTGTTTGGTGAGAAAGCTATTATCATTGTTCTAAACAATCAGAATCTCAGATTGCCTCCATTTCTAGAAAAAAAATTATAAAATAATAAAAATGCCATAAATACATACCCCATTTTGAAAATGCTATAACATTTGCACAAACCAATCAATGTACACTCGCATTTTTATGAATATATATTGGCCTAAACTGTTGAAGACATATTTTTTTAGTTATTATAGCAAAAAGAAAATAATATTGTGTTTTTTTCAAAATTGTCACTCTTCTTTTGTTTATAGTGTAAAAAGTAAAAACCGCAGAAGTGATCAAATACCACCAAAAGAAATCTCTATTTTTGAGAGAAAAAAAGGGCATACATTTTGTTTGGCTACATCGTGCAATTGTCAGTTAAGGTGACGCAGTGCCGTTTTGCAAAAAATGGCTTGGTCAGGAAGGGGGTAAATCCTTCCAGGGCTGAAGTGGTTAAGGTTGCTAAAAACATTTTCTGGGATTTTTATAGGTTAGGCTCTATACAAGTACAAGAGTTTCGGAAGAGTGATCATTTTTAAGGCTGCTGCCCTGCTCGCCCTAGGAGTGGTATTGCCTGAGTGGTATTGCAATTTAGAAGGAATGGTGTATAATTGCATGTGTAAAGGTTAGACGAGGGGGTGGTTAAAAAAAGGCCTAAATATGACATGGAATGAAAAATTTGTTCGCAATTTAGTGAGAATTGAATTTGGAAAGGATATGTTCAGGGCTTCAGTCTTGGATATATTCAATTTAAAATTACTAAAATCCCCAAACCTATGAAATTCATGTAATAATGAGGGAAGAGATGTATGAGGTTGTTGAATATAGACCAGTAGATCGTCCGCGTATAGGGAAATTTTGTGTTCGGCAGAGGGTGTCCGGATCCCTGATATGCATACATTTTGTCTAATAGCCTGAGCTAAGTGTTCAATTACCAGGACAAAGAGTAGGTGTGACAGGGGACAGCCTTGACGTGTGCCGTTTGTTATCCTGAAGGGTACGGAAGAAGAACCATTGACCAGGCACTGGAGGAACGGGAGTATAGACCCATAGTCTTAGATATGAAAGTAGGGCCTAAGCCAATCTGTTGTAAAGAAAAATGTAAAAATTGCCAATTGACCCAGTCAAAGGCCTTCTCCACATCGAAAGACAACAAACAGGCCTTTTCATTCCAATGTGATACTAAAGGCATCTCCTACTTGGGTATAACAATTCCCTCAAATCTAAAGCAACTTTATAACCTCAACTATCTTCCTCTTTTGACCAAACTTCGGAGAGAATTGAAAGCCTGGAGCTCTTCATTGATACCCTGGTTTGGTCGTATTAATACATTAAAAATGGACACGCTTCCTAAATTACTCTATTTATTTCAAACCATACCCATTTCTGTGCCCAAACGTTTTTTTTTCCTCCCTACGCTCCATGTCCATAAGTTTTATTTGGCACAATAACAAATCTCGCATCAGTCATTCTTTACTCACATACCCCAAATCTCGAGGGGGAGTGGGTTTACCGGACTTTGAACTATACCATAAATCTACTTTGTTATCCAGAATGTTAGAATGGTTCCCTCGTCCATTTCTTAAAGCATCCACCATGATAGAACAGGACTTATCCATTTTTGATCTACGAGCTTTACTTTGGGGTTATGAACATCACCTACATTTACTTTCACATGCCTCTCCATTGACGATTGCTGCCCTACAACTGTGGTACAAAAAGGGACTACTCTCTTTAATGTCATCCCATCCATCGCCGCTTACATCCCTCTTCGATCACCCCGGATTACCTCTAGGACTAGGTTCTTACATGGCGGGTCCATACTCCCGCCCTACCTGGCCCATAGCAAGCATATAAATCCCGTTTCGGGCTCCCCTGTACTACCTAAAGACCAATGTAATTGGCTCATGACTCTACGCTTGTCCTCCTTTTGTTCTGACCTATTCTCCTCCTCTCAAACTCATAGACCCCTTACTTTTTTTGAGAAACTGTGCTCTCTCTCAGAAACACCGAAACATTTACTCTCCTCCATGTATAGTCTGCTACACACACTAATGCAACTTCCCCCCTACACAAAGAAGTGGTCCACGGATCTAGAAAGGGATTTCCGTGCTACAGACTGGCAGAAGTCTTATTACTTCACACACAAATCCTCCATCTCCTGTTATTCTCAAGAGAAAAACTTTAAACTCCTCTCTCAATGGTACAGAGACCCTCTCTCTTTACATAAAATATTTCCGTCTATACCCCCTACATGTTGGAGATGCGACGCAATAGATGGTAGCTACCTCCATATTTGGTGGACATGTCCGGCCTGTTCAACCCTCTGGTCTCAGGTATTACCGTATATAAGAGCTCTATAATCACAGAAGGCCCTCACCTGCAAATAGCCTTACTGTCCATGTTGCCTGGTTCTATAAACATCACAGAAGGGCACCTTACTACGTTTCTTTCTATCAGCTGCAGGACAACTTATCCCATTGTTCTGGAAATCTTCTACTACCCCTCCATTATCCCTATGGGTCTCTTTGGTTAATGACATCATGCGAATGGAGGAGATGTTAGCCCTGGATTCTGATACATATGATAAATTTAAATTTCTTTGGCTCCTATGGATTGATTACTCTTCATCTGATTCATTAAAAACATTATTAACACCCCAGATCCAACCCTGATGCTCTGCCTACAAATGGAATATAATTGGCCTGCTCGATCCTCGATTCTTCCTTCCCCCCTTCCCCGCCCATCTTTTTTCTCCTTTTTCTTTCCTCTTCTCTACTTCGTATACACCTATATTTTATAATGATCATCTGTAGCTCTATTGCTTTATGTTCTTTTTAGTTTTCTTTGAAATTTCATGTTAGGCACTGTTGACTACCCAACATAGATAAGTTTGATAATCCAATGTTAAATTTACGTCATATTATATTACATACAATGTATGTTAGCATGTTATACCCTATATTGTATACGCCTGATAATTATATGATATACCTCTTTATAAATAAAATATATATTTACCTCTAAATATGACATGGATGTCGACACCAATTTAAAGGGAATTTTTGCTTGTAAGAAGGATTTAGTAGGTTTGGTTACGTGCATGCTAAGAACATTTGACTGCCGCGTACACAAATGTTCGATGTGAGCTTGTTTGTCGGAAAATCCGACCGTGTGTATGCTCTATCGGACATTTGCTGTCGGACATTTCGACAACAAATGTTTGAGAGCTGGTTCTCAAATTTTCTGACAACAAAAGTTCTTGTCGAAATGTCCGACCATATGTACACAATTCAAAGCACAAAAATCGTACGCATGCTCGGAATCAATTTGACGCATGCTTGGAATCATTAAACTTAATTTTTCTTGTCTCGTTGTAGTGTTGTATGCCACCGCATTCTTGACGTTCCCAATTTCAGACATTTATGTGACCGTGTGTATGCAAGACAAGTTTGAGCGAACATCCGTCGGAATAAAAAACAACACGGTTTTGATGTCGGAATGTCCGATCGTGTGTACACGGCATTAGAGTCATTTACTTTGTTGAAATGTTAAAGATTTCCCATACATTTGCCAGGGAAAAAGCCGGTTCAGTCAGAGGGAGGATTATGTTTTCCAAAAATAAGGTCATTTTGAATTCTTGATCTTTAAGCTGAATAGGAATTGAGAATTTTTTGAGCTAGGGGTTCCATCAGTAGTGTGAAAATTAATGGGGAAGGGGAACACCCTTGCCTTGTTACATTTGTGATGGCAAATGGGTCTAAAAATATCCCATCTGAGAGGACACAGGCAGTGGGTTTGATGTAGAGAGCTAGAATGGCTGATATTATATTACCTTGGAATCCAAATTTTATGAGGGTATGTTTCAGATATCCCCAGTGGATCCTGTCAAATGCCTTTTCGGCATCTAGCGTTACAAATATGGTCAGGATTGTTTTTTTTTCGGTATAATGTAAGAGGTTCGTTACTTTACGCGTTGCATTAGGGGCTTGTCTACCCAAGGTAAAACTGACCTGGTCAGGGTGTAGGAGGTGGGGCATAATGGGGGTTAGCCTTTGAGCTACTAGTCTAGCATATAATTTGAGGTCAAGTTTAATAAAGAAAGGGGGCGAAAATTAGAAGGGGTGACTGTCTCTTTACCTGGTTTAGGCCAGGTTGCAATGTTTGCAGAAAGCATTTTACTCTGAAATTCGCCAGAGGACACAGCAGCGCTGAAAAAGTGACACAAATGCGAAGCTAAAGTATTGTCAAATAATTTGTAGTATTTGGCTGAGAAGCAATCTGGGCCAGGGGCTTAACCTTTGGGGAGTGCTGATGTGGCTTGGGAGATTTCTACAACAGAGAATGGGGCATTAAGAGATGGGAGTTGTTCAGTAGAAAGTTTTGGTAGATTCAGTGTTTTTTCAAGAAGCTCAATATTTCAGAATCAGTGGCTTGTGTTGACTAATACTTTCTGATCTTGAAGTTGTAGGGGGAGGCGAATAGGTCCACTTCGAGACTGACTCCCAAGAACAAGATCCACTCGGACGTCTGGGCATAAAGGGACAATTCGTTGTTGTCTAACTGAACACGGGACAGGAAGTCCACCTGGACGTTCTGGACACTAGGGACGAAGACTCCAGAGATATTGGGCTTGTTCCTCTGGGCCCATGACATGATGGGCTTGACTTCTTGGAGAAAGGTGGAGCTCCGAGTGCCCCCTTGTCTCTTTACATAGGAGACTGTTGTGGTGTTGTCCATTCTCAATAAATCTGATTCCCCTTTCAGGAGTTGACTGAAAGTTTAAAGGTCACACCTGGCTGCCTGTAGTTCCAGGACATTCGAGCCCGGGTTGTAGAGACAGGCATCCCATCTGCCTTATGCAAGCTGTGACCTGCAAAGGGCTCTCCATCTGGCGCCGCTAGCAATCGGTCATGACGGTAACCTATGAGGCGGGGGCAATGGAGTGGCAAGTGAGCAGATTCTTGTGCTGATGCCACCAGAAGAGGCTGTTTCTCATTACTGATGTTATGTGAATGGATTGGTTGCTGTCTCCTGAGTTTCATCGTTGGAGAAACTCTATCTGGAAAGGGCATAGCTTCCACAGAGATCATTTGACCATGGGGTCATAGAGACCATTGTGGCAATCATTTTTGATTAGTGTGAGATCAGGGTCCATGTTATACTCTCTTGTATGACTGAGATCTTCTCCACAGGCAGAGAGATGGTACTTTCCACAGTGTCGAACTGCTCCCCTAGGTATACCAGGTGCTGAACTGGTTCCAGATGGCTTTTCCCTAAGTTTAGGAGCCAACCAAACTTGAGCAGTGTGGTGATAAGCTGCTCTCTGTCTTGGGATAGTAGCATGAGGTCATTAAGGTAGTGGTACAAGAGTATCCCTTTTATCCTGATGAGGGCCACCACGGCCAGAAGAACTTTCAAAAAGAGGTTGTGAGGTTGTCAGCCCAAAAGAGAGGCAGGTGAACTGTAGATATTCTTGCCTGACCATGAACCGGAGAATTAGCCAATCGCTTGCTGCACGGCTTGTTGCATAGTAGACAGAGTCTCCATTTTGAACCATTCGTGCTTTTTAAACTTGTTTAGTTAGGTTAGGCCTATCACAGGACACCATAAACCATTCTTCTTTAGCATTAGGAAGAGGGGGGAGTAAACCCCTTGGAATTCTTCTCCCTTTGGGAAAGGCACCACAGCATAGGACAGAAACACATGTTTATTTTCTTCGGACTGTGGTAGCAGGGTAGAAATAAACTTGGGGAGGGGGGGGGATGGTGAAGGACCATGTGTGGCCTGAAGAGACCTTTTTGATGGTACAGTAGTCCAATATTGAGGCCACCTAGATGTGCCGGAAGAGAAGCAGAAATGCCCCCACCCGACCCGCCTTGGCGGTCCCAATTTAAAAACGTCTTAGCTGACTCGCGTCATCTGGATGCTTGGCTTTTAGCAGGCTTTTGGAAGGATGTCTGACCTCTAATCCAATTCCTTCTGAATTCCTGGCTGGGCCTGTAAGAGCGTGCTTCTCTTGAATGGTCTGTACTGCTCCTTCTCCACTGGGGCCTCTTCTGAAGGGGTATAATCTGGAGGTTTTGATTGGCAAAGAGGTTTTCTTGTCTCCTTTGCTCCATTCTTTATCAATGATATCCTTCAACTCTGAAAGAAGAGGGAAATTGGAGCGCTCATTTCCCAGATGCTTAAAGAATTTCCTTTGTTTAGCCCGAGGAGTGGGAGGATCTTCCCACTTGAGGGCCTCTTTGACCGATTTAATTAGTGGTGAAACAAGGGCGAAGTCGAAGCCTCCAACAAAGTGGGAGTTCGCCACGGCCATGACCCGGAATAGGGAGACGCGTTCCAGGCGCCATGAGGGTACCAGCAGCAGGAAAATGGAGTGAGGGGGAGACAAACAACAAAGACGAAAACTTCTACCATGGAGAAAGGAATTCTTGGGAGCTTCCAGACATTGCCCTTGAAGATATCTCAGTTCTGGGCATACACAGCATCTCCCCACCACTCGACATATATGGCTGAAGCCACACACCCGCCCAGGGCTGGTGTGACACCACTAACATCATATGCCCGACACCAACCCACCCACGTAAGTGCAACGCCGTAGGATCAATGAGGAGGACAAAAAAGGATCACAGTATCTGGCTGCGAGCTCAAATTTATGGGAATGTGGTCCTATAGCATTGGAGAGGAGGCAGGGTTAACCCACATATAGACTGCCATGGAGTCTGTAAGGAAGGAGAGGTTTGTGCGGGCATAGTTATTTAAGTGGAGATTGATATATATTTTTTTTAAATATAGCTGGCCATCCAAAACTTGACAATGTAGTAAAGTTAGGACATTTATTCTAAAAGGACACCAAAAAGTTTAAATGGCTTTTAGTCATGATATTTGGTACTTCTGGAGTGCTATTAGTTCGCAATGTATTGTTTAATACACAGCAATAGATTAGGATTATGTAGGCAACATGAACAGCTAAGCATTCAGAAAAAAACGGAATAATTATGTTATTTCAAGCTTTATGAAAATAAACATGATTTGTAGAACTAATTAAATAGTAAACTAGTTGTTCCAGCTTCAGACATGTATACAAATGCTCCATGGGAAGCAAGTCAAGACTTGTTATGTTGTCTTAAGCAGAATCATAAAGCAATTTTACTATTAAACAGCACTATTAATGCTCTCTAGTGTACCACAAAGCTGCAGTGAAAGCTTCACACTCTGATATGAAAACAGTACTCCAGCTGCATATATAGATGGTTAATGCATTAATTCCTGCACAAAAAATGATGATAGGACTCCCCAGAGATATTGGAATTGCCACCGTTGCCAGGAGAGAGAAGAATTAGAAAGTTTCATATTGTTTTTGTAGTAGCTGACAAACACTCTGTACACTTTCATTCAAATGTCCACTTAGCTAAATGTGTAAACTTGTAAAATTACAGTAAATCAGTCACAAGTCTGAATGATTCAGAGTAAGCAAACAAAATGCATGCGCAGAATATATCTACAGTGAGAACCACATATCAAATTAAAGAAGTCCAGAAATACAGGCATATGAATATTATCTTTTGTACCACCCCCCTCCCTTTAGAATGTAAGCTCTACGAGCAGGGCCTTCCTGTACCTTCTGTATTGAACTGTACTATAATTGTGTTGTCTCCCCTCTACATTGTAAAGTGCTGCGTAAACTGTTGGCTCTATATAAATCGTGTATAATAATAATAATAAAAATGCCTTAGAATTGGTACCCAACTACCCACTTAACTAAAATCCCCATTGGTAAGTAAGGCTATCGCCAGAGTGAACAATAGGGAGATGATGGAGGCAGGAAGAGGTGGATTGGATGATCAGACAAAGGGTGCTTTAACATGCAGAATAGGATTAACAGTTCAAACAGGGTCCAAATGGAAAGAGAGTATGCATACAATACAGAACAATGTTAAATAGATATAGGAAATATGGACATCGCTCACAGAAGCGATGTCTATGCAGCTCAACAGGAACACTCAGTTGTAGTACAGCTCAGTCTGTATAAGGCTATGTAGCTTAATATACTAATGTAAAACAGTAAACCCCTAAATGTTCGGCCTTCAGACAAACATCAAAACAGCTAGGGCCAGATTCAGGTAGATGGGCGCTTCTTTACTTTGGAGTAACGTTTCTCATTTACGTTACCCTGCCGAAACTTTAGGAGCAAGTACTTTTATTCACAAAGCACTTGCTCCTAAAGTTGCGGCGGCGTAGCAAAAATGAGCCAGCGGAATTCAAATTGGGCGGGTAGGGGCGTGTATTATGTTAACTATGCGCGATCCCGCGGTCCGCGATCCCGCGCGATCCTGCAGCGAACGTACTGCGCATGCGTCGACTGTCAGTGCGCATGCTCCAAATTCTTTCAGGGAACGTCAATGACGTCAATCCCCATTCACGGACGTTTTACGCAAACGACTCAAATTTTTTTTTTTTCGACGCGATGACGACGGCCATACTTAACATAGGATACTCCACTAGGGGGCTGCTTTATCTTTACGCCGCGTATCTCTTACGGAAACGTCGGAAAGTCACTGCCTCGCGCCCGAATACGATCGTGAATTTCCGATTCCCGCTGATTAACATATTCTCGGCTTTAATCAGCGGGAACGCCCCGCGCGCCATTTTTAAAATTGAAGTTCCGATACGACGGCGTAATACAATTACGCTGCTCGTATAGGAACTCCAACCCGGCGTTTCTTGTTTTCTGGTTACAGAAAACAAAAACGCCGGCTCAAAGTGACAGTTAGGCTGGAGTATCACTGATACTCCAGCCTAATTCTACCTGAATCTGGCCCCTAGTGTTTAATCAGAACTTACATTCAGCCTGAGCACTGAGCTCATACCTAATGAGAACCACTTTAAACATCTCCACTGTATAATTAACTTGTATATGAACCCTATATAGAATACATTACGATTTCTAAAGCATTGGGCTTCATAAACAATTGGGATGACTTTTTCCATAAAATACTGTTTACAATTTTTGCCAGACAGTGCTGCTGATCTCCTTATTGCTCTGGAGAGTGACAATGGGTGATAATGCCATGTGTGTCGGCACAGCTGCTTACAGTTTATTCCAGGGGTCCATGTAACAGGCTGACAACTGGAAGAAAGTTTTAACACCATAACAGAAAAGACCTGAACAAATCCCTTTCTTTGTAGAATTTTAAGGTATTCTTTAAGGCCCGGATTCACAGACAGCAGGCGCACATTACGCCGCGTAGCGCATCCCCTGTACACTACGTCAACGCAGCGCAGAGAGACAAGCATGGAATTCAGGAAGCCAGTGCTCCCAACGCTGCGTCGGCGCAGGCCGGCGTAGGTGGAAGTGGGTGTGACCCCATGCAAATGATGGTCCGAGCATGGTGCAGTATTTTACGCCCAGCGTATCATGAACGGCACATGCGCTGTGACGGGGATGCGTGCACAGCACCCCTATGCGCATGCTCACAACCACGCCGGTGCAACTGCCTAAGATAAGCCTGCCCCCTGGCCTACGAGGAGAACATAAATACGCCCCTCCAGCGCAAAAGTACGCCCACTTGTTCACTGCTGCAGACCTGTGCCAAGATGTCCGATCCTAAGACTGAGAGGGAGAGGAGGAAGAAAATATTTTCGGCTGAGGAGAGGGCGATCCTGACCTCTGCCATCTCGAAATATGATTCCTTCTTCCATGGCGCACAGAGCAGGAATACCAGCAAGGCCAGGAAGCAAGAGATCCTCCAAAAGGTTGCCCTGGATATCAATGCCCTTGGCCATGAATCCAGGACCTGGAAGGAGGTTGGCAAAAAAATTTATGATATGCTCCGCCTGGTCAGGGAGAAGCTGGCCAAAGTAAGAAGGCACCTCAGGGGCACGGGAGGCGGACCATCTACCACTGTAAAGTTGACACCTGAGGAGGAGGTTATAGCCAGCTGTCTAGAGCAGGAGCAGGTGGAGGGCCTGAAGGGTTTTGACTCCAGTGAACAGGACTTGAGGAGAGGTAAGTGTGTTTTTTTTCCCCATCCGGTGTGTAGCATGTGAGGGGGTGAAAGGGAACATGTGACAAGTGTGTGGGCCCACCAACATGTGAATGCTTTGCGTCATCCACAGATGTACTGGAGGGAGCTGGGCCATCCTCTGCTGCTGGACGACCCAGACTCTTCCAGAGTCTGACCCCCTGCCAAGCCACGTGACATCTGCTGGTCTTGATGTCGTTGAGGAGGACCAGTTGGATATCCATGAGGAGGATTGTGTATATTAAGAAGAGGATTCCATCTTGGCCGGTCCCTCCGACACAGTGGCCCCCCTGACCCCCTCAAGGGCTACCCCGTCCAGACGGACTCAACCGGCTACTTCCCCTAGGAAGGCTCCGGCCAAGACTAGGGGTGTAGCCGGATCCCTCCAAGAAGGGCTTGAGAGGGAGCAGGCACGGCAGACGCGCCACATGCCTGCGATATTGCCTGCGACCTGCACAGTTGGCTGACAGCCTGGGCTCGTTTGTTGGGTCCTCGGCTATGCAGCAGTGCCTCACACAACAGGCTGATCATACCCAGGCCATATCGGACTGCCTGCACGACGTGAATGCGAACTGCGCAGCCATGGCCACAAGCCTCTGCGAACAAAGCCAGACCCTCGATGCCATGCGTCACCAGATGTTAGCAGGGGGTCCCTCGTCATCTGGGGACGTGCAGGCCACACTGCGGCTATTGTCGAGCTGCAGGCCACAGCATCAGGGATCCTGGCGGAGATGAAGAGCCTGGGGGAGTTTGTGCAGGCCAACACTGCCGCCATTCAGATGGAGGGTCGGCAGAACAGGCTCTTACAGTACCAGACCAAGGCCCGCCAGCTGCAGATGCAGGCTGATACAAACAGCGTTCTGACACGCATTGCCGTTGCATTGGAGGGGATGCAGGCAACATCTGCCATCAGATCCAGGAGCGACAGACCAGGGGATGACCCTCCTCATGATGATCCACCCCCCCACCCCAGTCGTCGCCCAGACAATTGAGGAGCCGAAGCCTTGGCACAAGGCCTGGCCCACGAGAGGGCAAATTACTGTCTTCTGAACGTTTGTTTCTCAGAGTATGAGTTTTATATATTATTTTTTTGGACATGCACAGATGTATGTGCCATCCTCCAGTAAGGGCATGCCATGTGGGAAGATGGCATGATCCCAATATTTTTTATTTTTTTGTCACTGCACACGGTCAGGAGTGCAGGCTACAGTGTGACTGGACACCAATTTGCAGGGGCAGGGTTTGCCCGGTGCTGCTACAGTGTGACTGGTGTGTGAGTGTGACATTCCTGCCAGCAAGGCGTGTCACCTTGGCTCGTCAGGGAGAGGTTATCCCCACGACCGTGTGAATGTTATGACCGTGGGGCCCTGGCGTGGCGTTGCTGCTCCCAAGTCCCGCGCAGTGGACTTGGGCTAAACCAATGTGAGGTGGATGTGGTGTGTGTGTGAGCTAGGGACCACAGTGGTGTGCATGCGTGCATTGTCCGTGTGCCATGATGAATGTGTGTGTGTTTAACGTGCAATGTTGGCATACAGATGTGTTTTCCTGCAAGTGTGGTTGCTCAGCTCATCCGTAACGGTGCTGATGCAGCTGCTCTCCAGCTGACCTGTGGACGTCTGTTGCTGAGTTACACCTCCTTTATGGGGAATAACTTTGCGCCGGACGAACAACTTACGCGCGATCCGCGTAGCATGTGCCGGACGCACGCACTTCATGAATCGCCGTTTTTCCCTCAATTGCATATTTGAATGCCCAATCAATGGGAGAAGCACCATGCGTCCAGCCCATATTTGCGCCCACGCTACGCTGGCATGTGCAAGATACGTCGGCGTAGGGTGGCCAGTTTTTAGGCGTATATTGGTTTGTGACTCTGGCGCACACATACGCCGGCGCACATTTGCACTCCGTCGGCGTAACGCGATTTACGTCGGCGTAAGTGCTTTGTGAATCCAGGCCTAAATGTTTAAATGACTTGACAGGAGCTGCCCCAATTCTGGTGACATACCCATACTTCCTCTCGCCATGACAACTCGTGCACACCTTCTACGGTGCCCAGTACTGCCCTCTTTGGTTGCTGTGTCACTTGGCTTTGTATTATACAATCGCTGTGATCAATCTTAGTGATCACACTGGAAAACAAAGGCTGTGTGATGCAGACTTTGACCGGTTTCCTCTTACAGCCATCGCCTGTGAGTGGAAACAGAGTTCTTACTACAGTTATTGGCACTGGAGTGAGCACTCAGGGTGTAACCCCGCCCCCCCCCCAGGTAGTACAATGTCAGCATGTCAATATTGTACTGCTCTGTCTGTTGATCATAGACACTAGCTTCTGCACTGATGACACTGCATGCCTGTGTCTCTAACCTACAGAAAATGTAAATAATAAGCTAAATAAGTTAACAAAAAATCAACAAAACACTTTGTGCAATATTAACCTATTAGGCCGCATACACACGGAGGGACATGTCCGATGGAAGCAGCACGCGGACCGTTTTTATCGGACATGTCTCCTCGGGATTTTTGTCCAGCGGTGTGTACACACCATCGGATCAAAATCCCTGCCGGCAGACAGCGTGGTGACGTGGCGGTGACGTTGACGCCGCAACGTCACCGCACCAGGAAGTAAAAAACTTCCACGCATGCGTCGCATCCATTCGGCGCTTGTGCGGGCAGATATGTCCGCTGGTTAGTGTACTAACCAGCGGACATATCCGACGGCTTTTAAAATTTGTCCGTCGGTCATGTCTCCCATACACACGGCGGACCAACCAGTTTCAGCGGACAAATTTGATCGTGTGTACACGGCCTTCCGCTCGTGTGTAGACATGTGCATGACGAAAGGTGGGGATCTGTCCGCCCGATGTGTTTTACACTTACCAGTTTCCCCCACCGCCGCCGCGCCGCTGATTTGTGCGCGAAGTACTTCCTGGTGCGGTGATCCGCGGCGGCGTGTCACCGCCGCGTACCGCCACGCGTCACCGCGCCGTCCGGCGGCGGGGAATCATTTAGTTAAATTTGGTTGATTAGTTTATCGTGTGTATTTGTTGTCAGATGTGTTTTGTTTTGATTTGTTTTCGTTAAATTTGAATTTAATTTGTTGTCGTTTGTTTTCGGATTTTCTTTGAAATTACAGATTTTTTCGATTCGAACGATCAAATCGAATTGGTCTAAACAAAAATGTTATATTGTTTTCGATTTGAATGCAGCAAAGTGAACAAACAAAAGAAAAATCTTCATCAAATGATTACAATAACCTGTGGCTTAACATAAACAGCCTTATTTCGAAATGATACTCTAAGGCCGCGTACAGACAAGGAGACATGTCCGCTGAAACATGTCCGACGGACCGTTTCCAGTGGACATGTCTCCTTGGATATTTGGTCTGATGGCGTGTACACACCATCGGACCAAAATCCCCTCGGACGGATAACGCGGTGACGTGGCGGTGACGTTGACGCCGCCACGTCACCAATGCAGGAAGTAAAATACTTCCACGCATGCGTCGAATCCATTCGACACATGCAGGAGATTTACAGTGCCTGCCGCCGAGAATGTGTTTATAGCACGACAGCATCGCGCTGATTCTCGGCGACAGGCTGCCGACATCTAGCACTCGCTGGAATAGTAAAAGCACATTCCAGCGAGTGCGTCATAGAAGCGACGGGGATCCGACGCGGATTCCCGCCAATTCTACACGTGGGCGGAGTTTGTTATGAATCCTGAGAAGGAAGTCCCCGCCGGATTTGAAATAAAAATCCGGCATGGGTTCCCCCCTCAGGAGCATAACGGGCCCTTAGGTCTGGTATGGGTTGTAAGGAGACCCCCCCTACGCCGAAAAAACGGCGTGGGGGTCCCCCCACAATCCATACCAGACCCGTATCCAAAGCACGCCGGCCGGCCGGTCAGGAGGGGAGTGGGGGCGAGCGAGCGCCCCCCCCCCTCCTGAGCCGTACCGGGCAGCATGCCCTCAACATGGGGGGGTCAGGTGCTCTGGGGCAGGGGGCGCACTGTGGCCCCCCACCCCAGAGCACCCTGTCCCCATGTTGATGAGGACAGGGCCCCTTCCCGACAACCCTGGCCGTTGGTTGTCGGGGTATGCGGGCGGGAGGCTTATCGGAATCTGGAAGCCCCCTTTAATAAGGGGGCCCCCAGATACCGGCCCCCCACCCTAAGTGAATGAGTATGGGGTACATTGTACCCCTACCCATTCACCTGCAGGAAAAGTGTAAACACAAAGAAACCACACAGTGTATTGAAATATTTTATTAGTTGGCCGCCGGGGGGGGTGTGTATGATCGCTTTTATAAAAGCGCCCCCCTCCGGCGGGCTTCTGCGGGGGGGTGGGTGCCGCTGTTCTTCACCGCCGTCTGGTTCTCTTCCGCCGCCGGGGGGCCGCTTTGATAAAAGCGCCCACCACCCGGCGGGCTTCCTTCGTCATCTTCGGCGGTGGGGGGGTCTTCTACTAATCTCCGGGGTCTTCTCCCACTCTCCGGGGTCTTCTCCGGCTCTCCGGGGGTCTTCTCCGGCTCTCCGGGGGTCTTCTCCGCTCTCCGGGGGTCTTCTTCTTCTTCAGGACTCGCCGCCGCTATCTTTGTGTTAGCTCAATTACTAGCGGCGGCGTGTCCCCTCTTCTGTGACGTCTTCTTCTTCTTCTTCTCTTCTCCAGATGTTGACGCGACGCTTCCTTCCGCTGTTATGGCTGGCGCGCGGCTCGCAGCGAGTTATATAGGCCTGTCTTGTGACTTTGCAGTCCCATCATGCTCCGGTAGGTAGAAAGTGGTACCTACCGGAGCATGATGGGACTGCGACGTCACAAGACAGGCCTATACAACTCGCTGCGAGCCGCGCGCCAGCCATAACAGCGGAAGGAAGCGTCGCGTCAACATCTGGAGAAGAGAAGAAGAAGAAGAAGACGTCACAGAAGAGGGGACACGCGGCCGCTAGTAATTGAGCTAACACGAAGATAGCGGCGGCGAGTCCTGAAGAAGAAGAAGACCCCGGAGAGTGGAGAAGACCCCCGGAGAGCCGGAGAAGACCCCGGAGAGTGGGAGAAGACCCCGGAGAGTCGGAGAAGACCCCCCCACCGCCGAAGATGTCGAAGGAAGCCCGCCGGGTGGTGGGCGCTTTTATTAAAGCGCCCCCCCCCGGCGGCGGAAGAGAACCAGACGGCGGTGAAGAACAGCGGCACCCACCCCCCCGCAGAAGCCCGCCGGAGGGGGGCGCTTTTATAAAAGCGATCATACACCCCCCCCCCCACCGGCGGCCAACTAATAAAATATTTCAATACACTGTGTGGTTTATTTGTGTTTACACTTTTCCTGCAGGTGAATGGGTAGGGGTACAATGTACCCCATACTCATTCACTTAGGGTGGGGGGCTGGTATCTGGGGGCCCCCTTATTAAAGGGGGCTTCCAGATTCCGATAAGCCTCCCGCCCGCATACCCCGACAACCAACGGCCAGGGTTGTCGGGAAGGGGCCCTGTCCTCATCAACATGGGGACAGGGTGCTCTGGGGTGGGGGGCCGCAGTGCGCCCCCTGCCCCAGAGCACCTGACCCCCCCACTCCCCTCCTGACCGGCCGGCCGGCGTGCTTTGGATACGGGTCTGGTATGGATTGTGGGGGGACCCCCACGCCGTTTTTTCGGCGTAGGGGGGTCTCCTTACAACCCATACCAGACCTAAGTGCCCGTTATGCTCCTGAGGGGGGAACCCATGCTGGATTTTTATTTAAAATCCGGCGGGGACTTCCTTCTCAGGATTCATAACAAACTCCGCCCACATGTAGAATTGGCGGGAATCCGCGTCGGTTCCCCGTCGCTTCTATGATGGCTTTGTCTCCATCGCGGCAAGCCAGCTCGGCGCTGGCTCCCGCGATGGAGCTCGCAAGTGCTCAATCTCGCCGAGAAAGGGAGCGAGATTGACACAATATCGCGGTCAACCACTGTATGTCCGCTGGTTAGGCGTACTAACCAGCGGACATGTCCGACGGACATGTTTCCAGCAGACAAATTTCAAAGCATGCTTTGAAATTTGTCCGCTGGAAATACTTGTCCGCTAGGTCGTACACACGTTTGGAATCCATTCGATCGTGTGTACGCGGTCTAATAACACACACAGTCCTTGATTTCAGCAATATGTGTAGTGAGAATTCGACTTGAGTTCAATGTAAAATTCGATTCGAATTTCAGTCTGAATTTCCGAAAATTCGACGAATTTCGTTATGTCATTCGGACCATTCGGTGACATTTGTTTATATTGTAATTCGGGTATTCGGATATATCCGAATCTCCGAATGAAGAAAAATGTGTCCAAATATTAATTTGGAATTAAACAAACCGCACATGTCTATATCCTACGATATTAACTTCTGCCATAAAGTGGTGGGCTTACACTACATACAGTAACATATGGGTATACAAAATCAAGATCCCATGACACTTTGAATGTACAAAATAAAATTGAATAAACATTCGTATTTGGAAATCATTTAAACATAATCATGCCTTAAAAGTTATTATAACAACATGTTCAAAACCTCCCACAACAACTATGAAACAATTACTGTCATTAATCCTCTGGCTTATATGCAAGCTATTTTCCTAAAAAGTGTTTTGGGACCCAGGTCCTGCCCCAGGGGAGTGTTTGGGGACCCGGGTCCTGCCACAGTGGAGTGTTTGGGGACCCGGGTCCTGCCACAGTAATGTGGGGCTTTCTCCCTGGTGTGGAGTGTCGTGCTCTCCCCCTCCCTTGGACTACAGGAGAGTCAGAACGCCCACTAACACACAGCTCCTTTATCTATCTGCAACGTAGAGAGCGTCCTGACTCTCCTGTAGTCCAAGGGAGGGGGCAAGCACGACACTCCACGCCAGGGAGAAAGCCTTGCATTACTGTGTGGAGTTACAGACAGAAGAACAGGAAGTGAGGATTTCTCAAAAGAAATAATGACATTTAAAAGCAAAATCGTAGGATGAGGTAAGTGAAGGAGGACTGCACTAAGGTAAAGGAAGCTATTTAGAAAAAAAAAATTATACCTTTACAACCCCTTAAAGCGAAAAAAAAAAGAGAAAGATTCATGTATGGGCTGCCTTAGTACCAAGTGATGACACATTTTTTTGCCAAACTTTGTGTAGCAAAGGTCTAACAAAAAATATTTGAGGGTTTTTTTTACCAGAAAAGGTGCAAAACAATACTTCCAGAAGTTCATATGAAAGTGTATTATTTGGAGTAAAAATTGAGGACTGTTGTTACAGTGTACAACAAAGTGTTGTTTGTTCAGGAAAAAATACATGTATACTGCTGAGTGTGTGCTTGTCAAATGGGTACTATTCTATATGCCACCCCAAACATATATAAACTTTAATATCCAGGGTGCTGTACAGTACATGTCACAGGCAATGGCTATGGTGGTGATAGTGCACAAGCATAAAGTTGTGTTGCAAGTTGTGAGTGGGCAGACTAATCAATCCAGAGCAAACAAAATCACCTTGCCTAGCAATCTCAATAGCACACCTCCCAACTTTTTTGAGATGGGACTGAGGGCACCTATTAGCAACAGGTTGTAGGCGTAGGACGCACACCCTGCCACTCCCCCAAAACCTTTGTATTGCAAGGTCTACTTTCAGAAAAGCAGTACATCTTCTTTATTGAAGGAAGAGTTATGCTAAGCATGGGCTTCCTGTTGCAGCTCACTGCCAATTGGAAACCAGGAGAACTATACAATAAAAAATAAAAACCCTCAAGTACTTTTTTTTTTTTTTTTTTTTTACCATTTCTATTCCTTTATACTGTTTTTTTTTTTTTTACAAATGCAGCCAATTAGAAATTGGATGGGACTGGGAAACACTATTTGAAAGATAAATTGTGCACTTTAAATACAACTATATATATCAGACAAAAATGGGGGACACATGAATAAGGAAATAGGGACAGAGGAATTTTGTTCTAAATGAAGGATAGTCCCTTGAAATCAGGGATAGTTGGGAGCAATGCAATAGGAAAGAAAGAATGTTTGCTGCACACTGTGAATACCTTGTTCATGACAGCTTATTGTGACAGATGATGTATTCCCCCAATATGTTTTGGCCCATAATAGCCTTTTTTTATGGATCAACGTATGTGTATGTGTTGTTGGTATTTCCTTCTGTACTACTTTCCATGTGTGGAATATATGAATGTAGGAATGTTTGGTGCACCTTTTTTGGTGCTTTCCAACAACTGAAGCTGAGATCTTTTCCTGCATTCTTCCTGTATTCTTCTCTTTCCCTAATTATGTTCATACTCTAACAGGGGCGGACTGACAACTCATGGGGCCCCCGGGCAATAGAAGATTATGGGGCCCCTGGGCTTACAGATGGCCACCATGCAAGGAGGCAGTGCAGAGGCGGGGCAGCTAAAATCTCGGAATTTTCACATCAAAATCATGTCGGTTTCGGACATATCAGGGACAGATGTAAAAAAAACATCGATTTTTATATTCTATCCCTGGTTTTACTGAGCCTGGCAACCCTGATGGGGCCTCCTAGTGGCATTGGGCCCTCGAGTAGTGCCCGAGTGACTTAATGGTCAGTCCACCCCTGTACCCTAATCACCTCACAGAATAACCTGTCAGGCCCTGTACACAAGGAATCCTGTCAGGAAAAAAAACATCAGTTTTCCTGACGGGATTCCTGGCAAGCTTGTCTTGCAAATCGTGCATACAGACGGCCATTCAAAAGAACAACTGTTCTTTACCCACAGCCTATACCCACAGCTGATCCATAGGAAGGCAATCAGATATTCCCTGGATTAACTTTACCTATAAATGTTAGTTCCCAGTTATATTATGTACATTTAGGAAAGTATCCAGGCATTTTTTAAAGAAATCTACCGAGCTTGACAGAACCACCCCTTGAGGGAGTCTATTCCACGTTTCACAGCTCTTACTGGGAAGAAACCTTTTCTGTATTTGGAGATTGAATCTCTTTTTCTGTAGACGTAAAGAGTGACCCTTATCCTCTGTAAGTGAATATCTCAACAACAAGTATACTATATGGACCACATATGTGTACATGTTGATCATATCCCTCTTAATCTCCTCTTCTCAAGAGAATAAATTCAGTTCCTATAATCTATCCTCATAGCTGAACTCCTCCATTCCTCTAATCAGTTTAGTTGCCCTTCTCTGCACTTTCCCCAGTTCCCCGATATCCTTATTCTGAACTGGTGCCCAAAATTGAACTGCATATTTCAGATGTTATCTCTCTCTCTCTGTGTAGTCTATACCTCTCTTAATACAAGAAGGAACTGCTCACGTTGGAAACCGCAGCTTGGTATTGCAGCCATTAGGTATGCATGCCATGCTTATTAAGCTATTATTAGGCTTAGTGCTTTGCTGAACCCAGGCAGGACAGGCGGTTGTAGGTACTTTTCAAGCATTTGGCTTTGCATGAAATAAAAATGTTATTATAATATTTTTTTACAAATCCAGCATTCGGGAATCTGTAAAATTGTCATTATAGATGTTCCCTATTTGCAATAACACATAAAAACTTAAAATCCATTTAGAGTAATACTTGTTTCAAAGGATCTATTATATGGAAAAGGATAAGCATATAAATGAGTATAAAGCAGCAAGCCAGCAATTGTATTTAAATCCCGATTTATTTATTTCATTCTATTAGAAAAGCTATTCTTCACAGCGTAAACAAAGCATCTTCAACCTCGAACTTTGTGTCATCCCAGGCATCCACAAAAGTGTATGTGTTGAGAAAAGCAAAAGGTCACATCTGACTTGATGCTGAATACACAGCTACTGTATAATAAACACACATTAAATAGCAGTAGAATCCAAGAGGCAGCTTGGTATTGTAAACACAATGAATAGTTTTCCAGTACCGAACATTTTTCTGTTAATTGCTCTATGTGTCTGGCATTTGTCAAGTCTGACAAATATGTACTAGATCTGCCGGTTTCTAATATTCCATATACTCCCTGTGGTTGCAATAGGATAAGTTGATATATAGGATCCACAGGAACACACAGGGTTGGAAAGGCTGTTCAGGAAAACTCTTCTTTATTGCTAAAAATATATACAATTGCTACATAAGTCATATGGTAGTGTGTTATTAAAATATTAAATTTAGAGGGGGTGTGTCCAGGATATGGAGGAGTGAGGACATGTATCTTCTTGGCTCTGTCCTCTAGCTGCACATAGTCAGCGCTGCACGGGAGAATTTCGCCCCATCCGCCGATTGTCATGTCCCTGAGGAGCAGGTCATCCTCCCAGCCACCACAGAACAACAGGTGCCGGCAAGCCCAGCTTGATTCTTTTTCCCCCAGACAGATCAGGAGAGGCAGCGAGGCATCCAAGATGGCGCCGATGGGGAAGATTTAGAAAACGCCTAAGGCCACACAGAGCTCCGCTGCACGATCGCAGCAGAAGTCTTGCTCTCCCATACCGTCCCCTCGGTCGGTAAGTGACTCAGCTCCCCCAGTTTCCCCCCGGGCTCTCCTACATTCCTGGATGGTGACCCTGCTGATATGGATCCCCTGGCTGATGTTGATATCAGACGCCATATTCTATCCCTGCCCACTAAAGCAGATCTGGAACGCTATGCTGATTGGTCGGAAAGGGCCCTTAAGGAGGATATTATTCAGCTCCAGGCTGACACTACACATTTGGGGGATAGGCTTGAGACCCTGGAACAGAAGTTTGAGGAGGCTCTCCCTCTTATTTCCACCTTGCAAGACATCTGTGCCGCTCAGGGCCACCAGATTGAGGCCCTGCTTTGTCAATTAGACGATGCAGAAAATCGCAGCCGCAACTGGTCCTAAGGACATTGTCCCCACCCTGGAGGGTATATTTAAAGAAATACTGGGGCTCCCGAACACTGCCACTATTGAAATTGACCACGCTCACCGGGCCTTGAGGCCTCCCTCTCAAGACGCGAATAACCCGCGGGATATTATTTGCAAATTGCATAAATACACGCTCAAGGTTTGCATTATGCAGAAAATGGGGTGTAAGCCTCATTTTGATTTTGATGGTGCCCACTTGGCCTTTTATTAAGATATATCCAGACGCACCCTTATGCAGCACAGGGCGCTTCGCCCCCTCCTAGAGGCCATTCAGGGCGCTGGCCTGACATACCGATGGGGTTTCCCCTTCTGCCTCCAAGTCACCAAAGACGGTAAGACGGTGTCGCTCCATTCTAAGGATGACCTCCCTCATCTCCTGACCTCCTTGGACTTGGAATCGGTGGACTTTCCTGACTGGAGGGGCTCCTCGGACTTTGGAACCGCTAAACTACCCATGCCGCAGTCGTGGCAACCCGCCAAGCGTCAAACCCGCAGACACAATCGTGGTCGGAACCTATCTGGTTCGTTAGTGGAGCCTACCACCTCGAGAGACTGATGGTCTTCCCCCTCCTTGGAGGCGTGTTAGCTTTGTGCTTTTTTGTCCCCCTGAATGCCATGTTTAGGATTTCCCTTTGATGGTGGCTTACTGGCTTTTTATTTATTTTCTTTTCTTTTACTTAATTCTATTTTATTTTCCCTGGTCCGGGACGCCTTGTCGTCCCCCTCCCATGCTTCTTTCTATCATTTGTTTTTTGGGTCTAATGGTTGTTTTTTTGATGATTTTTATGTTCTTTTTTTGCCTGTCTCATGCCTTTTTTGTCTTTTCCCCCTTTTTCTTCCCTGCCTTCTTCTTGCCCATCCCCCCTGTTCCTGGTTTCCTCTGATATTTTTGTAGGTTCATCATACACTGTTCATGTTTACATCCCTATCTAGATTTGATTATATATACCTTGATTCATATCTTTATTTTTCAATAAGTTATCAATAAAAACATTTTTTATATATATATATATATATATATATATATATATATATATATATACCATATTTAAAGACACAGGCATATAACACGCACCCTAACTTTAAGAGGGAAGTTTCAGGAAAAAGAACTTTCCATGGCCCCCTGCGTATAACACGCAGGCACAGTTTACCCTCTATTTTAAGGGTAAAAATTTGAGTGTTATACGCCAATAAATACAGTATTTCTCATCTCTTATCTAGCAGGATTTGGGCAATTCAACATTCCTCAGGATATTATCAGGAGGAAAGAGACATCACCCACTGCAAAATGAAAGTTTGGGGTAAAGTAAGTAAATCTATATACTGTGTTATCCCGAAAATAAGCCCAAATCTTATATTCATTTTGGCAACAAAATATAAAGTAGGGCTTATTATAGGAGTAGGTCTTACCATGTATTGTGCTGTTTTCTCTCCCCTTCCTCCTCCTCCTCCCTGACTGTCAGGAATCCCCAGTGTGAACCGAGTTAAAATGCTTGTATAATCCTATAATCCACTCTATTACAGTAGTAATAATAATGTGCAATCTGTGTGTTTCTGTATTAAAATTGCATCAAATACCATTGTTACAGCGCATTCCGTCACTTCCGTGACCCGCCAAAGCTCTTTTCCCCAGTCCAAGCACTGAAGATGGAGGGCTGAGATCCCTCACTGACAGCTGGGAGAAGAAGAGAGCAGCTGAGGTCAGCTGAGTGCCGAGTGGCGCTGTACTGAAGGTATTTGACACAATTATATTACAGAAACACACACATTGTACATTATATAATACGGCGATAATGGATTATAGGATTTTACAAGCATGTTAAAACTAGGGCTTATTTTTGGGGTGAGGCTTATATTTCAGCCCTAACCGGAAATCACAGTAGGTCTTGTTTTTGTGAAAACACTGTATTAGCTTTTTTACATTTATTGTAGCATTTTGGCAAAGGGCAAAATAAATAAGGAAACATAGTACTCACCATCTTCTTTGTGGAAGGAAGAGTTTAGCTAAGCATGAGCTTCCTGTTGGGGCTCACTGCCACTTGGCAAACAGGGAATGAATTGGGAAGTGTTATACCCTTAAGGAATTAGATTTGCCAGCAAAGCAAATACCTGCATCCTAATTTAAGCTCACAAGATGTACTGTGTTGTCAGCTCCAACAGGAAATTAGGAACTCACTGGATTTTTGGCAATCACCATGTATATTTTTGTATGTACAGCAAGGTTAAAACATAGAGAAATTTGCATGTAGTGCAGAGATGTACTGAATTTGCTTAGACATACAATTTAAAGCGGTTGTATACAGGGCCGGATTTTCTCTCCCTGCCGCCCAAAGGCCAGGTTCCACAATGCACCCCCTCCCCGCCAACCGAACCCCCCCCCCCCACACAATCAATGGAGAATGGCAACCGGAGGGGACACAGTTAGTTCAAATGTATATATATTTTTTAGAACTTTTTTTCTTTTTCTTTATTTATAGCTTGACGTTTACTCATTTTTGTGTCATTTTCTTATTATTTTGAATACTATTTGTCTTATTCTTTACTTTTTAATTACTTTTTAAATTAATTATTATTTTTTATCATTTTTTTTCACTCAACTTTATTGCTATTACACAGGAGAAAACAATTCCCTGTGCGATAGCAATTGGAGGTAACAGGTTCTCTTTATTGACCATGTCACCTCCAAAACAGGAGTCCTAGCACTGTGCTACAACTCCTGTCACAGCTGAGATGGGAAGAGCACAGCTTACCCCTCTCACTGTGCACATCGGAGGCAGGGACAGGAGACAGACTCAGCGGCTGGGGGGAGGACAGAGTCCCGAAGGCAGAGCAAGCAGAGAGAGGTATGTGGGGGTAGGGGAGGACAGACAGCAGCACACATTTGACAAGTGTTTTTTTGGCAACATTGACAACGAACGAGCGGCTTCCCCCACTCAATTCCCCCACAAAGCAACTTACCGCCCTTAACTGTATGTTACGGCAGTCGGGGGAATCCATGCCACTGCCGCCCCTTGGCACCCTGCCTCCCCGAGGCCTGGCCTTG
This sequence comes from Rana kukunoris, assembly GCA_029574335.1. Classification (NCBI taxonomy): domain Eukaryota; kingdom Metazoa; phylum Chordata; class Amphibia; order Anura; family Ranidae; genus Rana; species Rana kukunoris. The sequence goes on from CM056050.1 coordinate 445,552,376, forward strand.
GTGGCCTTGTGGGAAATCCGGGCCTGGTTGTATACCCATTCCGATGACTTTTCTTTATGTGGATAATTGCAGGTTTTGTAATCATTTGCATTAGAAGAATGTCTCCTTACCTGCCCTCCTTGCGAAATATATGTATAATTGTGGCTCCTGACGTAGCCTGCGCATGTCCAAATTTTTCGGCAGGTGGAGACCCTGCTGGAAAAATGCAGTGTCTATGCCAGGGCTGCATTTCCTATTGTCGACGTCAGCCCCGACATACCAGCAACAAGATAGTCTCTGATTCGCTCGACAAGAGAAAAATTTAATGCGGGTGGAAGTAAATCAGAATACAGACACGAAAGACCACAGCTGATATGGCGACGGCTATGACAGAGCAGCAGCATTTCAAATATACGGTCTTTTTACACTTAGTGCCCATTTTATTCTCAATATATATGTAGATTGTAATATTGGTTAAATTGTTTTTATTTTGACAAGTTTACTGCTTTAAAATGACATAACCTTTATAAGTACATCATCACAGCTTTTTTCTCATTGTATAACTAGGCTCTTTTTCTTGTTCAGAAATCCTACAGATGGTTTTCCTCGCTCATTTTTTTTTATCACACTTCAGATAGGATTGGATCAACTGAGTGCAATATACTGTCTCTAAGGATATGAAAAACCCACAATCCTTGTGGTCATGAGAGAACTTATAATCTAGACTGCCTAGGCTTTAGGTAATAAGAAAAAATTCTGGATCAGCAGATGTTAACACTTGGCAAACAAGTGGTATATTTTTATTTGAAATAATAATATAATTTCATAATGCTGTGTCGTGCTGACTTGTGTGAAGTGTGTTTTTTAAGATGAGCTACATGTTGATATAGGAAACATCAGTTAAAGCGAACCATTCACTGAAAATAATACAACTATATTGGAATCTTGGTTAGCGTGCAGATTTTCTCCAGGGGGGTCCTGCTGATTTTCTGCTACTGTTGATGGTTCCAAGGGAATTGACTTGCTTTGACTCTACTTTGCCATCCTGTGTATATACAGTTGAGCTTTTCCGATCCAATGGTTATACACGTTTTAACGTGACCTGGATTTAATGGATATAAGAACCTTTATATCGGTTGTTTGTCAAATCATATCTCCTCCTTTACTTTACTATTTTTCTACAATCATTAGGAATAAATTCGGCTGGAGTATTTTATATATGGAACACATGAGCCTTTGACTTGTATGATCATCCTCTGTTACATCACTGGATATGACTTTTTGGAATCTTGTGGATAAGGATGCTACCCTCCCATTAGATAGTGAGACCCGTTTCTTCCTTTCCACCAACGAACCCTGAATGTCTTCTGACGAAGCTTAAAAGCGAAACGTGTTGACCCACAGGTGCTCACTATATATCATGTATTTTATATATATATTTTTTTATTATTTTTTAATGCTTTATATGTATCGTGTACATCTTTCAATAAGTATTGAACTTTTTTTATATATTCTCCATTGTCTATTGTGCCTATATTATTATTATTATACAGGATTTATATAGCGCCAACAGTTTACGCAGTGATTTACAATATAAAAGTGAGACAATACAGTTATGATACAATAAACTACAAGAGGATTAAGAGGGCCCTGCTCAGAAGAGCTTACAATCTAATAACATATATAAAGTCTGACCTTTGGGTAACAATTTTTGGTACCCTTTTCTCCTAGTTCCCCTTATGCCATTACCAGCTGTGGTCATGTGAGTGCTTCCCTTTCTATTTTTTTATTAGAACCCCTCTTTATATACAATTTTTAAAGCCCTGTACACACAATCGGTTTGTCTGATGGTTTGTTTTCCTTCGGTGAAAAAAATAGAACATGTTTTACAATTTTCCTATGGATAAAAAAATGATCATCTGTGTGGAACTCCATCGGAGAAAAATCCACACATGCTCAGAATTAAGTTGACGCATGCTCGGAAGCATTGAACTTAATTTTTCTCAGCGCGTTGTAGTGTTTTACGTCACCGTGTTGGACATGGTCAGATTTTTGACTGATGGTGTGTAGGCAAAACTGATGAAAGTCAACCTCATCGGATATCTGACAAAAAAAACATCGGATTAGATTCTATCAGATATCCGATCGTGTGTACAGGCATAAGTGAAACCTAAAAAAAAAAATACAAAAAGAAAAAATGCACAATACTTATTGCAGATCCTGGCTTCCTGCCCCCTGGCTTAGATGCCATTGATATCACTCAGGCGGCGTACACCCGACCGAGTTTCTCGGCAGAATCCAGCGAGAACCTCGATGGCAGACGTATTCTGCCGAGAAAACCAGTCGTGTGTACACTTTTCGCCGAGCATCCCATCGGGAAGCACGTCGAGCCAAAAAGAGAGCATGTTCTCTATTTCCTCGTTGTTCAATGGGAAAATTTGGCTCAAGAAGCTTTTTGACTGCCGAACTAGGAACTCAACGGGTGGAATGATGAGTTTCGCCCGACGAGTTTCTCAGTCGTGTGTACGCGGCCTCAGTCTTACTGCAGTCCCCTAAATAGGCTAAGAAACAGACAAAAATATTTCTAGAGGAAGGCTTGCTTTGTAAAAGAGGTCTCATGTAAGCGATCGAAAATATTAAATAAACCTACTAGTTTTCAACTGATATACTGTATAGTTACATTATTTTACTGCAATGGCAGGAATCATTTTCTTAAGTGTATAACACCTCGTGCAAGCTCACCAATTTGCACAAACTAAAATTTTAAACTCGTCACAGGTGCAGCTTTATGAACTCACTTGTGTCAACTATTTGGAAATAGATATATTCTAGCTTGTGGCTCAATCACATCCTTTAAACAGGTCTTAAAGAGTCTTAATGAGTTGGTATCATCTTAACTAGAGATGAGCTCAGGCATGCTTGGATGCTCTTCTGAACCCATGTTGCTGGACCCCCCAGGAAGAGGTCACCTGTAATGGGCCAATTATATGTGGCTGAGGCATTCCCTGATCCGCATCTGCACGTATACATGCAGTACAAACAAATGACAACTGCCCCAACCTATAACTGGCCCTGGCAGCAAAAGGGTTGATGGTTCGAATCCCAACCACGACACTACCTGCCTGGAGTTTGCATGTTCTCCCTGTGCCTTTTGTGGGTTTCCTCCGGGTACTCTGGTTTCCTCATACACTCCAAAGGCATGCTGGTAGGTTAATTGGAATCTGTCTAAATTTACCCTAGTATGTGTATGTATGGATGTGAGTTAGGGAACTTAGATTGTAAGCTCCTTGAGGGCAGAGATTGGGGTAAATGTACAATGTATTTTTAAAAGTGCTGCGTAAAATTGATGGCGCTGTTTAAGTACCTTAATAAATAAATAAATACAAATAAATTGCAGCAAGGAGCACATGGAAGGGTGTTTTGTTTTGTCAGCTCAAGTTACCAGCCAGCCTGCAACACACAGAATTGTTCTGACTCCTGTCTCAATGTTCACATTAAAAACAGAGTCTAATTTTCATGTACATTCATAAGCTGCAGAGGCTGTGACATGGCACCCCAGTATTATCTGCAGTCATATACAGTATAATAATAGATAGATTGAGGGCAAGTTTGCCTGGAGGAAGCCCACTCCTCCCTAAAGACACAGGGGGTAATGGAAACCCAGAAAATAGAACAAAGGCAGCAAAGGCATCCAGTACACCCTCACCAAATAACAAACAGTACTAACAAATGGCTACTGTCCTAACCTATACAGTAACTGGCCTTAACAGCAAGAAGTACATGGAAGGGAGACATATGTCAAACAAAAAGATAATTTTTCTTTGCATTTGTTTGGCACTTATACATGCCCCTTGTATACATGTGGGGTGGGGAATGCCCTCACCTTAGATGACTGTCCCATTACAGGTGAGAGCTTCCTGGTGGGCTTACATAGACAATATACTATGCTTCGAAACGCGTCGGATTGACTCCACTGTTGCCACAAGTACTTTGATAAGCGCTATTTGTCTTCTACAATGTAAGTGTTCCTACTACATGAAAAATTCCATGTTCATGCAGTATCACGCTATGTGCCCTCTTTTTCCACCCATTTTTTTATTCACATTCCTTCACATCACCGTGTGACTATCTGGACCACCACTCTTTATGAGAACATTTTGTAAGGATAGCCTTCTTCCTTCCAGTGGTAGGATTCATTTGTCAACGATTGGAGCGCAACTGACAATCCAGTTCCCAGTGGTCATTCTACACAAAGCCTGTTTGACCCACTGAACATTCCGGTAAGCCTTCTACGTACTGGTGGCAGTTTTCCTCACTTCGTCGTGCTTTCGCCTTTATTACCATTATTTTTATGTTTGAAATGATCACCAAGTTTTGAACTTTCACTCATCACAATATAGACATTCAGTTGTCCATTGGTACATCATCTTCTGGTTCTTCCATAGACAGTCATTTTTTTTTCTATTGGTGTACCATCAAATCATTTACTGTTTTTTCTATCATAATTTAAGCACTGTATTCATTCATGATTATGTGCACCAGATCATTTGATTTGCGCTACACTTTTTTAGTTCCACTTGTTTTGCTATTTGTCTATTTGTTGTGTTAGCTGCTCACCTGTAGGGCAGTCTGGAATTTTTCCTATACCATTACTGGTTGGGATGACTTTGCCAACAAATAATCCCTGGGTTTTGAGTAGACATATTCCTGTTTAGAATTCATGGTAACGACAGGCACTTTACACTCTGGTTATGTTAGTTGGGTGATACCTGTGATTTTCCTGGGTTTTTCACACATAAGGCTTCTTAATATCTGTGTTATACATAAAAACCCATGTTGTTCCAATGCAAAATAAAAAATCTGGTTTTGCTTCCACCCACTTGTCAGTTTCAGTTGTGTTATTAGAGCAGAGCCCTCAATGGTGTTTGCTATCATTTATGTGTCATTTCTATACTTCTCCCCCGTTAAAAAATTGGTACATTTATTCTGTGCATGCATATCATTCTGTAAAAAGTAAAGTGGCATTTTACCTCACTTTACTTTTTTTTGTAAGCTAAAAAATGTAAAATTAATTTCTAAGTTGCACAATCTTGGGTTGTACCTTGAAGATGGCAAAGATGCTGGACCCAGAAGATGACTGGGTTAAAGATCTCAGTGTTGGTGAAGTATCTCAAAGACCTTGCAACGATGCACGAGAGCATAGGAGATTTTACTCATACTTTCAGGCAAATATGTCAGCTGCTCCCATTATTAAAAAGAAAATATAGATCCATATAATACATACATATTTGCTGGAGCAGGGTGTCTCTTGGTTCCACCAGATATTGTTTTTCACACATTTTCACAGGAATTTCAGGTGTTTACCTCTCATTTTGTTTATGTTTTTTTCACCTTTAGCATTTGAGTCTAGCTCTGCTTTAATAGGAAAATGGGCAATGGGAAAACTGCTTTAAATCCCTAAACAAATGGTCATTAGCGTGTAAACTCTTGTGTTAAAGAAGTCCTATCAGCAATTTTAGTAGTCATAAATACAGTCTTGATATGCAATACAAACACTACAGTAAATAACTATTTCTTTCACAATTATATAATAATAAACAGACTCCAGTCATGTGACTGTGCATAAAGTTTATAATTAAAGCATAGTTCAACCCCTTTCACACTGCAGCGCCGCTAAAACAGCATTAAACCGGCAATCATTTTTGCTGTGCTTTAACAGCATTTTTGATGCACTTTTCAGGCAGATTTTTTAAGGTCATGCTATTAAAGTGCTTTTATGTTGTTTTGGAAGCACTGCCCATTCATTTCGGTGGACAGGGAAGTTTTGGAAATGCTCTTTATAGCGCTCTGAAAGCGCTCCAAAAATGCTGCAAGCGAGACTTTTCCTAACGTCTCGCAAGCGCACCGTCCAAATATAAAACCACTCACTGCAAAGAATGTTTTCAGACACGTTGCAGAGTCTAGCGCTAAAATGCCTCAGTGTGAAAGTGGCCTTCATTTTTAGATGTTGTAGTTGCATTCATTTTCTTTATTTGAGTTATATAAAGGCTCACTGAGTGTGCCTGGAAATAACACACTCTTTGTCCTAATGCGCCCTAGCATTACTATTTCTTTGGCAAAGCCGTCCCTCTAGGGCAAAAAACACAAATACAGTACTCCCTCTCCTCTCCATAACATAGAGAGGTGAGGTCCTGTAGTCCTCAGAGATAGCTTGAAACAATATAACTCATAAGAGTGCAACAAAGGCAGAGAACTTAAGAAGTTATCAGCTGGCATAAGTCCGAGCTGAATCATCAAATATTTTTTGCGCTTACTAAACAGATATAACAAAATTCTTTCAATATATTAAAGAAAAAACAGAACAAATAAGAGCAGCTCGTTGTTAGGGTTTACATAACCATTAAATTGGATAGTAAAGTGCCACTTGACCTCCAAACATTCTATTTTGAGTGATGGTTAACAAGGTACAACACTCTGCTACAAGACAGATAATGAAAATACTACTAAACAGTATTATGTTGACAAAATATTTTACAAGTATGATTGTATATGACACACATGATCTTTGGGTGCACAGTTGGCTATGCTTGCTATACTTAAAGAAGAACTACCTTAAAAACAAGGCTTCCTTGTACCACTCTGCCTCCTAGAACACTTTTGTTCCTAAAGCAAAGTAAGAAACCCCACAGCCAATTTCTTTAAAGGAGAAGTACAGCCAAAGCTTGTTTGCACTCTTGGTCCAAAGGACCGTTTCAGCGGACATATCTGGTCGCGTGTATGGGCTAGCGGACATGTTTTCCCAGTGGACAAATTTCAAAGCATGCTTTGAAATTTGTCCGCCGGAGACATGTCCGTCGGATATGTCTGCTGGTTAGTACACTAACCAGCGGACAGAAATCTCTGCGCATGCGTCGAATTGATTTGACGCATGCGTGGAAGTATTTTACTTCCTGGAGTGGTGACGTGGCGGCGTCAACGTCACCGCCATGTCACCGCGTCCTCAGCCCGAGGGGATTTTCGTCCGATGGCGTGTACACGCCATCGGACCAAAATCCGATGAGATATGTCCGCTGGAAACGGTCCGTCTGACATGTTTGAGCGGACATGTCTCATCGTGTGTACGCGGCCTCAGAGTATATATTTTTCAAAGGATATTGCAATTTACTTATGGTAGTTTATATGTGATTTCTTTCAATTACACACTTCGAGGCTTACCTCCAGGGGGCCACAGAGCTCTCTAAGTGGTTCACTATTGGGCACCACACATTGGTTCACACATAATATTATTTATCCTTTGGACTCACAGTTTCAAATTTAATTGCCAGGTGGCACACTGTTTAATACTCTTAGTAGAGATCACATAATTTCCACATAGCACCTGTGGGACATTACATACACCCTTACTAATCTGTTTAGGAGTGTCTGGACAGCGCCACCACCCCCACCATACACTACTATACCTCTTAGTACCCCTTTTAGGGGTATCGAATCAGTCCTTGTTCGCCCAACATCTGTCCTAAGCGCAGTTACCACCCAATACCTAAAGTCCACTGTCGGATGCAATCACAGAGACAGTCCAGGGTCCAGAAAAATCATGACCATATGGTCTGGATCCGGCTTCACTAGTACCTAGCTCGGTCTCTCAGTGAGTCTGCCAGCTCAGTCTCTCAGTCTCTCAGTGAGACGCTGAGCGCCTGAGTTGGCTGCTCCAACCCCCTCCATAGCTCAGCTCTCCAGTGAGTGTGTTGGGGGGCAAAGCAGAGTTTTGGCGACTCACAGTCACCAGCTCTCTGCTCAGGGAGCTCTGAGTACCGAGCGGTCAGCGGTGTTTGATCGATCAGTTCTCGGTGGGGTCTCCGATCGTGTGTACGGCCGAGCAGACAGATTTGTCCACCCGACAGATTTCAAAGCATGCTTTGAAATCTATCGGGTGGGAATCTGTCCGCCCGACATGTCTGCTGGTTAGTACACTTACCAGCAGACATGTCGTCCCGCACCGCCGCCGCACCGCCGCCGAATGGATTCGGCGCATGCGCGGAAGTGTTTTACTTCCTGGTGCGGTGACGTGGCGGCGTCAACGTCACCGCCACGTCACCGACACGTCAGCGCGCCGTCTGCTGGCGGGGATTTTGGTTTGCTCGTGTGTACACGCGAGCAAACCAAAATCCCAGCAGACAGATTTGTTCAAATCTGTCGGACGGACAGATTTGAACAAATCTGTCCGCTCGTGTGTATGGGGCCTGAGAGTTGTGCTATGCGGGGCCTGAGTTCCAGGTGTGGCATCCACCTTCAGGGTGCGCGCATCCATGGGCCCCGCCATCGAGGCCCGTCTGGCCGAGGTTGCGTACCAAGCGGAACTTCATTCTGATGCAAAGAGCGGCCCTAGCGGCCTGCTGGATCCCAGATCCTAAGCGGGAGCTGAACGTGGGGGATCGGCTCGGGAGAACCCAGAGGCAGAGGTTGTCTGCGAGGCCTGGACGAACCACCGGGGATCCGGTCACCACGCCACATGACAGGTACACTTCAGCTGTCAATCGGTGACCTTGAAATTGGACTTACTGGGAGGATTTATTGGTTCTAACCTTTGACAAATCTAAGAAAATTCACCAGGCCTGTGGCAGAGGCCCTGTTTCCTCCCAGTGACTTTGTTTGAAAGTGGCCCTTCGGCTGCCGGGCTCAAGTAAATCGCCTGTCTGGGGGCACTATAACCACTCTGGTGAGAGTGGCGACGTTTGAACTTGACTATGCTGAGAGCAGGTTTGTTCTCTCTTTGATATCCAAGGCCTGATACTGCAGTTCTCTCCTTGCTCGTCAACCTTTTCTCTGTTGTGTGCCATGTTGGTGTCGGTCGTGTTGTGCCTTGGAATAAAGCATTGAAAACTCAAGTTGATGTCTGGACACCTGCTCTTTAACCACCTTCACTAATATTATCCCTAGACAAGAACCACTGGTAGCCTAACATGCCGGTCCCAAACTAATCAGCAGCTCCTTCGGGGGTGAGCGCTACACTTCTCTTAAGTAGCATGCTGTACTGCTCAACTGTGCTCTAAGAGTGTGCCAAGATATTAAAAGTGTGCCAAGAGCAGAAGACCTGTGCTCCAGACCCTCATCCCTGACTGCACAGGGCACTAAACACTGGTACCAGTGCCACTCAGTACTATGTTCAGCGCCGTCGAGCCTCAGCCTGCCATAGACTTTGACAGGCTACTTGCAGTTGGACTAGATGCTCCACCTGTTCCTCCTGAGTGCACTGATCCTAGATGGCCTAGCAAGGGCCTAAAAGTGTGCCAGAAGCTGCTCCCTAAATGTGCAATAAGTTTTAGCCTTAAACATTTGTCTGCCAGACACATGTCACCACTAGGAGATTTCCCCTCATCTCCAGTTCTGGTGACAATTGTCATTGGTGAGACATCCTCTTCTATAAAGTGACAACTGTCAATGGCAGGACAGCCATCACAAATGTTGGGGCCCCTTACACAGCTTTAGCCAGGGCCCCCTCTCTCCTGCCACGAGATGATAATGGGGGGGTTGTGGTAAAAAAGTGTCATCTCTTCTCTTCTCTCTCTTACCACGAGATGATTATCGAGACAAGAGGGGGGGGGGGTTGGTGCTGACGAACAAAGCAAAGTCAAGTAAAGTCACCTCTTCTCTCTCTACTGCCGCAAGTTGCTAAAGTCAGACGGAAAAAAAATAGGGGCGGGGGGTTGTTGTTAGTTCGGTCCCCTGAGTTGTTAAAGGTGGGGGATCAGACAAAAAAATAAAAAGTAAAAAAAACAGGGGGGGGGGGTTGGTTTCCCTGCCGCAAGTTTCTAAAGGTGGGGGGGGGGTGAAACGTAAAAAAAATAGAAATAAAATAATTAAATAATTAAAAAAAACGGGCCCCTTACGGGTGTTATGCCTGTACCCCCCTGATGGCGGCCCTGGTCGTTGGGAAACCTCCCCAAAACAGCAACAGGTTGTATCCCTTTCCCATGCTATTCAAAATATTATCCTATTAACCACTTAAGGACCGCCGCACGACGTCCACAACATGGCTCGTACAGGCACAAGGGCATAAATTTACGTCCTCGCCTTTGTGCGGTTCGGGGGTCCGATCGGGACCCCCTCCGCGGCGTGCGGCGGTCCCCCTGGCTCTGGGAGCGATCGCCGACGAGCGGGCGGATGTCCGTTTTTTCCGCCTCCCCCCCCCCCCCCCCCCCCGCGATCGCTCCCAGCCAATGGGAGTGCTCCCCCTTCGTGTCACTTCCTCCTCCTGTGTTTACACAGGAGGAGGAAATTATGTCATCTTTCATCGCAGCAGTGTTTTCCACCGCTGCTGATGAGAGAAGACATCCACAGTAAGTGTGCACCAACACAACACTGACACACACACACATAGGCACATTAACCCCTTTTGATCACCCACCCCCCTGTCACAGTGTCACTGAATGCAGTGAGCTAATCACTGCATTTAGTGTCAGTGTGACAGGCAGTGTGAAAGTTAGTTAGTGTTAGGTTCAGGATAGCCCCCGTACCCCCCCCTAATAAAGTTTTAACCCCCTGATCACTGCCCTAGTTAACCCTTTCACTCCCTATTGCCAGCGTCACTAAGCGATTATTTTTCTGATCGCTGTATTAGTGTCGCTGTTCCCGCTAGGTAGCTATTTTTTTTTATTGCGATTTTTTTTTTTACTAAAGACATGTGGCTGAATTTATTTTGGCCTAAATGTTTTAGTAAAATTTAGTTTATTTTATTTTTTTTATAACAAAACGTAAAAAATAGTGATTTTTTTCAAAATTGTCGCTCTATTTTAGTTTATAGTGCAAAAAATAAAAATCGCAGAGGCGATCAAATACCACCAAAAGAAAGCTCTATTTGTGGGAAGAAAAGGACGCAAATTTTGTTTGGGAGCCACGTCGCACGACTGCGCAATTGTCTGTTAAAGCGACGCAGCGCCGAATTGTAAAAACACCTTGGGTCATTTAGCAGCATATGTGTCCGGGTCTTAAGTGGTTAAAAAAGTTGTGTTCTTCTTTATCTCTCCCTTGAAATGTTCAAAAGGATAAACTATGCATGTTTAATTCAGTTACAAAAACATACAAGTTATTTATTTTCAGAATAACCACTACTGAAAGTATTAGGGCCAGATTCAGTAACAGTTACGCCGGCGTATCAGTAGCTACACCGTCGTAACTCTGAATCTGCGCCGGCGTATATTTAAGCATATTCTCAAAGTGAGATACGCTTAAATATTGTTAAGATACGACCGGCGTAAGTCTCATACGCCGGCGTATCTTGAACGGCATTTTTAAGCTGACCGCTAGGGGCGTTCTCGCTGATTTACTCCTAGAATATGTAAATCAGCGAGATACGCCTATTCACGAACGTAAGCCCGGCCGACACAGTAAATTGACGCCATTTACGTAAGGTGTTTTCCGGCGTAAAGATAAACCACCAAAAGATGGCGCATCCTATGTTAAGTATGGACGTCGGGACCGCGTCAAATTTTTCAGATTTTACGTCGTTTGCGTAACTCGTCCGTGAATGGAGCTTTACGTCAATTACGTTCACGTCGAAACCAATGCGTCTTAGCGTCATAATTTGCGCACTGGGATACGTCCACGGACGGCGCATGCGCAGTTAAAGAAAAACTTAAAAAACGTGGGGTCACAACACATTTAAGTAAAACACGCCCACCTCATCCACATTTGAATTACTCGGGCTTACGCCGGCCCATTTACGCTACGCCGCCGTAACTTAGCTTGGTGAATACAGCATTTTCCTCGCTAATTTACGGCGGCGTAGCGTATCAGAGTTACGTTACGCCCGCGGAAATTTAAACCGCGCTACGTGAATCTGGCCCTTAGTGTTTATATTTGCTAAAAAAAACAAAAACATATTAGTAAAACTGCTGCAAAGCAATCGGTTACAATTTTCTTGAAGGCAGTGTAATTTCACTTGCCTTTAATCACCATATACAATCCTAATTCAATCACTAGGAAAATAGCATTATAAATGCAATCAATACATTTCTAAAAACAGTTAATGAATATCAATATTTCTTTCTGATGGAAACTAAATGATGCTTTTGTACTCTATTCAATGCTTTGCCACCAGGGGTCATAATTGGATCAGCCTTCTATTAATGAAGCGTCTCTGTAAAGTGTATAGAACACAAATGAATGTGCGTCTCTATTTAGAGCATTCTGATATTCTACACTCTAAGACGCAACCAAGATGAATACGGTATGTAATAAACTATACAAATTAGAAATTTGTTTTTACAGCTTTTTTACCATGCCCCTGTACAAAGAGTACTGTGAACCAAAACTTCCTGTTGCATGTATGAAACTAGATATTTAAATAAGGCATCTGAGGTCACAGATAATGGAGGAGATCAGATGTCAGAAGTAGGAAATTACAGCTTAGACTTATTTTCCGGACTTCTGGTTAGCTGCCTGACAGTAAATATATTAAAAAATTTCCCAGAACACATACTACTCTAGTTTTTGTACACAGAAGAATTCATAACAGAACTAGAGAGGAAAAGTGCAGAAAGAGAAGCCTGAAGGCAGCACATTTATTTTGTATGCTAGAAAGCAACACAGAGATCACTACAAAATTAAAGCGATATTAAAGCAAAAAAAGAAAATGTAATACTCTATAATATTGAGCCCTGGTTCACATTGGTGCGATTTGGCATGCAATTTGACTGCACGCCAAATCGGCTGCAATTTCCAGCAATGGCACCATGCTAATTGGTGCGACGCGGCATTTGTGGCACTGCACTGATTTGCAAAAATCGTTTCTGTACTACGAATAAATAAAAGCTGTGCATTGTAAATACCTCTGTCAGTGTTAAATGGTTTGTCCCATACCTGTAAAGGTCACCAGACGAAAGAAAGCCTAAAAAAGACTAATGCAGATATCACATCTAAGAATTTGTGAGCTGCAATATAATAAATGTTTGCTTTTTAGTTTAATACGGCTTTAAAATAATATTGCCTAAAGAATGGACCCCTTGACAACGTTCCTTTGCATGGAATGCATCGGGGTGGGATACCTGGCATAGACGTCTTGCTGCTGAGCGATTACGGGTCACCAGCAGCTTCATATTGTGACGGGGGTCACTTTGGGCAGAGGGCTTGTGGAACCCAGCTTACCTTAGATAGATTGGGAAACTCCTTGTGCAACTCCTATGACCCCTCCTATGTGTAAGTTACCCTGTCTCTACTAGGGGCACAGGGTGACCGAGAACCCCAGTCGGGTCTGCACTAACCAGACTCACCATACAAACACAACGGACTCAGCATTAATTTTGTTATATGTGTGGTTTATGTTGAAAGAATGAAGGGGTTCTTCCACTGGGGACAGTAATATATGAAGATAAATTCCAACTTTCATCAGCAGAGAGTGTCAATAGTTTAAAAAAACTATTAGATGGGCATCTTAATGATCGCAACTTACAGGGATATGGGATTATTATTGACATAAGCTCACACACTCATACCACAGGCTAAACAAGTATCTTTATTCAACCTTACCAACAATGTAACTATTTAAGTACCGGTAATAAAAAAATACAGTACAGGCACTCATGGAATAGTAAAGAAGCATGAGAGAGGGAAAGGTAGATAAGAAAAGAGGGAAGGGAGAAAAAGAGGGGCATTGGGGGAGGGGGCAATGTTAGACAGGATGTTAGATAGGAGGTGGTGTCCGCCAGGGGTTCCCATGAGGGAGTGAGAAAACCGAGACCATTGTAACCTGCTTGTTTGTGAGAATATCAGACAAAAATGCTTTCACTGTTGATGTTTTTTTTTGTGGTGAATTTTTTAAGCTTTCCTTCCTTCTGTTTTCACCTGGTGATCTGGCCAGTAACACACCTCCTGTATTAGAGTGCCTCCACTCTAGATGATGGAGCACATACTGAAGATATACAGTGAAACCTCGGTTTAAGAGTAACTTGGTTTGAGAGCATTTTGATTTGCGAGCAACTTTTTTTCTTAATTTCTGACTCGGTTTGCGAGTGTTGACTCGCAAGACAGGCAGAATTCAAGCAAAATAGGCCTGCAGTACCTCATTTGGCCTGAGGTACGGGGGCGCAGGAGCCGAAAAAAGCCAAACATTGGCCTGCAGTACCTCATTTGGCCTGATTTACGGGGGCGCAGGAAACAAGCCAAAGTGTCCTCTGGCCTTATCGGCCGGTTTCGGTGCTCTTTGGCACCCCCCACCTCTGGTCACATTCGGTATTGCATCCCATTGAAGTCAACGCAGAACAAATTATTTTCGTTTCCATTGACTTCAATGGGAAAACTCGCTTTGATATGCGAGTACTTTGGATTACGAGCATTGATATGCGAGTACTTTGGATTACGAGCATACTTCTGGAACGGATTATGTTCGTAATCTGAGGTTCAACTATATGTGCTTTTAATATTTTTGGTAACAGGTGGACTTGGCCTTTAACTGCATTCGGAATACAACTATTTTCACAACAGTGGCCCTATAAAACAAAGTTATTGCCTTGCCTTGGAGCCTTACAGATGTAACCTGCTGGTGAGGACAATTTAGAAGCAATACACTGATATAGATTCTGTGTGTGTTCTTCCCTAGCAAAACAAGTCTTTAATTATAAGTGGGTAGGACTTACTATTAAGGAATGGGGCACTGACGTATTGGTGCTGCTTTAGGCCCAACTAAAGCTATAGAGGCCTTCTGCAGTTTAGGAGATTGTATTATTATTACACTGGAGAAATAGAAGTCGGCCTCTGACTGATTGCTGTGCCTCATGCTTCCATCTGCCAGATTTTATAAATGTCATGTATTGTACTCCAGTCACAGAAGGCCTGGAAACTGCTATCATTAGCCCAGGACATCTGATGTTTATATAGTCAATGGAAGTTTTATGCTGTGCTGTGGCTGGTTGACAGCTTATATTTTAGTATATGGCAAAGGTGGATACAGCCAGCTGCATTTGATATTTATTTTGCTTTTCTCACCTTATACATCTATACAAATGCAACTATGTGAAAACCTCCACCCATCCACTTTCTCTGGTCACACACAGTTTGTGTTTTGTTTGCAATAAAAACATTAATATGTAACCAAACTGGTTCAGCGAATTTCCTTAAATGACCCCAAACCATATGTTTATGTTAATGTTAATACAGGCAATAATCACATCACTGTCTGTAGAGTACATATTGTAGTGTTAAATATATATGTATATATTCTTTTAGTATAACCGGCTGCCAAAATTGTGGCCCCAGGGCCACATGCAGCCCTTTTCCACATATTGTGTGGGCCTTGGGGCACCTACAGACAGTCATCTGTGTTTTTCCTACCAAAGTACTTGCTTAAATCAGTGAAGAAAAAAATATTATTTAGGCCAGTGATGGCAAACCTTGGCACTCCAGATGTTTTGGAACTACATTTCCCATGATGCTCAACTACACTGCAGAGTGCATTAGAATCATGGGAAATGTAGTTCCAAAATATCTGGAGTGCCAAGGTTCGCCATCACTGATTTAGGCTGTCTTCTAGAAGTATTTTTTTTTTCTTTTATACTATCCTACTTTTTTCGTGCAGTCCATTCCATTTCTCTTTTTGGGCTCATGCTCACTGCAGCTCAAAAAAAAAAGCTGATTTTACAGGCATTTTAGCTTTTATTTCCACTTGAATAAGCTTGTGCTTTGTTGTGCTCTTGTGCGTGTTTTTATTGAGCTACTTTAAGCTTCTTTGAGCATAAGCGTTTTTTTTTACAAACCCTCCTATATAGTATTTTCTTAAGACCCCTTTCACACTAAAGGCACTTTACAGGTATTTTAGCGCTAAAAATGGCACCTGTAAACTGCCTCCCTTGTCCCCCCCCCCCCCCCAGTGTGAAAGCTTCACACTTGGGTGGTGCGCTTGCAGGAACAGAAGTAAAAAAAGTCCTGCAAGCAGCTTCTTTGGGACTGTGCAGGAGCAGTGTATAAACTGCTCCTAAACCGTCCCTGCCATTGAAATCAATGGGCAGTTCTGTCGAAGCGCCTGCAAAGCTTTTTAGGTGCTTTTAACCCCTTGTTAACCCCTTTTTTTGGGGGTTAAAAGCGCCCTGCTCCCACCCACACAGAACCGGTAAAGGGCCACTAAATCAAGATTACCCAAAAACATTATACATTTTCTGAAAGCAGACACCCTAGAGAATAAAATAGTGGTGGTTCCAGTTTTTTTATGTCACACGTTATTACCGCAAAGGTCTAGGCAATGCAAAATTCCAGTAAATTTTAGGGCAAACAAACACAACAAACTACCCCAATTGTTGGTAAAATCTAAAGGACAAAGTTATGCCGAGTAAATCGATACCTAACATGTCCAATCATAGATTTATGTGAACCCGTGAAATGGCGACACGCCATTTCTATATTTTCTATAGATGACACTTCAAAAGCCCCCTATAGGTCATCACAATCAAGGTTTTCACATGTACGTTCTATTCAGAAGAGAAAGAAAACACATGGGTGGGCTATACAGTAAGACCTCGTACACACGATAGGTTAGCCAGAGGACAAGGGTCTGATGGACCGTTTTCATCGGTCAAAACCGATCGTGTGTGGGCCCCATAGGTTATTTAACCTTAGGTTAAAAAAAAAAGCCAACTTGCTTTAAAATTAACCTATGGATTCCTAACCGATAGGTCAAAACCGATCGTTAGTAGGCATGACCATCGGTTAAAAATCCACGCATGCTCAGAATCAAGTTGAAGCATGCTTGGAAGCATTGAACTTCATTTTTTTCAGCACATCGTTGTGTTTTATGTCACCGCATTCTGATACAATTGGTTAGTGGTGTGTAGGCGGACCATCAGTCAGCTTCATTGGTTAGTCTATGAACCTGTATACACAGCGCTCCCCAAAGATGCTACTTGCGGGACTTTTCCTAACATCCCCAATAAGCGATTCGTCCCAGTGTGAAAATCACACTGAAATTATTTTTTTTTTCACAATCAAAGTTTATTCAAGTATTGACACAGAATACAAGTATCAATATAAAGAACATAGTGCAGAAGTAATATGCAATTCAAAATACAATTGAGGAACTACAAGAATATAAAAAAGAAATATAACAAGAGAATAAGTCTGGTAAGTCCATACTTATGCATATAAATGGGATAGAAGACTGTAAGCCTTTTACTGTAGGTGGACTCATAAGAGAAAAGGGAAAAAAAAAAAATTGCAGGGAGGTTGGGGGAGTGGGGTGGGTAGGGGGGGGGGGGTAGAAGTAGGGTTTGTTAAGTGAGGTGTCTCAGTTTCAATTCACTCAGAGATAGGAAGATAGTTTAGTCTTAGGTATAATACCTATTCCGGTCTTGGTCATGTGGTCATCAATAAAAGTAGATTATAATGCAGTATGATTGTTGCGGTTTATTAAGGTCAGAGTTCCCATTAGGTCATTAGCAGTTGGTAGTCATTAGAATATCTAAAGTAAACCCAAGGTTGCCAGATCACACTGAAATTAATGTGAGACGGTTTCTTTTAAAAACCCATTATAATAGGAAAATTTGTTGTGAATTTTATTTTCATTTTTTTTTATTTTAACCAATTATATTTTATGTATTAACCACTTAAGGACCCCTTTACGCAGATATACGTCGGCAGAAGGGCACGGCTGGGCACAAGCACGTACCTGTACGTTGCCTTTAAGAGCCCAGCCGTGGGTTGCGAGCGCACCACTGGCGGCGTGCTCGCGTCCTGGTCCTGTGCTCTGTGACCGTGACCGTGGGACCCGATCGCTGCCGGTGTCCCACGATCGGGTCATAGAGCTGAAGAACAGGGAGAGGTACTAAAAAAAAAAAATAGATGAATTCACAATTTTACATGCACTCACACAGCAGAAAACACATATTTTAGTTGTGGGTAGCATAGGAATAAAGATACATTTTCATTACTATTTTTACTTTTCTTTCTTTTTTTTTTTTTCTTTTTTTACCCACTACCTCATAAAAACATCATAAAAAGTATAAAAACTGACAATGTCTAACATTCTGACCTTTCATGATTTTTTTATTTATTTTTTGCCAGCTCTGCAAGTCTTCAATAAAAAAAAAAAAAAAAAAAAGGAAAAACACTAGCTAAGTAAAACAACTTGACCTAAATATAGTCATGATCTAACAGTAATGATAGTCATAAAATGACACATTAATATGACTTAACTTAATTAGCATTACTAATCACATCGTGCATTCCAGAATCATAAGTATAAGTCACGTGGCCCCATAAAAATATTTTTGTGCCACTAGTCTCCTCCACTTGGAAGCTTCATTCAGTTCTTGAATTTACAACCACATATATCAATTTACTGGATCTGTTTTAATAACAAAAAAAACCTATAAAAATTATATCATACAGTTTACACATTTTATTATATAGATATACAGTAATGTAATCCAAATACATTTGTAAAGAGCTACTTCGAGCCAAATTACTGATAAATTACTGCAGGGATTGGGAAACGCTTACTATCTGTGCCCTGATACTATAACCTTTGGTGTAAGATTGACAAGCACTCATTTTGAATAATCCCCCCCAGGCAAGCATCTATTTATGGCATTTGTCCATGGCATGAGTTGGAAAGCAGAAACTATTATGCCTGCAAGTGCAAAGCACAGTTTACACTCCTCACTTTGCAGACTATGAGCTTCATAATGCTTTACCGGCCTATAACTTTTTTTTTTATATATATACTGTCACTCCGATATTCTGTCAGGTAAGATTAAGACTGGTGAGGTGTTCTATCTTCCGAATGAGAATACTTTTGTATTAGAAGCTTTATCCTGGCAAAGGGGTGGCATGTCATACGAGAATTATTTGCTTCAATTGAGGGGTTACTTGGTTTGCTATGGTAGGAAGCACAGATTGTGTGGTGGCATGCCAGTTATTTATGTGAGGGGAGGGGGTAAACATATTCTGGGAACAGGTGCCTTTCTTTACTTACTGCCTAAGCTGAACAACCCATAAAACATTTTGTTAAAGGGGTTGTAAAGGTAAAAGTTTTTTCACCTTAACTTACCTGAACCCTCGAAAGTCCCGCACCGTGAACACGCAGGCTTCTCGGCCGTCTTCCTGGCTCATTCATTGGTTGATTGAAAGCAGCGCTGCCATTGGCTTGCGCTGTTGTCAATCACATCCAATGTCCCGGCACGGAGAGGCCGAGTGATATAGTGAACGGCTATAGCAACCGGCTGTATGACGGGAGCGCGCCCGCAAGAACTCAACACCATGCCAGCTTGCTCGCATTAAGGTGTTGAGTGCTTGCCGGGGGAGCCATGATAGCCTCCGAGGGACCCTAGAAGACCTCTGCACTCTGTGCAAAACAAGCTACACAGTGGAGGTATAAGTATAACATGTTTATTATTTTAAAGAAAATTGTCTTTAGTGATCCTTTAAATCTATTAAACTATTAAATATAAGGAGAAACAAAACATAGTTTCCTTGGCTTTGGTCTGCGTTTAGGATATAAATGCCTATACAGTAAAACCTTGGATTGCGAGCATAATTCGTTCCAGAAACATGCTTGTAATTGAAAGCACTTGTATATCAAAGCAAAGCTGTACCTTCAATAAATGTAATCATATTGCTCTCTTCTGTCTTCTCTTTTATACTCAGTTGTGACATGACCAGGGGCGGACTGACCATTCGGGGATTCGGGGACTGCCCGAGGGCCCCATGCCACTAGGGGGCCCCATCAGGGTTTCCAGCCTCACTAAAGCCAGGGACAGTATGTAAAAATCTGTGTTTTTTTTTTTAATTCCAAGATTATAGCTGCCCTGCCTCTCCAGTACCTTTTCAGTGTGTGTATATGTATACTGTGTGTATATTAGCACTACACTTTCTTTGTTTCCACATTGTTGCAATTTGTCTACTTGGTGTGTCAGCAGCTTACCGTTAAGGCAGAGTGGAATTATTCTGTATACCAGAGCTACCATATTGGCAAGTATCAGCACTGGGTGCTGGATCTATGAACTGGTTATAAATTCTGATCAACGGCACTTCATGTGCAATGAATTGGTATTGGTCATTAAGTCATGATCTGTGCTGGCTTTCTGATCCCATGGGTATTAGATATGTGCATTCGTTTTCGTCCGAATTTCAGGGATCTTCGTGTTCTTTTAACAAACGATAACAAACGCGCAGAGTCCAAAATCCAAAAGATCCGAAATAAAAAAATGCTTTATTTTGCCACAACAGTTCAATATAAATAGATAGATAGAAGATTCAACATGACGATGACAATAGCGATCTGTGTCTATCTAACCTGCGGTTCAATATGCCTAACCTAACTCTATGGCTTCATTTCCACTGGCGTTTTTACAGCTTAAAAACGCCTGTCCATGTTTATTTTAGAAAAAAAAAAAAAGTGTTTTTGAGCGTTTTTTAGCGTTTTTTTAATGTCTGGCATTTTTACAGTTCTATTGCTGGAGCTTCAGAACGCACTGGTGCCGCGTTTTTTTTTTGCAGCTTAAAAACGTCTCAGCCATCTACAGCTCAAAAACGTCATGGTGGGCATGAGGCCATAGACTAACATGGACAGGCGTTTTTAAGCTGCAAAAAACACTCAGAAAAGTGGCTGTAAAAATGCCAGTGGAAATGAGCCCTATTAGTCCAAGATTATTTGACATAGAGAGAAAAGATTTGACATTATAGAGACATGAAGATTCGACGATGCAGCTAAAAACATACGATCTACGCAAGCAGACATTTATGGTCAAATGCTCCGCCCATAGGCTATAGAAGAATTCTAATGTTGTCTGACTAGTAGTAATAATTAATAATTATAGTTATTACTAGTTGTAATTGTACTAGTAGCTTGCGGAAGTTAGTACAAACTATAATTTCAAAATTTATTTGGCAGGGCAAAAAACCGAGGATAAGTTACTCAATCCTTTCCCGGAGTAAAAAAAAAAGGAGGATTATCGCTCCCCGATATAAAAAGATATTATCATGCTGTAATACTAACTAGATTGGTGGAATGGACAAATAGCAACACGAAAAAAAAATGGGCACAGATAGAGAAAGAAATAGGTTTGGCACAACTAGACACAAATGTGTGGATCCCACCTAAATTTAGAATAGTGAACACTGAAACGCACAGCTTAACAAAAAATGCACTTAGGATATGGGATTTGTTGCATAGGCGGGAAAAATGGGAATATAATTCCCCATTAATCCCATTAGCGGACACTAAATTTTTCCCACCAGGAAATAGGACAAAACTAGGTAGGAAATTAGGAAGTAAAAGAGTAGGTGAAATAGTCTCACTAGGGAGAATCAGGGAAAAAAAAGAAATACAAGTAACAGATGGTAATCAACAGTTAAGTGATTGGGAGTACATACAATTAAAGCACTTTGTGAGCACTCTCCCAACCTCAATAAGAAAGGATAAAGCACAGAATTCGATAGAAAATTTATGTCTCACTGAAACACCATTACAACATGGCATTACGAAGTTGTATAAGATATTAACAGATATAGGGTCTAAGGGTACATTGAAAAACATAGAGAAATGGGGACAAGATATTGGGGAAAGGATTGAGGATACTTTTATGATAGGAGCGGTGTTCAAATACGCACAAGACATAAATACCATTGAAGCCAACTACAAATGCATGATGCGATGGCATTTGACACCGCTCAAAATGAATAAAATACACCCAACCAACTCAGCCCTTTGCTGGAGAAATTGCAACCAAATCGGTACCACAAAGCATATTTGGTGGGACTGCCCAAAGATCCAGGAATACTGGAAAGAGGTCCTAGAGAGTATAGAGGAAATAACAGGAATAGGGGTACCTCAAAATTCTCTGTCATGTTTGTTTCATGGGTCGAGAAAACAAATAGAAAATTACGGCTTGACATTGGTCCCGATTCTGCTAAACGCAGCAAAGGGCGTAATACCTAAATTTTGGCTGCAACCAAAAAAGCCAACGTTAAACGAATGGATACAACGGGTCAATCACGTTTCAGAGATGGAAAATCTAATGAGGGCAGACTTGGGTGATAAAGAGGGTGACAGCAGTAGACTGGTTTGGGACAAATGGAGATTATTTAAAACCACAGAAAAATACGCTCAGATTTCTATAGAAACAGATAGAGGAGATCAAGGAAATAGTAGGTAGGGAAAAAGAGGGAGGAAAAAAAAAAAAAGGTGCTGGAAAGAGAAGGACAGAACCGCTAAGTAAAACAAACTCGGAAAAAGGGAGGGGGGAGGGGGGCACATCAGAAGGGAAAGGTATAATAAGGGGAGGAAGGGAGGAAGGTATGTAGGAGATGGGGATAAAGGGAAGATTCAGGGCAGAGGGGCGCTGTATAGAAAAGATATGCCTTTCTTCTTTTTTTCTGTTTCTTTCTTGTGTTTGCCTATTCCTGTATAAGCCCTTATCATATAGATATCTCACCATGGGAAGGAGGAAAAAAAAAAGAAAAAAAAAAAAAAAAGAAAAGAGAAAAGGAATATGGTGTCCGTTTATGAAGCAGTGAACAGCGGTGATCCCTGGGATCACCACTGATCACAGCCCATAAACAGTTTATGAAACAGAGATAATCGGGGGGAGAAGTGTTTGAATTTGTTCTCCCGCCAATTATCTCTACACACAGTGAAGTCTCATAGACTGACACAGAAACGGCCAGTTTATGAAGCTGTGATCTGAGAGCTTCACTGGTGATCTGTGTCAGAATTCACATGCCCCGATTCACCATCTCAGAGCTGGTGAAGGGGGAGTGAAGAAGGAATCCCGGGGGTTCTGAGGAGGAAGGAGGAAGATTTTTAACTTCCTTCTACCTCGTTCTGACCCCCCAACACTGTAACCATGTCCCCCTGTAATTTTTATGTGTATACATATATATACATACATATATATAATGTGTACATGTTCATATATATAATGTGTGTGCATATACATGTATATATATAGTGTGTGTGTGTATACATATATATATTATGTAGGGGGACTCGTTATTTTAAATGCAATAACCACGCCGTCTGTCAGTGTACTGAGCAGTGATAATTTATCACTGCTCAATAAACTGACATCTCCGTATTTCTGTGAATTTCTGGTACTGTAATCTCGTGAAGTCTCACGAGATTCCAGTATCAGGGGCCTTCTCCACTGTTTGAAGCGTTGGAAGATCACTTCACTCCTCCAAGGGTGAAGCGATCTTCTCCACTTCATAAACCGGCACACAGAGGAGAAAAATCTCCTCCGTGAATGCCGGAGAACGAAGCAGTGAATAGATTTCACTGCTTCATAAAAGGACACCACTATGGGAGAATAGAGGAAGAGAAAATAGCACAAATGATGCGATACCGAGGAGGGAATGCGAAGGGCGGAAATACCGTGAGCATCCCCTACTTCCAACCTAACCGTGTATGACTGATGTGCAAAAAAAAAAAGAGAAAAAAAAAAAAAGTAGCTTGCGGAACATTCAACCAGAAATGTACGATCACGGCGTTGTACAGTTTAGCTGCTTCGTCTAATCTTCTTAGACAGACACCATAAGCCTTCAGTTGACGGGTTAGACTTTAATTAATTTGGATTTTTAGACAAATGCATTTTTTAACGAAACACAATAAATAAAAAAGCACATGTACATGTTTAATATATGACACATGTTAGAAAGAGTGACCTATATTAGAGTGTGTAAACATCTATATCTGATGTTTTCTAATTGTTGAATATGATCTGATGCCTCGTACACATGATCGGGTTTCCCGGCAGATTTTTTACCACCGGGAAGTCCGAGGGGAAAGCTGAGAACCGGCTCAGAAACTTTTTCCCCCTACACACAGCCAGTTTTCCTGGCAGGAAAACGACCATGAGAGCTTTGGCCGGGAAATCTGGCCGTATGTATGCTCCCATAGGAAAAAGACCGCCGGGAATCGTGGCAGGAAAAAAGAGAACATGGGATTCCCGGTGGTTTTTCCTGACGGTGAAAACTGCCATGGAGAATACACACGGAGAGTTTTCCTGGCCAAAAGCTCTCATGGCAGTTTTCCTGATGGGAAAACTGGTCATGTGTACAAGGCATAAATATATTTAGCTGTCTTCATTGTTAACAATTTAGGTGTTTTTAGTGGTTTGCTCTGTAAAACATTATACTTTTTAAACAATATATGTGAAGCACAGTTGAAGAGGAGTTGAATTCTCTGCCTCCATAAAATCTCAATAAAATGACCAACAAATTGTTCTGAAAAAAATATAAATGAATAGAATATGATTATTTCCAAAAAAGAATGAGCAAGAATAATGAGCTTAATCATACAGCAGCGATTTCACACTTTGTGCTGTGGATGGCATTACTCTTGATAAGAATGGAGTGGGCTAGTGAAGTATAACGTTTCATAAAGGCTGCACACTAGGCTGGTTACATTACCTTGACATCTGTTCTGTAATATTTCTGTTCTAAAATGGAATAGAAAAAGAAGGAGACATAGTGGATTTTACATATATTAAATTTGCAGTTTAAGTTGGTTGTAAGAAATCTAGGAACCAAAAGTGGTTATAAAATATTTAGCAAAAGAACATAGTATACCTGCATAGTGTAAGCCAGGGGTCTCCAAACTATGGCCCGAGGGCCGGATGCGGCCCTTTGCTAGCCTTTATCCGGCCCTTTGGGCAGTATTTCTTCCAACCATATGAGGCACTATTCCTCCCAATGAGACCAACAATGGGGCACTATTTCTTCCACTAATAGCAATGATGGAGCACTATTCCTCCTCCTGCTGCCCACCAACACTGGGGCCATGTTTATACTCGCTAATGCTTGGTCCTGGGGCATGTTCTACCCCCATTGGTCAGAATCTGCCCCCCCCCCCCCCTAAAGTCTGAAAGACAGTTAACTGGCCATTTGCTTGAAAAGTATAGAGACCCCTGGTGTAAGTCAAGCAAGGAGAACATTCACAAAGAAAAGACCCTTGCAGCACATTGTGTATTAAAGCAAGGACCTAGGCGATCTGATAGCATACTGTTGGCTACAAGCTGAAATCATACCAAAAAGATAAGCCAATAAAATGTTTTTATTCTGTGAGTGCATTACATTTGGGAGTTCATTGTTATTAAGCAACCTCCTACATTATACAAATGCACTGTGTTTCTTTTCATATTTTCAAGCATATGAGTGCTCTTTTTCATCACAAACTGCAAGGCAATTTGTTGCTAGAACTGCTATTGATATTTGTCTATGAGATTTCCCTCTATAGATCATATTTTACCAACTGGCAGTTTTCAAAGGCTATAATACTTTTGAAGAGCTGTCTTCAATATTTTATGTGTCTCTGTTGAAAAGCTGATGCAGATATGTCTGCTACCAGTAAGAGGGTGTGGGACATGTGACTGAGCCTTTTCTTGTTTAAATGGAAAACATAAGCAAAACAAAGACAGGGTATTACGTGCACATCATAAACTAAACATGTACTAAATAATATATAGAGAAACGTGCGCGCTGCTATGATTATAATTATAGTGTTATCTGGATCCCTCACACCTAAAAACAAAAATTGTGCATGCAAAGTATATATAAATCAGGTGGTACTGCGCTTCTATGTGCAGGGTGCCCTTTGTAAAGTAACCCAAATTGTTACTGTCCCTTTAAATTTATTTTATCATGAGAATAAATGTGCAAATTAACCAAAGTGTTAATATCCCTTAAAGTGGATGTAAACCCTCACATACAGGTAATACTCAAAACATTTGAATATTGTGCAAAAGTTCATTTATTTCACTAATGCAACTTAAAAGGTGAAACTAATATACAGTATGAGATAGACTCATTACATGCAAAGCAAGATAGTTTAATGCGTGATTTGTCATAATTGTGGTGATTATGACTTACATTTATGGTTTGGAAGATTGATGTGGACTCATCTATTGGTAAGTGGTGAGTCGTAAGAGCAGATTTGTAGATGCCTGTTGTATGGATTACAACCTCCTCACACAATCACAGGAACACATTCAAACCTTCCCTTGGATGGTAACAGAGAAAGGAGCCGGTAACATGCATCCAATTCTTGAGCGTGGCAACTTCATGCATATTGCAGGATGTCAGTCAATTTCACTGCCTTCATGGATGTTTCCCAAACGTATCCATTAGTTTTGCGTTTGCTTTATTATGGAAAATGCTAAATGGTTTTCAATTGTTTTTTACAAATAAATATGTGAAAAGTGTGGCGTGCATTTGTATCCCGCCCCCCCGAGTCAATGCTCCTTTCGCTGCAATTACAACTGCACATCTTTTGGGGTATGTCTTTACTTGCTTTGCACATCAATAAAGTAACATTCTCAAGCTTTGTTAGATTGGATGGAGTGCATTAGGTTGGTGCAAAGAGTCAATATTTGTAGTGTTGACTCTTTTGTTTCAAGACTCCTGCAATTCATCCTGGCATGTTGCCAATCAAATTCTGGGCCACATCCTGACCGATGGCAGCCCATTCTTGCATAATCAATGCTTGGAGTTTGTCAGAATTTGTGTTTTTTTTTTACCCGATTGACCACAAGTTCTCAATGAAATTAAAGGGGAGTTCCACCCACAATTTCACTTTTTAAATATAAATACCCCTGTAATACACAAGCTTAATGTATTCTAGTAAAGTTAGTCTGTAAACTAAGGTCCGTTTTGTTAGGTTGTTACAGCATTTCGATAGTTTATAATCTAGAAATAGACCGTGGCCATCTTAAGTGTGGGAATCTTGAAGCCAGACTGTATGACTTCCTGGATTTCAGCTTTGCATATCTCAAACATGCTCAGTGCTGCACAAGCAATGTAATAGGTTTCAGTCAGGTTTGCAAGGACTACTGGGAAACATGATGCTATCCCAGAAACCCTTGCAAATAGCCTTGTGACTTAATAGCCTAGGCTAATAAGGAGGAGGAAGTAACGAAGGACTACAAAATAAAGGTATTTACAAGCAACAAAATAAATACAAATTGTCCATTCTGAACACTATGAGATTAGGGCATGCAGCACAGACAAACATAAAAAAATGGGTGGAACTCCACTATAAGGTCTGGGTTGTTTCCTGGCCATGGACCCAAAATTTCAATGTTTTGTTCCCCAAACCACTTACCGTATAAGCCGACCGAGTATGAGCCAAGGACATAATTTTACAACAAACAAACTGGGAAAACGTATTGACTCGGGTATAAGCCGAGGGTGAGAATGCAGCAGCTACTGTAAGCGGAAAAGAAGGTCAACAATGCCCTTTTGCAGCTTCACTGTGCCCTATTGCAGCCTGACCCCATTGTTCCCGTTTGCAGCCTGACTTTACTGTGCCCATTTGCAGCCTGACCTCACTGTGCCCATTGAAGCCTGACCTCACTGTGCCCATTGCAGCTCTTCAACTCGACCATCCTCTCACCTACATTCTCTCTACTGTTTGTAATGGCAGGATCCAGTTGGTTCCCCCGGCAGGTCCCGTTACCTTTGCAGCCTGACCTTACCGTGCCCATTGCAGAATCCAATTAAAACCCTCCCCGCTCCTTAAAAAATAAAATAGTAAAATGTTTTGGCTTTAGATAACCTTTAATGGACACCATCTGATAATGAGGAACAATGTTCTGTATAAATCTGCTATTTCCGTAGATTTTCTGTACTATGTATTAGAAGTAAACCTATGTTATTTTAGCCATTGTGAGATTAGATGGTGACTCTCAGCATCTTTTGCCATGTAACAGATCTCCTGTGCCAGCTGTTCACATTATCCACCACCCTGCAATATGCCAGTATATGGTCTTGGCTTTCATCACCTTACAAAACAAGCCATCAGGACAGGAAGATGACAGGGGCGAACAGGAAGATGACAGGCAGAACACTCGGTTTCCCAGCAAACACTGTGTTCCGTGTTCGGCCTATCATGATCGCCCTCTTGTCCTCTTGTCTGTCACGAACGAGAGGGCGATAGTGATAGGCGGAACACTAAACACAGGCGGAACACTCGGTTTCCCAGCAAACACTGGGCCAGATTCAGGAAAGAAATAAGCCGGCTTATCTCCAGATAAGCCGTCTTATTTCAGCGTCTGGCCCTCCTATCTATGCGCCTGATTCATTGAATCAGTTAGGCATAGATTTCCATAAGATCCAACAGGCATAAGTCTCTTACACCGTTGTATCTTAATTTCATATTTTAGGCTGGTCGCTAGGTGGCGTTCCCCTCTAAAATATGTAAATGAGCCTATACGTCGATTCCCGAACGTGTGTCCGGCCGGCGTATCTCCTTACGTCGTTTACGTAAGACTTACGCACGGCCTAAAGTTATCCCTGCTATAGCTGGCGCAGCCAATGTTAAGTATGGATGTCGGAACCAACGTAATTTACGTCGTTTGCGTACGTCCATTCACAATTGAGCTGGCCGTCATTTACGCTGACGTCGCTTTCATTGACAAGCAGCAACGTGATATGGAGCATGCGCACTGGGAACCAATCACGGCCGGCGCATGCGCAGTTCATTTGGCGCGGGGACGCACTTCATTTAAATGATACACGCCCCCCACCCGCCGAATTTGAATTCGGCCGGGTAATTTATGCTACGCTGCCTCAACTTTACAGGCAAGTGCTTTATGAATAAAGCACTTGCCTGAAAAAGTTGCGACGGCCTAACGTAAACGAGATACGTTAGGCCAACATAAAGATAGGCTCTCCATCCTGAATCTAGCCCACTGTGTTCAGTGTTCCACCTATCAAGATCGCCCTCTCGTTCGTGATAGACGAGAGGACGAGAGGGCGATCGTGATAGGCGGAACATTGAACACAGTGTTTGCTGGGTAACCGAGTGTTCCACCTATCACGGAACAGCACAAGGAGGAGCACAAGTTTTTAAAACTGCACGGCCGCCGTCTGAATATGTCACAGGCTCGGATACACAGATTGGATTTTGCAATGGGCTTGATGAGGTCAGGCGACAATGGACTCAGATACGCTGACTCGAGAATAAGCTGAGGGGGTCATTTTCAGCACAAATAAAGGGCTGAAAACCTTAGCTTATACTCGAGTATATATGGTAGTTATCACTTTTGCCTTATGGCAATGTGCTATATTATGCTGGAAAAGGCATTGTTCATCAAAAAAATTCTTCTTGGATGGTTGGGAGAAGTTGCTCTCGGAGGATGTTTTTTTTGTACCATTCTTTAATTATGTGTTCTCAGGAAGAATTGTGAATGAGCCCACTCCCTTGGGTGAGAAGAAAGCCCTCACATGAATGGTCTTAGGATGCTTTAATATCGGTATGACACAGTACTGATCGTAGCTCTTACCTTTTATTCTCCAGACAAGGTTTTTCCTGAATGCCCCAAACAATTAGGAAAGGAAATTCACTCAAAAAAATTACTTTACCCCTATTGTAGGCAGTCCAATCCCTGTACCTTTTGCAGAATATCAGTCTGTACCTAATGTTTTTCCTAAAGAGAAGTGGCTTCTTTGCTGCCGTTCTTGGCATCCTCCAAGAGTCTTTGCCTTACTGTGCATAAAGATGCACTTATACCTGCCTGCTGCCATTCCTGAGCAAGTCCTGCACTAGTGGTGTCCCGATCCCACAGCTCAATCAACTGTAGAAGATGGTCCTGGTGCTTGTTTGACTTTCTTGGGCATCTTATAGCCTTTTTTTTAATATATATAAATTCTTTATTTTAACAGAAACAGTGGTACAATTATGCAGAAAGACTTTTTTTTTATAGGATTAAGTTAAAGAGATTGTAAAGGTATATTTTTTATTTTTTAAATAGGTTACTTTAAGCTAGTGCATTGTTGGTTCACTTACCTTTTCCTTCAATTTCCCTTCTAAATGTTTTTTTTCTTTGTTTTCTTTGCCTCAATTTCTCACTTCCTGTTCCTCCTCAGTATGGTGTTCAGTAAGCTGTTCTAAATGACTTTCCACCGCTCGGATGATGGTGGAAAGCTTACTGAGGAGAAACAGGAAGTGAGAAATTCAAACAAAGAAAAAAATACATTTAGAAGGGAAATCGAAGGGAAAGGTAAGTGAACCAACAATGCACTACCTTAAAGGAACCAATTTAGAAAATAAAAGACAAACCTTTACAACCCCTTTAATTTTCATGGCAACAAGAAACTTTGAAATTAATTGCAATTAATTTGATCACACTTCATAACATTCTAGAGTATATGCAATTTGCCATCATAAAAGTGGAGGCAGCAGACTTTGTGAAAATTAATATTTGTGTCACTCTCAAAACTTTTGGCCACGGCTGTACATGGAAAAAAAAAGAAGCTTTAAACAAAAAAAAAAGCCTTTAGAAGCTTTCATCATTTTTTTCTGCTGGAAAAACGCTCCAAAAAAAGGTAATGTTTTTGTTCATAGACGCAGAAGCACAAAAAATGCCAAAAGCCTAATGTAGTGTGCATATATCAGCTTCTAGGAGCTATAAAAAAAAACGCGTGTGCGTGGAGCCTTATAGTTTAAAATAATATTTAAATGTTAATGTTTCAATAACACTTTTAAACATTGCATTTCTTGTGACGTGCTCAGTGATCAATCAGAATTTGAATAAATAATGAAGAATCAATAATCAGCACTGCTGTATTACAAGGTAACTGATGCATTTACCAGAAATGCAAAGTCCAAATGTCAATGCTACTGTAAACTAATATAGTAAAACTATCTGAGGCACAGTGAAAATGCAAAATAGTGGTGTTGTTACCCTCATTAAAAATCACAGGCATCTATAGATAACCCTATACTTATAGGCACTAATGCACTAATGCTGCCACCTTAAAGATTAGGGGGTTTGATCCTCCAAGACTTATGCTGCATACACACAACCATTTTTAATGGTCTAGAAAAAACAAAAAAATTTCAACCCGATTATTGTTAAGCCTGCCTTGCCTACACACGATCGTGAAAAAAAAATGCTCTAGCAAAGCGCGGTGACGTACAACACGTACGACGGCACTATAAAGTTCCATTCGGATGGCTCCACCCTTGGGGCTGCTTTTGATGATTTTGTGTTAGTAAAAGTTTGGTGAGAGACTATTCGCGCTTTTAAGTCTGTTAGGCCGCGTACACACGACCGATTGTCTCGGCAGAATCCAGCAAGAACCTCGATGGGAGACGTATTCTGCTGAGAAAACCGGTCGTGTGTACACTTTTCGCCGAGAAACCCATAGAAAAACTCGTCGAGCCAAAAAGAGAGCATGTTCTCTATTTCCTCGTTGTTCAATGGGAAAATTTCGCTCGGCAAGTTTTTTGACTGCCGAACTAGGAACTCGACGGGGAGAACGATGAGTTTTGCCCGACGAGTTTTCTCGGTCATGTGTACGCGGCCCTACAGCGTGATGAATGTGCTATCTCCATTACGAACGCTAGTTTTACCAGAACGAGCGCTCATAATTTGCTTCTGAGCATGCGCGTTATTTTCATGTCGTTAAAGCCTACACACGACTATTTTTATGACGTTAAAAAAGACAACGTTAAAAACAACGCTAAATTTTTTATAAACATTTTTAACATTGTGAAAAATGCTCTGGAGCCCACAAACGATCGTTTTTAATGACATTACATTTTTATTTATTTTTTCACATTGAGAAAAACGGTCGTGTGTACGCGGCATTAGAGATAAAGCTGTCAGTACAATGGGAGTGGGATAATTTGAGGTGTGAATAACAATCTAGAGAATCCAACTTAAATGGTTTAGAAGCTATATTTCACAAAAAGAATGCTACAGACCACCATTTAGAAAAGGCAGACAGAAAAATTAGAATAACCTAAGCATAATCATGGTATGCTACTCAGAAGATGAAATAAACTTTGCCTGAAAGGGTAATTATGAAAATGAAAAGAAATTATGAAGAAATAAATGATAATCATTTAGTTCTACATGAAATTAGATGAAAACCGAGAAGGAATAATGAAATCAGGAGACTTAACAATATTGTACAGTGAAGCCTGAGAGGGAAAGTCTAGGACAGATATAATACATGAGGATTATAAACCATCAGTTAATGGTTAGTCATTGATAGAATATGTATTTTCAGAGTGAGCGAAAATATTTGCCCAGTGTGCATGTACCCTTAGAAGGTGAGAAAGATGATTTTATGAAACAAGAATACTGGAATACATGGAAAACAAGGCTCCCAAAATAATGTAAATATAATAATTGGTCTAATGTTAGGCTGGGTTCACACCTATGCGAATTGAGTGTGGCTTAAACCGTATTTAATACGCAGAACATTTCTAAATACATTGTTTTCAATGAGGCTGGTTCACATATGTGCGCTGCATTCGCACTGCGCATTGCAGAAAAAACGTGTGCAGATTTTATGCCTTGCGGTGCGGCTCAGGTGCGAATTCAGTCCCATTATCTTCTATGGGTACGCAGCTGATTCGCAGATGTGTTCAGTTCTCTTCAGGAATTTCTCTCATTCAGCTCAATACACTTCTCCCCCACTCTCCTCTCACCCGGAACTTCTCCCGAGGTCTCCAAATTCGCAGCAAAAATGAAGCTAATCTGCTGAACACTTCCCTTATCTATCTGCAGAGATAAAAGAGCTGAAATACGCACCGCACAAGTGTGAACCCAGCCTTATGGTTAGAACATAAAAAAAAAAACAGAAGATAAATATAAAAAAGAAAAAAACGTAGGAAGTGGAACACTGTAAGTGGCAGTTCACACTACCGTGACTTGGGATCCGACTTGTGACGCCCCAAGTCGTGCGACATGAGAAATTTAATTGAAGCGAATGAGAGCCGTCTTAATGTACACTACTGAAGTCGCTCTGACTTCAGAAAAGGTTCCTGTACTACTTCAAGGCAAATTCTTGGCAACTTGTAGGCAACTCGTACACATTGATTTCAATAGAAGTTGTCTCCAAAGTCGGATCACTGTCTTAACTGAAGCAACTTTACAGGAAAAGAAAATAGCTTACTCCCACAGAGCTGATTATTCTGTGATTGGCCACAGCCAATGTCCCCTGTCCTGGAGGCAACTTTAAGTCCTGCTGAAGTTGTCTTGCAAAGTCGCGCTGTAAGTTGGGTTGCCCCTGTGTGAACCGGCACTAAAAAGGAGGTTTACCTGTTGCAAAAAGTAAAAAGAAGAAAGTATGAAAATGTTGAACAGATGAGCAAGAGGAACTCATGGTTCAGATGGTGTCAAGCGTGTGTTTAGCGCCAACCAGGTGAGGAGTACAAAGACAAGTGTGTCTTGCCTACAGTCAAGCATGGTGAAAGGAGTTTCATGGTCTGTGGCTGCATGAATGCTACCACCACTGGAGAGCTACAGTTCATTGAGGGAACCATGAATGCCAACATGTACTGTGACATACTGAAGCAGAGCATGATCCCCTCCCTTCGGAGACTGTGCTGCGGGGCAGCATTCCAACATTATAACAACCCCAAACACACCTCCAAGAAGACCACTGTCTTGCTAAAGAAGATGAAGGTAAAGCTGATGGACTAGCCAAGCATGTCTCCAGACCTAAATCCTATTGAGCTTTTGGGGGGCATCCTCAAACAGAAGGAAGAAGAGCACAAGGTCTCTAACATTCACCAGCTCTGTGATGACGTCATGGAAGAATGGAAGAGTTTTCCAGTGGCAACCTGTGAAGCTCTTGTGAACTCCATGCCCAAGAGGGTTAAGACAGTGCTGGGAAATAATGGTGGCCACACAAAATATTGACACTTTGGGCCCAATTTGGACTTTTTCACTTAGGGGTGTACTCACTTTTGTTGCCAGCAGTTTAGACATTAATGGCTGTGGCGTGGCTACGACGGCGTAACCAGGAAGTGAGAAGAGTGTGTTCCACCGCTGGCTTATCGTAACCAGGAAAGGTATCTCCAGCACTGTACATACAGCACAAGCGCGCCCCCTGTGTTCAGAGGATAGAGGTGACTACTCTTTTATGTTCTTTGCAAGTTGATACATTGTACGTAGATAGGAAGCAGGTTGTTGGTACACAGGTTTTTTATCTGATTAAAGCAGAATTACACTATGTCAGTGCCTTTGTGTTTTATATGGACCGTGAGTGGAAATTAACCCTTGCTGCTTTTGGAGTGATGTTCGAGGTCTAAACAGGAGGAATTTGTATACAAGGCTCAGTTTATTCAGTTATCTGGTGAGTGTGAACCCCAGAGGGGGAGTGTGCCTCACTTTTGTGGTGAAGATTGGAAGCTGGTGTAGGGTGCACTACTATTCCAACTCTAGAAGCACTTACCACTTTCTGAACTGTGTTCTGACAAACTACTTTGGGACTTTCATCATTCATTAATTTATTATTTATTTATGTGATTTTGGACTTTATCCATTCTTAGCACTCTTTTATCATTTTTGATTCAGTTTTGGGTCTATTTGTGTGATACATTTTTATGTCCTTTTATATATGAGTTTTCATTTATTTTAAACAGCTGCTGCAACTTTTATTGTATCATACAATTTGATATATGATATTGATTTATTTATCTATTTATTTCTATACTCCATTAGTGGAACCTCATCAACAGTTAATTCACTGTCTTTGGCGCCGAGAAGTGCACTTTGGGCCCCTTTTTAGTGTGCACCTTCTTGATATTAATGGCTGTGTGTTGAGTTATTTTGAAGAGGACAGCAAATTTACACTGTTATACAAGCTGTACACTCACTACTTTACATTGTAGCAAAGTGTCATTTACTCAGTGTTGTCACATGAAACAATATAATAAAATATTTACAAAAATGTGAGGGGAGTACTCACTTTTGTGAGATACTGTATCTCTGACAGAAACAGGACTAGGCTGTAAGCACTGAGGCGGCGTACACACGACCGAGGTTCTCGCTAGAAACCAGCGAGAACCTCGCTGGAAGCTGCATTCCAGCGAGAACCTCGGCCGTGTGTACGCTCTCGGCGAGCATCCCGTCGGGAATGCCGTCGAGCAGAAATAGAGAGCATGTTCTCTATTTGCTCGACGGCCCGCCTGGATGAATGGCTGGTTGCCATTCCCGACGGGCGGGTCGCCGAATCTGACGGATGGCAGAGAACCTCGACGGGCGGAACGATGTGTTCTGCCCGTCGAGGTTCTCTGCCGTGTGTACGCGGCTTGACAAGTTCATTGCAGTGGTCCAAAGTAATTCTGAAGAGTGTTTATGATAACCTTTATAAACTCCCATTTTATTCTTTTTGAATTTTTTTACAGATCTTGATATTTTTTATGTGCGATTTAAAATTTGCCTATATTGTTAGGTTTTATGTAACAACAGGCACATACGTGCATAAAAACAAGAAAGAAAATAATATGTATACTGTGAGAACTAAACTTCTGCATTGACCAAACTGTTTCTGATATTTAATAACAGCATTTATTCTCCAGTGACATACTTTGAATCATTTCTTTAAATTGCAGGAAGAAAGGTATCTGTGATATCCATAGCAACAATCAAATTTCAACTGTCATACTACAATGCAAATAAAAGCATGAAAGCAAGTGTCGGACTGGTGGCTAGGGACAATAAAGACTCTTGTTCCCCCACTGTTGTACAGCAGTATTTCTGATTTGCAGGGTCTGTTAAAAGAAGTAAGGATGCTACAGCAACTGTGGAATGGAGGGGGGTGGGCTGACTCAGATGCAAAATACCCTTAAAGGGATTGTAGAGGTACAATTTTTTTTCCTATATAGCTTCCTTTACCTTGTGCAGTCCTCCTTCACTTACCTCATCCTTCAATTTTGCTTTTACGTTCCTATTTCTTCTGAGAAATCCTCACTTTCTGTTCAAAGCAAACTTCCCCATCCATCCATGTCTCTATGCTTTATTTTCTGGAGAAATCACTTTGAAAAACAATCCCCTAGCATGGCTGTCATGTCCATCTTGAGTAAGGGAAAATTATTAATGTAGCATTTATCTCTGGAACCATCTGCCCTTAGCTCAAGCATGCACACAGGAGAATGTGCTCAGCTGACAACCCCCCCCCCCTTCTCCCCTTTTGAGGACTCCTGGGATGTATGACATCATTATCCTAGGCATGAAACCAGGAAGTAACTGAAGAAATGTAAAAAAAACGTTTAAAACAAGTAAATATGATATACTTTCCTATCTATTTACTAATGTGGATTACAAATAATCAATGTTGATTGGGAGAAGTTCTGCTTTAACCGTTTCTCTTAAATTAAGAAATAACCTTTACAATGCTGGCAAAATACAGCTCATCAATGTATAAATACATAAGTGGTCCATATACTGTAGTGAACTTGGTGTTGAGTCATTTACTTTACTATAAGGTTTTCCCAGAGGACAAGTGGGCACTCTTTACATCTGGAGGAAAGGACAATGTATCTCCAAATACGGAAATGCTTCTTCACAGTAAGAGCTGTGGAAATGTGGTATAGACTCCCTCAAGAGATGGTTCTGTCCTGGATTCTTTCCTAGATGTACATATTTTAACCGTATACTAATATTTATAGGTAAAGTTGATCCAGAGAATATCTGATTGTCACTTGGGGATCAGGAATTATTATAATTATTATATTATTTTTTTCCCCTGCTAGAGCAAAATGGATCATGCTTTATTGTTTTCTTTTTTTTTTTCTTTTTCTTTTTTTGCGTTCCTCTGGATCAACTGTGGCTATAGGATTGTGTGTGTGTACATATATACAGTATTTGTGTGTGTAGCGCCCCGTACTGTCAGTTATGGGCG
Source organism: Rana kukunoris (assembly GCA_029574335.1). Classification (NCBI taxonomy): domain Eukaryota; kingdom Metazoa; phylum Chordata; class Amphibia; order Anura; family Ranidae; genus Rana; species Rana kukunoris. The sequence continues at coordinate 445,588,976 of CM056050.1, forward strand.
CTATTGTAAATTTAGTGGGGGGATGAGAGAGTTATCCTGCTCTCATCTATGTTAATTCCCTAAATTTGCATTTCGGGCTGGGCTGCCTGTGGTCCCATTCTCTGTGCTGAGTATATGTTACCATCCTTGGGCAGCATATGGTGCCAGAGGGGTTCCAGAACAGAGGCGCCTTTCCTCAGCAGCCAATCAGAGGAGTGTTTTCCTCGCTGGGCATGCTTGGAAAGGCTATATCTGATGCGGGCGCCTTTTTATCTGGGTCTTCTACCCGGGTCTCATGCCCGCATCGGGTCGCAGGTGCGGCACCCACCTTCAGGATGCGCGCACGCTACGAGGCTGCCACTATGGCCTACCTGGCCGGGGCCTACACTATGCGGAGCTATGAACTCTGGGCCTCATGGCTCAGAGCAACTGATGCTATCAGGGACCCCAGTGACTTACTGGGTTCCCACTTCTACTGAGAAGATCCCAAGCTGGATGCTGTTCGGTGGGGGATCAGTCTGAGGAGAACCCAGAGGCAGGTGATCCAACAGTGCTTGAACCAACCATCGGGCATCTGGTTACCAGAGAGTGACAGAATACAGTCAGACTGTAAGCTGGTGGCCTTTACTAAAATACCTACTGGGAGGATTTGCTCTACAGCTCTACTCTGATAACATTGGGCCTGTGAGAGGGCTTTCTATCTTAAATCCTAATTTAAGTAGAGCCAAGTCGGTGGCAGAGACTTGTTTCTTCCCAGAAGCTTTAAGTGACACTTCGGCTGCCAGGCCTGTGAGAGGGGTCTGTCCGGGGGCACTTCACCCACTCTGGCTAGAGTGGCGACGTGATAGATACTACTGTTGAAGGCAGGATTGCCTTACTTATCCTAAGCCTGATGCTGCAAGGTTTATCTTCTTTCTTTCATCAACCTATCCTGTCTACCTCAATTTGATGTTTGTTGTGTTTGACTAGGAATAAAGCATTGGAAAATTCAGCTGTCAGTCTGGACATTCAATTATTGCTCTGCTCACCACCTAACCCCTAGACACCGCTAGACCAAGAAATGATTTGTTGATCAAAAAACAATAACCCAACAAATCAATGACCGATGTAAATTCAAATGCCCTCTGGATTATCACCAAATTCAGTAGGCAGAGTAAACATGTTGGCAGGATTATCTCCCAACACTGGCATATGTTATGTGTTGACCCTTCACTAGCTCCATATGTACCAGTGAGACCCTTGATTACCTATCGGAAAACAAGATCACTTAAAGAAATTACTTACCCAAAGTGAGTACGTAGGAGAATATGGCACTGATCCATGTAAGAGAATTGGTACCTTTCAGTGCAGAGTTTGTAATTTATGTCAGTATATGAATATTGGTGATAATATCCTGCTACCCAATGGTAAACCCTTTAGACCCACCCATTTCTCGAATTGCAAAACACCTGGAGTGGTATATTTACTTTTATGCCATTGTGGGGCATTTTACATCGGCAAAACCAAACAACCCTTTCATAAACGTGCTTCCAGACACATTACGTGTATGCACAAGGCAGACCCGAATATTCCCCTCGTTTGTCACATTCGAGACGCCCATTGTAGCAAGATCCCAAAAATCTAATTCCTAATTTTGGACAGAATACACCGCAACAGTAGAGGGGGTGATTGGAATAGAACTCTATTACAGATAGGGACAAGATGGATAGCCATGTTAAATGCCACCACTAAATCAGGACTTAACGAAATGGTCAGTTATCGCCCCTTTCTTGTGGGGTTTTTCTCTGGGGGATGGGAAGAAAAGATATACCCTCAACTATTACCTAACATCCTTCTTTCTTTTAGATCCTCCTTACTCAGCTCCACACATCTACATCAGGATATACTTTTATACTTAGTGTTGCACAGTTCGGGCATTCCAGCCTCCACCTGACACACGTAGGGGGATTTTCATGCACATTAACATCTTTGTTGTGCGATGTTGCCCCCTGTTGATGCAGTTGATTCTGCTTTCATGCGTCAGCACACACTCTATCCCGGGGGCTGCCCAATTTGGACAGTTTCCGTCATACCCTGTGCGAAAGGCCCAAAAACGGAGTAAGGAAGGAAAAAATGTTTTTTGTCATTGTTTCGGTATCACTGCTATCGGAAAGTTGACTATACACTCTGGTAAGCATACCACAAAGGTTGGACTCGCACTTGCATTAATTGCCTTATTAAGCAATTTTTCCTGCCTATACTTACTGGCTTTTATTTCTTATTTTCTTCTTTGTACTAGCCATTGTTTGGCTTGTTGGTCACTATATGGACTGCCTTACTGGTGTCTTTTAGCGGGCTTACGCTCATTTGCCGCGATTACGTTTTTGCAATGACGTCACCGCAGCTTGTATTGCCGCAATTGCGTCATTACGCCGCAAGCGCCTGTGCCACTTGCGGGCTTTATAAAACCCATCACAGATGCCAATGGCATCAGCTGCTATTGGCGTCTGTTACAATGGAAATTACTTTCCTGCAGGTAGCTATTTTCTTTGCTGCTGAGATTTGGTTTACTATTGCTCTTGGATGTTGTGATTTGTTGCACAAATTTCCAAATTAGCTATTTATTCTACTTATATTTTTTTCAACTTTTCTTATAGTAATTACCATCTGCCATTATCTGGTTACTCACTCATCCTTATCCATAGGAACAGTTGAGCAGTTCCATTCCATGCAGATGTGCAGTTGTTTTCGCTTCCTGCACATGCACACTCCTATGCATGTGAACTCCATATTTGGTAAGTTGATCCTCGTCTTTGAGTTACCAAATTCAACCAAATGGACTATGCACTATTCTCTGCAAATGAGCATTTGTATTAGCCTGCTGACCACCTTTTTTTTTCCTCTCAGGCTTGGGCCTTTGTTTTGGTTGGCTATATGTGAATGCCCTTCCTGTGAACACGGAGATTTTGTTCTCCACATACAGTATAACCTTTTCCCTTTGGTGCGTGTTCAATGGTGAAACAGGAGCTCTCTACACAGATCCTATTTTTTGTGAGTAACACTTTAAAATTTAGAATCACGTGGCTGTGTTCCCTCTTGTCTCCAAAACAATCCAAACCACTTTAACTGCAATTAATGTTTGAGTTTATTTATTTCTCTATAATGTATATATATATCTCCCCTTTTTTTTAATAGACATGTAACTTTTTGACCCTATGATGGTCTGTTATACACCCTGAAGAAGGATCATACCGAAACGGCTGTCGGGTTGGACTATTTTTGGTCTTATGTCTGTTTAATTTTTGTATGTAATAGGATCTGTATACCACTTGCCTGTGGCTTTTATCCTTTTTTTTAGGACACACATTGATGTCCTGATTTAACTTATTTAATAAAATTTGTTAAATCCACAATTTATGTGTTTGTGTCACTTCTAAAGTCTTACCCTTGAGGGGGTATTCGTTGTTGTTTCTATAGACACCACACAGAGGTAACTTAAATATGCCGATCCCGAACCCAATCAGTGGTTCTTGAGGGGGTAGCGCTACATATATATATATATATATATATATATATATACACAGTATATATATATATATATATATATATATATATATATATATATAATTTGTTCCCTTCTATTAGTTAAACTAGATGGGCTTGTGCCTTTTTTCAATTAGACTAACTACATAACTATGTAACAGAATAAATAGGGCCATATCAAGCTTGTAAAAGAGAAAAGAAAAAGGAGGGCGCACCGACCTAGTGTATTACCATTTAAAAAGGATTTTATTGTATGAATTAAAACAATGGTCATACTCACAAAATAAGTTGTAAAACAGCGCTTAACAACCGATACAGCTAGTACACAGCATCGCCAAACAAACACGATGACAACACGGATCAGACGGTATCAGACCGGTGATATGGCTGACGCGTTTCAGAGGCGAACCCCTTTCACCAGAGCATTGGTGGTCCGTAGTTGTTACTTCATACCAGGAGCTCTCAGATACTTATACACACAGGTGAGCATGTGTGGAGATGCCTGATCGTAGTCCAACCCCAATTTGCCAGACCCGCTACAAGACCAGAGAATTTACCCTGTAATTGGATCACGTTGCCCTATAGCAGAAAACACCAGAGCGCAGGAGAATTTGTAGTGTGCATATCAAGCTTGTGCCATAGGAAGAGGAGCTAACTACATTGGCCAGGCAGAGCCACAGAGTAGAGAAAGCTGGAACAGGGGTGAAGTTAAAGAGGAGTTCCACACACAAGTGGAAGTTTCACTTTAAGCACTCCTCACCCCATTCTATGCCACATTTGACATGTCATTTTTTTTGGGGGGTGAGCAGGTACTTCGTTTTGACAGGTACGGCGCTCTCACTTCCGCTCAAGCCGCCTAGGTGACTCAAGCGGAAGTTCTCCTCTCCGCCTCCCTTCCTGCAATCTTCTGTAACACGTCACAGGCCCCAGAAGATTGCCCGGCCATTGATGAGCCCATGAGCAGTGCCCACCTGGTTGTGCAGCCACAAGCTGTCACAGCCGGGTGCCCACACTTCTAATGGTTGCGCCGGGGAGAGGCGAGTGAGAGATATTTTGTCTTTTAAAGAGCAAAGAGAACTCTACACAGCTGAAGTAGTATCAAAACCCAGCACATGAACTCATGCACTAAACAGGCTATTTGTTTAAAGTAAAGATTGATAAATATTCATGAATTTGAGTGTCATTAAGCCACTGAATCAATACCTGGGGCTTGCTTCCCAAAACAGATTATTTGCTGCAAATCACAGGCTAAAGTGGTTCTTACCTTTTAAACCTTGAAAGGATTGTTGTTTTAAACCTGCATACATATCAGGCTAGAAGAGCAAACAGTGCTAAATGGAGGCATGCACATTGACATGCACATTGATTGTAAATTAGGACTTGGTTTGCTGTGAGCATGTTTTTTGCATGAGTACTTAGATTGTATGAGTCATGGCTATTAATCAGTACCTAATTAGCACCTTACACTGTAACATTGTTTCCAATATACTATCAAAATATGAATAAATAGATAAATAAAACTTATACAAACATGTATTAATGTCCAAGTAATAGAATCATAAACAGCGCTATTGTTGGTGCTTCAGTGTGGCTAATAAATTGTTAAAGATCAGACCAACTCCACACATTGAAAGATAAAACAATCCATTGATAGAGTGCAGCGCAATAACAGGAAAAGTCCATAAATGATTAATTTGTAGAGCAGACAGCGAGCACCTTCCACCACCAATTTGAAAAATCACCACGTGGGACAGACAATCCCCCTCTGTGGTACACACTCACCAGATGGATATTAAAAGCAGGCGATGTATAACTCCACAGAGGATGATGCACTTGTCACAATGAGGGACATACCATCAGCTGACAAGACTCCCCATCAAAAAAAGACAGAAGGATGCATATAGCGTAATTCGTAATTAATTGAAAGCGCTGTAAAAACGCCTTACCCTTTCACACTGAGGCACTGCAATAACGTCCTAAAACTTTACGGTCTTAGCGGTGCTTTACCAGCGTTTTTTCGGGTGCTGGCAGTGTGAAAGGGTTCTGAAAGCAATTCAATTCATGTACTCACCCTATGGTCCATGCCGACAGACCTTAGTTTGTACAGTAAACGTTTATGGGGAACTGTATATAATGCATTTGAAAACTCCAGATACACCACATCTACAGGTCTTACTTTATCCAGATGGCAGCTCACCTCTTCGTAGAAGGTTAATAGGTTGATTTGGCAAGAACCATTCTTCATGAATGCATGCTGATTACTGCTAATGATACCTTTTTTGTTACTAAAATCTTGTTTTACTACTCCTGTGACAACATACCCAGGCTTATAAAATGTTTGCAGGTGCAGCTTTTAGAATTTCAGTTCCAATTCAAGAAGAAACACCCTCATGCCACGTACACTCGATAATTTTTCGGCATGTAAAGAACAACGTTTTTCAGCCTCTAGAAAAAATGAATTTTTTTCCAATTTCATATTTAAAACGACTTTGTCCACACACGATCGTTAAAAAAAAAACTCTAGCAAAAGCACGGTGACTTACAACACGTACGACGGCACTATAAAGGGGAAGTTCCATTCGGATGGCGCCACCCTTTGGGCTGCTTTAGCTGATTTTGTGTTAGTAAAAGACAATTCGTGCTTTTCTGTCTGTTACAGCGTGATGAATGTGCTTACTCCATTACCAATGGTAGTTTTACCAGAACAAGCGCTCTCGTCTCAACTTGCTTCTGAGCATTCATGTTTTTTTAACCTTGTTTTAGCCCACGCACGATCATTTTTTTCAACCCGAAAAACGACATTGTTTTAAACGTCGTTAAAAAATGCAGCATGTTCGAAAAAAAATGTTGTTGTTTTTCAGAAACCTCTATTTTTAAAGGCCGAAAAATGATTGTGTGTACGCGGGATCAGAGCTGCATCTGCCAAGTTTGCTTTCCCTTTTAAATAGGGGGGGGGGGGGTGATTTACTAAAGACGAATAGACTGTGAAGTTTTACCTCATTTACTAAGTCCTGGAGTAACTGCCCTTCCAGAGTACAACTGCACTTTGCAAAGTGCACAGTCTATTTGCCATTAGTAAGTCAACCCCAGTGTTTTGGCAGTCTCTTGGGAGTCAAGGCAGCATTAATGCTTTCTGGGAAAGAAACCAAGGTATGAACTGCATGTGAAGTGGGACAGAGAGGGGCAGGGGCAGGTTTATTATGGTAATGAAATCTGCACAGCAAAGGTCTTTTGTTGACACCCCAAACAAAGCTTTAAAAGCAGAGATAGAAAATGGGGTAACATTCATGTATTGCAAAGATGTACTAATTTATTTATTTTTTATCCCAGACATACACTCTAACTACGTTGCACAGTGAACATGGAGCTGGCCAAAAAGAGAAAGGAAGAAAAGAGTGACCTCAGCTGTAGGCTGTTGCTAATGTTCATAATCTTGGATAGTTCTTGACCAAGTTTAATGCCGCGTACACACGATCATATGTTTTTTTTTTCATGCCGAAAAATGATTGTGTGTACGCGGCATAATTTCTTTGAATGCAGTAAAGAAAAATGGTGTCAGGACCTAGATGGATTAGAAATCTAGCTGTGAGTTAGCTGTTGAACACTTTGTGATAAAATATATTTAAAGCCAAAATAGTTTTTCAGTTTGGACAGATTTGTGTTTTTTTTTTTTTGTTTTTTTTGCGATCTGTGGCCTTTTTGGGAGATTTCCTTTAACCTTGTGTCCTATAGACACAACAAACGTGAAGGGTAATTTCTCCAGCAAGTAAAGAAAATGCTCCTCTGTTGCTCTTCTGGTGACACTCAACATGTTTTTTGTTTTTATTTTCTTCACTGTAGTCCAAGTGATAATGACCACTATAATAAATAGTCCCAGGGTCCCAGACTATGGAGCGCTTTACCAACCAGCATTTGGTTGGAGGAGAACCACTTGGCCTTCAGGAGAAAGATCAAAACTCATCTATTTTGATATGAAAGGAGACAGGAACAACAAGCGCCCAGAGGCAATTAAGTTTGCATGTGCTGCGCTATATAAGTTTTCATTCATTCATTCATAAATAGAGTAGGTGAATCTCCCTAATGAAGACATAAACAGCAATAAAAACCTGATTCCGCTTCTAACTCTTCCCCACTTTATCCCCCCAAAAATGTACTTCATTATATACAATGTAAGCTCTATTTGGGACAGTGAGTGGACTGATCGCCTTGCTAGGAATAGAGCATTAACAAGAGTCCAGTCCCTCTAAATGATGACTTTAACTAGTGCAAGTTATATATGTCCCCAACAGACTAGTGATTATTGGCTTTAAAATATAAGCACTTCAGGAAACACATCTAGATTGTAAGCTCTAACGAGCAGGGCCCGCTGATACCTCCTGTATTGAATTGTATTGTGACTGTACTGTCTTCCCTGATGTTGTGAAGCAGTGCACAAACTGTTGGCGCTACATAAATCCTGTATAATAATAATAATAATAATAATAACAAATAGTGTCCTTTTTATACTATTCAGAACATGTGATTGTCTTACTTATGTATATGAACAGATCCAAAGCCCATGATTAACTGAAGTGTGAACATGAATGAAGTCAAGCAGTTAATTTCACACTCCAGCAAAAATCAGGTAAAGCAACACATATAACCTAGAGACTGAGTAATAAAAATAACTTAAGAGTCACATAAAAAGCATGCAGTTAAAGCCAGTGTTAATAAAAAAAAACGTCCATAGAAAAGTCTTTCAAAACTGGATGATGAATTAAATTAAATTGCAATCACACAAACCTCACTGCATAAAATGGCATTGCTTTGTACGTGCCCACATACACTAGTAAAGAAAAACAAAAGTTTGCATAGTACACTGGGAATCTAATAAAGCTTCTAAGAAGCACATATGTGAATAAGTACATACAATTCATAGTATAAGTACAGTCACTGTCATAGTAACCACCCATGAATGTGTTAAAACGTAGTTGGTGACCATATATCTGAATAAAGTAGCTTAAGGTGGTTGTAAAGCCTAAACATTTTTTTCCCTTAATGCATTTCCCTGCATTAAGGTAACATTTTTTAGATGACAGCATCCCACCTCACCCCCCCACCCCTTTTACTTACCTGAGCCCAGGGCTCAAGTCCTGCGGGAATGCGTGGGAACAGAGTCCCTGCACTTTTTTCACAGCAGGAACGCAGTTTCCTTTGCAGGACTAGAGCAGCCGAGAACAGCCGAGCCCCCCGAGCCAATCCTTCACTAAGCGGCGATGCCCAGCTCGAGTCACCGTCAGGGGCAGGTGAACCATAGTAATCCTTTATGTTACTGGCCGCTTCCTGTATATGGATTCATTGGGTAGTGTGCGGGTATTCCGTCACTTCTTTGATGCCGCAATGTCTCCTGGGAGCAATTGTCATTGTTCCCAGGAGACATTGTGGAGGTCTTCCGCGAGTTATCACGGGATTTAGAAAGAATTTGCTTAAAAAAAAAAAAATATGTTTTTGTAATTATGCATAAGAGTGTATCATTTTTGTTTTTTTGGTGGGGGAGTGGATCTTGGGTGGGAGTTCCCACACTTTTTTCCCCAGGACTTGACCCCTGCCTGAGCCCTCATTCAATCCAGCACCATGCACGTGCAGCGCTACCCCGAAAGAGCCGCTGATTGATTGTTGGGATCGGCACATTAAGTTACCCTAGCGTTGTCTAGGGGTGTGATGCAGGAACAAAGTAGTAAGCGGAGGTCCAGACAGTCAATAGAGGTTTTTCCAATGCTTTATTTCCAGGCCAACACAGCCAACATCAACTTCAGTTAGGAAGGAAAAGAAAGGTTGATGGAAAAAAAAGAGGAGAACTTGCGGTGTCAGGCCTGGATACGAACGGGCAAGCCTGCCCTTAGTAGTACCAATTTGTAAACTCGTCGCCACTCCTGCCTGAGTGGGTGAAATGCCCACGGACAGGTTTTCTTTCTCTAACCTGGCAGCCGAGGTGTCACTTTAGATGTCTGGGAGGAACAGGTCTTTCACACAGACCTGGCTCTAGGGCCTCAGCCACAGGCCAATTACTTTAGATGAGAGTAGGTGAATGAACAGAGCGAATCCTCCCAGTAGATTCTAGCACAGGTCACCGGGAGACAGTAAAGCGTACCTGTCAGCATCCTGGTCACCAGATCCCCGATTGGTTCGTTCAAGCCCTGTTGGACAACCTGCCTCCGGGTTCCCCTCGAGCCGATCCCCCAATCGCACGGCACCCAGCCTGGGATCCATTCAATAGGACTGGGAACCCAGTAAGGCACTGGGGTCCCCTTTTTGCCTCCGGTTGAGGCTCGCAAAGATTTTAGATCACATGACACCTGTCACCTGTCACAGATATACCCCTCCCCAGCATGCCCAGAGAGGGAAAACTCCTCCAATTGGCTGCTGGGGAAGACTTGGTGTGCCAGAAACCCCTCTGGCGCCAACTGCCGACCAGAGACGATACCACATCCCTAGAATGCAGACTGGCCCAGTGGACCTTTCTGGAATGACAGAGGTCACAATTTAGGTAAATCATGACTGGGAGCAATGTAAATCTCCCAGTCCAACTAACTTTAGCGTAGTGCCCATGCTGAAAGCAAGGGGACGCTACATACGTCTGCATCTCTTCTCTCCCCTCACTTCTAGGTCTTGCTGGCTTTTCTGGGGCATGGGACCTATTGGCTCCCAGTGCTGTCAATAAAAGCCAGTGACAAGGGAGCAGGGGAAGGAGTCAAGTTTTACTCTCTGTGTCAATTCCATTGTACAGAGCAGGTAAGTATAGACATGTCTGTTATTTTTTTATTTACTTTTAATAAATTTAAAGTTATAGTAAATGCTTGTTGTTGTTTAAAAAAAAAAAAAAAAAAAAAAAACATCTTATAATTACCTGCTCTGTGTAATGGTTTTGCACAGAGCAACCTGGATCCTCCTCTTCTCAGGTCATCTGGCAGCGCTCCAGGTCCCTCTCTCCTGCCGAGTGTCCCCAGAGCAAGCGGCTTAATGTGGAGGCATCTGAGCAGGCAGGCTCCAGAGTCTCTACTCTGCATGTCCATTTACACACAGAGCCATGTCTTGCCTGCCCCCTCTCTCTCCTCATTAGCTCCCAGGCTGTGATGGACAGCAGCGGGAGCCAATGGAACAAAAAAAAGACTCCATGCCCCCCATCCACACACTTAATCACTTCTGCTGTACTATTCGTTATGTGTTACTCTCGGGCTACCACTATGGGCCAGATTCACGTATTCCAGAGCATCTTTGCTCTGGAGTAACGCTTCTGATTTGCGTTGCGCTGCCGAAATTTTAGGAGCAAGTGCTGTCATTCACGAAGCACTTGCTCCTAAAGTTGCGGCAGCGCATCACAAATGAGCCGGCGGAATTCAAATGTAGCGGGTACGGGGCGTGTAGTATGCTAACTACGCGCGATCCCGCCGCCAACGTACTGCGCATGCGTCGAGTGTCAAAACATCCCCGTGCGCATGCTCCAAAATCTGTGAATGAACGTCAATGACGTCACATTCCCATTCATGACCGTTTTACGCAAGCGACGTTTTTTTTTTTTTTCCCGACGCGATGACGACGCCTATACCTAACATAGGATACTCCAACCCCATGTAGGTATATCTATGCGCCGCGTATCCCGTCCGGAAACGTCGTATCGTCATTGCGTCGCGCCGGATTTCGATCGTGAATTGCCGATTTCCGCTCATTAACATATTTTTTGAGCGTAAATCGGCGGGAACGCCCCCGGCGCCATTTTTAAGTTGAAGTAACGATGCGATGGCGAAACTCAGTTACGCTGCTCGCATCAGAACTTCAACCCGGCGTTTCTTGTTTTCTGGTTACAGAAAACAGAAACGCCGGCTCAAAGCCACAGTTAGGCTGGCGGATCACTCGATCCGCCAGCGTAACCTTTCCTGAATCTGGCCCTATGTGTGTGGGGAAAAAAATGTATAGTAAGCCTGCTGCCTTCACTTAAATAGCTTATCCTTGACTATTCATAAATACTTCTGCTGTGCTATTGTGTTCTGACAACAAGGAGCCTTTCCTGCTGACTAAGGCACACAGATCAGCGTTGCCAGCTATAGCCACTGGCACTGATCATTCTGTAAAACCTGACTGTGTGGATATACAGAAGTCATCCTGTAGTTCAACTTCTATACAACCAGCTTGCTCATACATCAATTGAAATTCAGATGGTCACTGCCAAACCAGCGGAATTTTGATGCATGTATGGCCATCTTTAGGCTACCAGACTAGTCATACTAAAGTCTTATACACATGGGCAGAATGTCGGCTGTCATGGGCCGGTTTAATAGAAACCAGCTGACATTAGACCAGTCCAACAGATGCCAGCCATTCAGCCGGCTTCTGTCGAAGGCTGCTGACTGGCTCTTGTTCAGCGCTCTTAGCCCACTGACTGGAGTCTTCTAGTTGGAGGGGGGTGTCGCCCTGTCAAAACACAATAGCGGCTCGGTCCTGAGTTGTCAGGTTTTTTTTTTGGGTTGAACTAAAAAAAACTAGTAGTGTGTACAAGGCTTAAGACTCTAAAGCTACGTACACACGATCAGTCCATTCGATGAGAACGGTCTGAAGGACCATTGTCGTCGGTTAACCGATGAAGCTGACTGATGGTCCGTCGCGCCCACACACCATGAGTTAAATAACCGATCGTGTCAGAATGTGGACACTTAAACCACTTATGACGGCACTATAAAGGGGAAGGCCAAAGCCATTGGCGCCACCCTTGAAGCTGCTTTTGCTGATTCCGTGTTAACGCGTGTTAGTGAAAGTTTGGTTAGAGCCGAATTTGCGCTTTTCAGTCTCTGTGCTTTGCAGATCGTTTTTTTCGGGTTCAGTTAGTGCTTGTGGGTTCGTATCTGTTTTTCAGTGCTTCCAGTCAGGTCGTATCTGTTTTGCAGTGCGTTCCTGTCAACTTGATTTCTGTTTTTCAGTTTGTTCTTTACAGGCCGTGCTGTACTTGGTTGCTTTCTGTTTTAAGTGTTCTGCCATCATACAAGGTCTATATTAAGGTAAGTTGTCTCCTTTCACATGGCAATCTTTATATGTCTTAAATGTATGCTAATGTCTTGTATTTCTTGCATCATTCCCTAATTACCATGATTGTAATATGCTCTGAATTTCCCCTTTGTCCCCATGCATGTTGTAAGCTTTGATTGGTCCTTTTTTTTTGCCCACATGCATATTTCCCTTCACTAACCTCTGCAGCATGCTATTCTAGGCCCAAACACACCTAGCCTAGTCTGTTTCCAATTTATTTTTTGTCTGCTCCATTGTATCCCCCCCCCCCCCCAAAATGTGTCCCAATGTATATTTTCTCAGTCCTTTTTGGCAGAAAGCTAGACGGTTTATTTTTCTGGGCCCAAACTCAGCTAGAAATCCCCCCCCCCCCAAAAAAAAATGTTTAATGGCCGATCAGAGGGGTGAGTAGTCTGATAAGTGGGCCTAATTTTGTTCTGCCATGAAATTCTCACTCCACTAATAAATGATATACTGATGTTGGACAAGGATGTCTTTTGTATTGTGATTGCAATGTTTATGTGCCAAAGTACTAATTTTGTTTGACTCCACAGTTTCCTTGCACGCCACAGGAATGGCAGACTGTGGCTTCCCAATTGGCGCAGCGGTAGGACTTCTCTAACTGCGGAGGGGCAATAGATTGAAAACACGTCCGCATAGTGCCGCCACCCCATTCGGGGTCATACTATTTAAACTACAAAGGTTTTCATAGTATTGTGTTGATGGTGGTGGTGTCATCACAGTATGAGTTTTTGTATGTGGACGTGGGGAAGAACGGCCGGATGTCCGACGGTGGAGTCTTTGTGCAGATGGTGGCCTGGCCCTGCCAGGGGATGAAGACAATGTGGGCAATGTGTCTTTTGTCACAGATAAAGCTTTTGGGCTTGGACCACACCTCATGAGGCCGTTTCCCCAGAGGACTCTCACCCCGGAGAGAAGTGTTTTTAATTTCCGGCTGGCCAGAGCCCGGAAAGTTGTCAAGAATGCCTTCGGGATAATGGCCAGACGATTCCACCTGTTGCAGACAGCCATCCACATGGCGGAATAAAAACTGAAAACTGTCATTTTACCTGCTGCATTTTTCCTTATTTCAAGCGCAGGTATTCAGAGACATACCTTTCAAACATTGTGCCTGAGGCCAGACAATCATCCTGGCCTGGACACTGGCCGTACTGGCTTTGCCCCTGAACTGCTCGGGAGTCCCGTGATATATACGTGGAGTACTTCACTGGTAGGGGGGCCATTGCTATGCCAGACCATATTTATAAAAAAAAAAGGACCGAGGCGCATGTCCCAGCTGGAGAAAGAGTGACTGCAGGTCATTAGGGAGGCAGCTTCCATCATGAGGGCCCCCTTATCCCTGTTGAGGACTACAGCACCTACCTTGCTGACCAGCTGCAAAAAATGGAGAAGCGATAACGGGCCCTGGCAGAGGATATTTTAGCCCGAGAATATGATGTGATTCAGTGTCAAATATCGCAATGTAAAAATCCTGTTATATATAACAAATCCATCCTCTTATAACAATAATGTTCGAAGGGCAACAAATGACCAATTGATCACTTATATGCAGACCTGGATCCCAGAGCAAACTTCCAACATTATAAGCAATAAAATCAAAAACACCAGGAATGATTACAAGAAGCGTTATATAAAGGTCCTTGCTTCTCGGAGGTCAGGAGCAGCACCCGATGAAGTACAGGAGCCCAAGCTGTGGTACTATAAACACCTGGACGATCAGATCGAGGCCAGAGAATCACACTTTAGAGTCTTCCTTCCACCCTTCCCTCCACTGTTCCTTCCACTGTTTCCCCCCAACCCTGCAGAGGGTGCCGCAGAGCTGGCTGAGATTGAAGAGCCAGATCTGAACATCTTCTGTCAGGTATAGTAGTTTACAGCATATTTCTTGGCCTCAAATTATTGATGGTTTAAAGAGATGTTTTTTGAACCAAATTGAAAGCTTGAAAACCCAAACAAAAGTCGTGTGCAGAAAACATAGTGACAGGGATGCCAACTGCAGGGGTCAGAATAAGAGTCTGTTCAATTTACAAAAAAATAATGCCAGTCCCTTTTTTAGACACATGAAGAGATCAGCCAAGAGGAGGAAGGGGTGAGTGGCAGTCAGCAGGTGCACAGGTGCCTCCCCTCCAGATGCGCCCACCAAAAGAAACGAGGCGCATGACCCAGCTGGAGGAGGAGTCACTGCGGGTCATTAAAGGGTCACTAAAGGAAAAAAATCTTTTTGCTGAAATGACTGTTTACAGGGTATAGAGACATAAGAGTTAACTGATTCCTTTTAAAAATTATTAAAAATAGATAAAAATCAATCATATAATGTGCCTACAGTTTCAGTTTCATTTTTAAACTGGTTTCATGTCTCTGTGAAGTATTGAGACACACAGAACAAACAAAAAACAAATACAGGGCAATGTTTGTTTTTTAAATGAATCTGATTGGTTCTGAGGAGTTTTAGACACATGGGGCCAGATTCACGAACACTTGCGCTGGAGTATTTGGATATGCGCCGCGTAACTGTGCTGATGCGCCGACGTTTCTATGTGCCCGTACCCACCAAACTAGATGCGCCCAATAACGGCTCATTTGCGACCGGCGGAACGTTCCGACGCCAGAGTATCGTCAGCGTTTATTTTCGCTGGGCGCATCAGTCGCGCCCATTGATTTCCCCTGCAAATATGCAAATGAGGGATTTTTCACAATTCACGAACGGATTAGCACCATACGCTGGCTACATGCGCCGCGCGTATCTGGTCCGTCCGGCGCAAAGTTATTTCTACAAAAAGCTGCTTTATCTTTACTCCAGACGGTCACAGGTCAGCAGGAGAGCAGCTACAGCAGCGTTACCGACGATAGGAGCTAGCTGAGCACCCCCACTTGCAAGGACAACACCTCTGTGTGCCAACATGCCAGGGGCACTCGTGGTCCTAGAACTACTGATGGGTCCCCTGGAACCAAGAAGGCGGGCACGTGAGAGGATATACCGCACACGTATGAACCTCTTTGGCATGGGGGATGAGGAGGTGTATCGCCTATTCAGATTCAGCCCAGATGCAATACTTGAACTAACCACAACCCTGCAGGATGACATCACCAGCCCAACACACCGATCACAAGCAGTGCAGCCACTGGTGAAGGTCCTGGCAACACTCCATTTCCTTGCAAGAGGATCATTCCAGCGTACAAGTGGAGTGGTGGCTGGGATGTCACAATCCTCCGTGAGCAGATGTGTGCACCAGGTTGTCCCTGCAATCCTCAGACGCATGTCCAACCAGTTCATCAGACCCACCACTGAGGAGCTACGGCAGAAGGCAATGACAGATTTCTACAACATTGCCAGATTCCCACGCACTGTGGGGGCCATTGATTGCACACATGTGGCCCTACAGCCCCCCAGTGCCACAGAGCACATATACCGCAATCGGAAGCATTGGCACTCCATCAACGTACAGGTGATAGCCGATGCCCAACGCCTCATATGGCACGTCCGTGCCAAACACCCCGGGTCCAGCCATGACAGTTTCATATACCGTCAGAGCCCCATCCCAGCAGAATTTAACCAGAATATGTATGGGGACAGCTGGCTGGTTGGTGAGTGACAAGGGAGTCAGGCATGACTATCCCCTCCCGTGATGCACAACAGAAATCGCACATGCATGACTAACATTCTCCTGTCTTTTACCTTACAGGTGACTCTGCATATGCATTGGGACCCCATCTAATGACTCCTTTCCGGAACCCCCAAACCAGAGGAGAGAGAAAATACAATGAAGCACACATCAAAACCCGTGCAGTGGTTGAGCAAACATTTGGGCTCCTGAAGTCCCGTTTCCGATGCTTGGATAAGTCTGGGGGGGCCCTATTGTATTCCCCTACCTTTGTGTGTCAGATCATCGGTGCATGTTGCATACTACATAACTTTGCTATGAAAAAAGGCCTGCATATTGACATACGTGATGACCTGACCCCCGACCCACACAGTCCCCACCTGCCAGAGGACACCCAGTCTGCTGATGGAAGAGCAGTCAGGAGGGTCCTCGCCGTAGGCATCTTTGGACACTAAACCAAAACATTAATAACACAGACAATGCACGCGTGTACACCACTGGATCACACACACCACATGCACATCGCATTGGATTAGCCCAAGTCCAGCATGTAGGAGTTGGGAGCAGTAACGCCGCGTCAAGGCCCCAATGATGTCACTGTCCATTCACACACCTTTCACACATCATTCATTCAGCCGTGGGGTTCACTTCACCACCACGGCCGAGGGTGACACCCCTTACTTTCAGGAGTGCCACCCTCTCACATTCACACACCATTCACACTGTCCCCTGCACTCCTGACCGTGTGCAGTACAAAAATAAATTATAAATATCATATCCTGATCATTAAAAGAAAAAAAATCTCATAACCTGAGAAAAATAAAAAATAAACTCATGACCTGAGTATGTCAAAAACAATAATATAAAACAAGAAAAAAAAAAAGGCCTCATCGGGGATGCCGGGGGCTTCTTCTGGGGGCCCCTCTCTGGCTCCGCAGCTGCCTGGATGGAGTGGGTGGGGGTGGGGGGGCATCTGGAGGTGGCTGATCCCCAGGTGGGCCACTCCTGGCAGGTGTGGCCTGCGTGCCCTCCAAGGCCCTGGCTATCCGTCCAAGGTATGTGTTCGTCTGGGCCTGCATCCGGAGCTGACGGGTCACCTGGTAATGCTGGGCCCGCCGACTCAGCCTCCCCTGCTCCCGGATGGCAGCACTGTTCCCATGGATGGCAGCAGTGTTGGCCTGGACGGCTGCAGTGAGGTGCCTTATATCCCCCTGCACCTCCCCCAAAGTGGTGACCACTGCAGCGCAGTTGCAGCTGACATCCTGCACTGCGTTGCTGAGGTTGGCAACGGAGCCCAGGCTGTCAGACACTTTCTCCAAGTGCACCGCTATGGCCCCCATCTGTTCCGTCTGCCTGGCGTGATCCCTCGCCAACTGGTCCTGGACACCATCAGACACCCCCCTGGTCTTCTGGGTCGCCTTCCTGAGGGCCAGAAGATGGATGTCCTCGGGTGGAAGGTGTCGCCCTTGAGGGGCTTCCAAGGATGGGGGAGGGGACGACAGACGGGCCAGGAGAAGGGGAGGAGACAGACAACACTAATGAAAAGTCCTGCTCTGCCACAGCAGGATCCTCCACAACCACCTCGGCAGGTGTGGTGTGGCCACTCTCCTCCTCCACAACCTCTTCACCACCCAGTGGCTCGGGCACATGATGGCGTGGGGGGGATGGGGTGGAATGCAGGCTGACAGATGCTGGCCCAGCTCCGTCATCTGTGGATGACACAAAGCAGACACATGTTGGTGGTCCCACACACTTGGCACATGTCCCCCCCCCCCCCAAATGCAAAACAACAAATAGGGGATTATAAAACACTTACCTGTCCTTGTGCCTTCCTCCACGGAGTCATAGCCTGCGACCCCCTCCACCTGCTCCCTCTCCAGGCAGCGAGCAACCACCTCCTCCTCTGCGGTCAGGGTGACAGGACATGGGGGACCACCACCTGTGCCCCTCTCATACCTCCTGATGGAGGCCACCTTGTCCCTCACCTTGCGCCGCAGGTCGTTTATTTTCTTTTGTATGTCCCCAGCAGTCCGGGTGGAGTAGCCCAGGACATTGACCCTGGCAGCAATCGACTCCAGGATGCCCTGCTTCCTCTCCCGGCTGGTCTTCCGGCTTTTTTTGCCATGGAGAAATTCATTATCCGTCTCCATAGCCGAGATAATCACTGAGACCTCCTGGGCATTAAAGTTGAGGTTCCTCCTCTCTCTGGGGGTAGCGGGAGCAGCCATTACAGTGCAAAAGTATCTTCCCTGGGGTGGGGGGAAACGGAACTACTTTTGCGCCGGAATGGCGTTTCCGCCAGCGCTTTTAAGCGCCCAGCGGAACGCATTGCGCTGACGTTTCCCAGGAAGTGGTGCCGACGGAAGTTGTGAGCATGCGCACAAGGGGGCGAGTGGAGCCGCACTCACTGCGCATGCTCCGTGGATGATGCGCTGAACGTAAGCCTCTGCGCTGGGCTCCGCCCATCATTTACATATGATCACACCCACTTCCACTTGCGTCGGGTTACGCCAGCGCATTATCGTTACTCTGGCGCAAGTTTACGCGCAACTGCTATGTGAATTACAGGACTTGCGCTGAAAGGGTCTTCAGAGTAACGTAAATGAGAAGCGTTACTCCAGAGGAAAGATACTCTCATCTACCTGAATCTGGCCCATGGTGTAATCACACCTCTTTGATCATGGACCACAGTGAAAAGCTAGCATGAGTTTTTTCATTAGGAGCCAGACAAGCAGGAAGTGTGGACATCAGAGAAGTATTACAGCTACTTCAAAGCAAAAACGAACAATGAGGACATGAATGAATGAATGAATGAAAACTTATATAGCGCAGCACATGCGAAGTAAATCGCCTCTGGGCGCTTGTTGTTCCTGTCTCCTTTGAGATCAAAAGGGATGAGTCTTGATCTTTCTCCTGAAGACTAAGTGGTCTTCCTCCAACCGAATGCTGGCTGGTAAGGCGTTCCATAGTCTGGGACCTTGGACAGCGAATCTCCTGTCTCCTTTGGATTTGTATCTGGCTTTTGGTATCTGAAGCCGATTTTGATTGGTGGATCGTAGAATACGATTGGGATTGTGAGCTTTTATTTTTTTGCATAGATAATGGGGAGCATTCCCATGGATACATCTATGCGTTAGACAGAGTGCTTTAAAGGTGATTCTGTCTTTAACTGATAACCAGTGAAGGGATCTCAGTGAAGGTGAGATCGATTCCCAGGGTTTTTTCCCAGTCACAAGTCTGGCGTCCGTATTTTGAACGACTTGAAGACGAGCGATTTGGTACTTGGGGAGTCCGAGGTAAAGGGCATTTGCATAGTCCAGTCTGGAGTTTACAATCGCTCCCACCACGACCGCTATGTCTTTCTTGGGAATAAAAGGAGTGAGTCTGCGTAGTAGGCGCAGCAGATGGTGAGATCCGCTGACAACTGACCCTATTTGTGCATCCATTGTCATGTAGGAGTCAAAGATGACCCCAAGACTTTTGACTAGGGGTGATGGTTTTGCCCAGAATGGGCGGGGGGATCCAAGTTGTTGCCGGTTGATTCCTGCGCTTGGCGTGAAACAGAAGAAGTTCTGTTTTCGCTCCGTTGAGTTTGAGATAACTCTTTGTCATCCAGTCCTCTATCAAAGAGAGACAGGTCTCTAGATTGAGGTGGTGATCCTTTTTATTGCAAATGCGGAAGTACAGTTGCGTGTCGTCTGCATATGAGTGATATAGCAGTTTTTGGCTGCTGATGATTTCGAAAAGAGGACGCACATAGATGTTGAATAACATCGGCGACAGGGGAGATCCTTGAGGGACCCCGCACGATAATGTGCGTTTTTCAGAAGTGAAGGGTCCTAGCTTCACTATTTGCGATCGGTTTTCCAAAAAAGAGGAGAACCAGGATAGATCACTTTCTGCGACTTTGGCTATTTTAGCCAGCTGATATCACTCATAACAGCTTGTGATCTACTGTATCAAAGGCTGCGCTTAGGTCCAGCAGAACCAGAAGAGAAGATTCTCCTTCGTCTGCGGCCTCGAGAAAATCGTCCCATATCTTAAGCAATGCTGTTTCCGTCCCGTGTCTGGGACGGATTTCTGATTGCAATGGATCGAGTAAGTTGTGGGTATCTAGATGCTGTTGCAGCTGCTGAACCACTACTTTCTCCATTACCTTTGAGAGAACATTTAGGCCTGTTATGGGGCGCCAGTGGAGTGGGTCCTTAGGATCCAGGGTGGCTTTCTTCAAGATAGGTTGAATA
The DNA here is from genome assembly GCA_029574335.1 of Rana kukunoris. NCBI lineage: Eukaryota > Metazoa > Chordata > Amphibia > Anura > Ranidae > Rana > Rana kukunoris. The sequence goes on from CM056050.1 coordinate 445,609,380, forward strand.
ATACCCTCCTTCAGCTGGGAGGGCATTTTGCCCTCCCTGAAGGATTGGTTGATAAGCTGCGTGACAGGAGGTGCCAGGATGTCGGCGCATTCTTTCAGCAGTTTGGTGGGGATAATATCATTTGGCGCAGTGCTGTTGCGCAGAGTGCCGATGATATTTTTTGTGGTCTGAATGGAGATGGGTTCCAGCGTGAACTCACCTAACTGTGGTGAATTACTGCAGGTGTTGTGTAAATAACTACGGGGGGGCTAGGAGAGAGATTGTTTTGATGAATGCTTTGCCGGATTGCCTCAATTTTGTTAATGAAGCAATCCGATAACTCATCGCAAAATTCTTGTGTATCCAAGTTGGGGGCTTCAAGACATCCTGGATTCATGGTCTGAGTGACCAGCTTGAAGAGTTTGCGGGGGCGGTTTAGGGCACCGTTGATAGCCTCAGAAAAATAGTTTTTCTTGGCCTTGAAGATTTGCTTGTAGTATTTTCTGGTTATTGCCTTGTAGATCGAGAAGTTCTCATCAGAAGAGCTTCTTTTCCAGGCGGCTTCTGACCTTCTGCGCTCTTGCTTCAGTAACGCCAGCTGGTTGTTGAACCAAGTGGAGTTATTTTTTCGGATCTGGGTCTTTCGTTTCGGCGCTATCAAGTCAGCTGACTGCAATAGTGCTGTGTTTATGGCCTCCAGTGTTTCTTCCGCTGTTTGGTGCGGTTGAATTGTCTTTATTTTTTCCCCTAACGTGGCTTTGAAGAGTTCCGAGTGGAGCTTCTTCTGACATCTGGTCCAGTGTGTTGTCACTGGATTTGATGTTTTTGTTAAGGGGGGGAATTCGGAAATAATGAATTTAATTGCATGGTGATCTGTCCATGGCAATGGTTCATTTTCCACGATTTTTATTTCCAGATCTTGTCTGAAAATAAGATCGAGTGTGTGACCTGAAGCATGTGTGGGCACGATGCAGGCGTCGGCAATGGGGTCTTGCAGGGAGTTGGCCCAGAGGTTGAAGTCCCCGAGCAGCAGCAGGTGTTTGCTGTTCAGGGTATAGGTGGAGACAAAGTCCGTCAATGATGGGAGAAGCTGCGATTTTGGGCCGGGCGGCCTATAGCAGAGTAGAATCCGGACGGTCTCCTGGCAGTTTACTTGCAGTTGAAGAGTAAGGGTTTCCATGAATGGAAGAGGGTTTTGAAGGCTTGGTTTTGTGATCGCAAGATGCGTCTTATGGATCACAGCCAATCCTCCTCCTCTTTGCCCTATTCTATTTTCCGTTATAATACGGTAGTTTTCTGGCACCAATTCTCCTAGAATGGTGTTACAGTCGGCCGTGAGCCAGCTCTCTGTAATAAAGAGGCAGTCTAAGTCATGTTGCAATAAGAAATCATGGATTTCTAATCGGTGTTTTACTGCCGATCTAGTGTTAATCAAAGCACATGATATGTGCTTAGGCTGGGGTAAATGGCTGCGATTTTTGGTAGTCGATCGTCGATCGATCCTCAAAAGTCGCAGATTTCTTAGGGTTTTTTTGGTAGCGGCCGGCAGAATTGCGGCAAATCGATCCAGATCCCAAATGTTCTCCGCCGAGTATTGCCGATTAACCATGGCTCCCGTGGAATAAGGGGTGGGGGGGTGGATTCTCAAGGATAACTGAATCCTCTGATCCTGGCTTGGTCCAGAGGAAGGCAAAAAAAACCTGACTACGCTGCGCCAATATGCTGCGGTAGGGAAAAAAATTCCTTCCTGACCCCTAAAGAGGCAATCGGGTTGAGCCCTGGATCAAGTTTTAAATGAATTTGAAAGGGGGGAGATAGGGCTGGGTAGAGCAAGATGGTCGCCGACCTGGCAGCAGGATCCAGGCTGGGGGGTACCAGGCTAAGTAGACCACTGTCTGTGCCGCCTGGGGGGCTGAGAAGTATGATCGGGGGGCAAGGGGACTCTACAGGGGTAGGGGGGGCTTTCTGGCCCGATTAGGGCAATAGGTGCCGATTGTTGGGGGTGGGGAGCGGCGCGCCGCTAGGCCGCGGATGAAGCCGCGGCCTTTCCTGAGTCGCGGCTGCCCCGAATCCCCAGCCATCGGAGGCTAGTAGGGATGGGTGGCGAGAAGGATGCCCGAGCAGGGGTAGCGGTGTGGGGGTGCTTCTGGGGTAAGGGGGGGGGTTTCTTGGCCTATTGAGAGATGATAGCAGCGTGTGGGGAGTGGCACGGCGTTAGGCCGCAAGTGACGCCGCGGTCTTTCCTAGATCGCGGCACCCGCGATTCCCCACAGGCTAGCGCGGTTGTCGGGGAAAAAGCACCCGGGGGGGCAACCGAGGAGGGGGGAGAGGAGCAGGGGAGAGCCGTGGGGCATGGATGTTTACGGCGGCTTGTCCTAAAAATGACAGCCGTCAATGGTCCCAGTAAGGCTCTTACCTGGAGTGAGAAGGATCCAGGGGGAGCCTGGATCAGCAAGCAGAGGTACTCAGAGGTACTCAGAGACAGGTGGATTGCGGTAGTGGCAGCAAAAGACAGGGAGGTGGAAGCCCTGCTTGCCTGTGAGGCCTGGAGCCTAAAGGAAAATTATTTTTTTAGCTAAATAGCTTCCTTTACCTTAATGCAGTGCTGTTTTCATGTCCTCATTGTTCGTTTTTTGCTTTGATGTTGCTGCAATTCCTCTCTGTTCTGAACACTTCCTGGTTGTCTGTTTTCTGATAACCACAGTACTGGGAGCACTGTGATCACTAATCAAGGAGGTGTGTGTAAAACCCCTCAGCACCAATCCAGTTTCGTTTTACAAACCATCACTGCCCTCTATTGGCTCTCTGGCTCTGTACATCAGAGAGATAGGAAACAACAGAAAAAACGAAACTGTAAGTGCAGGCACATTATATGATTGATTTTCAATCATTTTTAAAAGGAATCAGTTAACTTTTATGTCTCTATACCCTGTAAACAGTCATTTCAGCCAAAAAAATAAAACATTTCCTTTACAACTCCTTTAAGGCATTAAGAAGCTTCCCACAATAAATTGCGTTCAACTACCAAATCACATGAAACACAAATTTCCTTTGCTTATTTGGTCTGCACATGATTATGTATTCAAAAGAGCAGGAATTAGCATTGCACGTAATTGAATAATTTAAGAAAATATTCACACAATTTGTTGTGGAAAATTCTCCTTTAGAAAATCAGCCCAAATGCCATCAATAGGTTATAGTCAAAGAATCAAACAGCACTGGCAATAGAAACTCCAGTAATTACAATGCTATTTTTCAATTATTCTTTGATTTGTACCTTCTTTAACCGCTTCAGCCCCGCCCGCCGTTATATTACTGCGGGACGGTGGCTCTCCTGGGCGAGAGCCCGTAGCTATACGTCCGCATTAAAGCGGCCCCCGAGTCCCGCGTGCGTGCCCGCCGGGCACCCGCGATCCCTCGTTACAGAGCGGGTACCGGGAGCTATGTGTGTAAACACAAAGCTCCCGGTCCTGTCAGCGGGGGAAACTCTGATCTTCTGTTCATACAATGTATGAATGGAAGATCAGTGATTTCCCCTAGTGAGGCCACCCCCCATACAATTAGAACACACCCAGGAACACACTTAACCCCTTCCCCGCCCCCTAGTGTTAACCCCTTCACTCCCAATGGCATTTTTATAGTAATACAATGCATTTTTATAGCATTGATCGCTAAAAAAATGCCAATGTTCCCAAAAATGTGTCAAAAGTGTCCGAAGTGCCCGTCATAATGTCGCAGTACTGAATAAAAATGCTGATCGCCGCCATTACTAGTAAAAAAAATATATTATTAAAAATGCCATAAAACTACCCCCTATTTTGTAAACGCTATAACTTTTTGCGCAAACCAATCAATAAACGCTTATTATGATTTTTTTTTACGAAAAAAAATGAGGAAAAAAAAAAATGTTTTTTTAGGGGATATTGATTATAGCAAAAAGTAAAAAATATTGCATTTTTTTTCAAAATTGTCGCTCTATTTTTGTTTATAGCGCAAAAAAAACACAGAGATGATCGAATACCACCAAAAGAAAGCTCTATTTGTGGGGAAAAAAAAACACCAATTTTGTTTGGGAGCCACGTCGCACGACCGCGCAATTGTCAGTTAAAGCGACGCAGTGCCGAATCACAAAAAGTGCTCTGGTCATTGGGCAGCAATATGGTCCAGGGCTGAAGTGGTTAATTAAAAGTTGAACATTTTAAAGTCACAAATTGTACATGGGTTGTAAATCTCTTAATATTATCTTAAAAACGATTTTCTCCAGACAAAAGTAAAAATTGTTTGAGAAACAATGTACAAATTGCCCTTCAAATTGATATGTTCCTTGTATATATCTATATCTGCTATCCTCCAGTTTCTCTCCAACTAAAAGTAGGTCAACTTTTATCCTGGCTTCAGAAAGTAAAGATTAAAAAAAAGCGTTCATGTAAAAATGCTTCTCAGTTTACTCACGTTATGTGCCGTGTGACCCAGTTTGCGAGTGTCGAGTTGAACTACATTCAGCTCTGTATCAATGTGCAGAGTTTATTACATTTTGTCAAAAAGAGATTGGAATTGGCCTACATGGCTGAAACAGAATGCTAATTGACTCAATCTTTAATTCTGCTCATTCTTGTTGTGCCCTTAGGCCTCGTACACACGAGGCAATTCATTTGTTCAAATCGGTCGGACCGACCGATTTGAACAAATCTGTCTCTTTGGATTTTGGTTTGCTCGCGTGTACACACGAGCAAACCAAAATCCCAGCCAGCAGACGGCGCGCTGACGTGTCGGTGACGTGGCGGTGGGGTTGACGCCGCCACGTCACCGCACCAGGAAGTAAAACACTTCCGCGCATGCGCCGAATCCATTCGGCGCCGGTGCGAGACGACATGTCTGCTGGTAAGTGTACTCACCAGCAGACATGTCGGGCGGACGGGTTCCCACCCGATAGATTTCAAAGCATGCTTTGAAATCTGTCGGGTGGCCAAATCCGTCGGCTCGCCCGTACACACGATCAAATCTGTCTGCTGGGACGGTCTAGCAGACAGATTTGATCGTGTGTACGCGGCCTTACAGTTCTACAGAACTACTGTATATGTTTTGAACTTTCAGTAGAAAAAATAACACCTCTAATGCAGATTTATTTCAAAATTAACTTTTTAAATTAACATGACAGATTTAAGCATAATCTATACAAATAGGGCCAGATTCAGGTAGATGAGAGTATCTTTCCTCTGGAGTAACGCTTCTCATTTACGTTACTCTGAAGACCCTTTCAGCGCAAGTCCTGTAATTCACATAGCAGTTGCGCGTAAACTTGCGCCAGAGTAACGATAATGCGCTGGCGTAACCCGACGCAAGTGGAAGTGGGTGTGATCATATGTAAATGATGGGCGGAGCCCAGCGCAGAGGCTTACGTTCAGCGCATCATCCACGGAGCATGCGCAGTGAGTGCGGCTCCACTCGCCCCCTTGTGCGCATGCTCACAACTTCCGTCGGCACCACTTCCTGGGAAACGTCAGCGCAATGCGTTCCGCTGGGCGCTTAAAAGCGCTGGCGGAAACGCCATTCCGGCGCAAAAGTAGTTCCGTTTCCCCCCACCCCAGGGAAGATACTTTTGCACTGTAATGGCTGCTCCCGCTACCCCCAGAGAGAGGAGGAACCTCAACTTTAATGCCCAGGAGGTCTCAGTGATTATCTCGGCTATGGAGACGGATAATGAATTTCTCCATGGCAAAAAAAGCCGGAAGACCAGCCGGGAGAGGAAGCAGGGCATCCTGGAGTCGATTGCTGCCAGGGTCAATGTCCTGGGCTACTCCACCCGGACTGCTGGGGACATACAAAAGAAAATAAACGACCTGCGGCGCAAGGTGAGGGACAAGGTGGCCTCCATCAGGAGGTATGAGAGGGGCACAGGTGGTGGTCCCCCATGTCCTGTCACCCTGACCGCAGAGGAGGAGGTGGTTGCTCGCTGCCTGGAGAGGGAGCAGGTGGAGGGGGTCGCAGGCTATGACTCCGTGGAGGAAGGCACAAGGACAGGTAAGTGTTTTATAATCCCCTATTTGTTGTTTTGCATTTGGGGGGGGGGACATGTGCCAAGTGTGTGGGACCACCAACATGTGTCTGCTTTGTGTCATCCACAGATGACGGAGCTGGGCCATCATCTGTCAGCCTGCATTCCACCCCATCCCCCCCACGCCATCATGTGCCCGAGCCACTGGGTGGTGAAGAGGTTGTGGAGGAGGAGAGTGGCCACACCACACCTGCCGAGGTGGTTGTGGAGGATCCTGCTGTGGCAGAGCAGGACTTTTCATTAGTCTTGTCTGTCTCCTCCCCTTCTCCTGGCCCGTCTGTCGTCCCCTCCCCCATCCTTGGAAGCCCCTCAAGGGCGACACCGTCCACCCGAGGACATCCATCTTCTGGCCCCAGGAAGGCGACCCAGAAGACCAGGGGGGTGTCTGATGGTGTCCAGGACCAGTTGGCGAGGGATCACGCCAGGCAGACGGAACAGATGGGGGCCATAGCGGTGCACTTGGAGAAAGTGGCTGACAGCCTGGGCTCCGTTGCCAACCTCAGCAACGCAGTGCAGGATGTCAGCTGCAACTGCGCTGCAGTGGTCACCACTTTGGGGGAGGTGCAGGGGGATATAAGGCACCTCACTGCAGCCGTCCAGGCCAACACTGCTGCCATCCATGGGAACAGTGCTGCCATCCGGGAGCAGGGGAGGCTGAGTCGGCGGGCCCAGCATTACCAGGTGACCCGTCAGCTCCGGATGCAGGCCCAGACGAACACATACCTTGGACGGATAGCCAGGGCCTTGGAGGGCACGCAGGCCACACCTGCCAGGAGTGGCCCACCTGGGGATCAGCCACCTCCAGATGCCCCCCCACCCCCACCCACTCCATCCAGGCAGCTGCGGAGCCAGAGAGGGGCCCCCAGAAGAAGCCCCCGGCATCCCCGATGAGGCCTTTTTTTTTTTTCTGGTTTTATATTATTGTTTTTGACATACTCAGGTCATGAGTTTATTTTTTATTTTTCTCAGGTTATGAGATTTTTTTTCTTTTAATGATCAGGATATGATATTTATAATTTCTTTTTGTACTGCACACGGTCAGGAGTGCAGGGGACAGTGTGAATGGTGTGTGAATGTGAGAGGGTGGCACTCCTGAAAGTAAGGGGTGTCACCCTCGGCCGTGGTGGTGAAGTGAACCCCACGGCTGAATGAATGATGTGTGAAAGGTGTGTGAATGGACAGTGACATCATTGGGGCCTTGACGCGGCGTTACTGCTCCCAACTCCTACATGCTGGACTTGGGCTAATCCAATGCGATGTGCATGTGGTGTGTGTGATCTAGGGACATCAGTGGTGTACACGCGTGCACTGTCTGTGTTATTAATGTTTTGGTTTAGTGTCCAAAGATGCCTACGGCGAGGACCCTCCTGACTGCTCTTCCATCAGCAGACTGGGTGTCCTCTGGCAGGTGGGGACTGTGTGGGTCGGGGGTCAGGTCATCACGTATGTCAATATGCAGGCCTTTTTTCATAGCAAAGTTATGTAGTATGCAACATGCACCGATGATCTGACACACAAAGGTAGGGGAATACAATAGGGCCCCCCCAGACTTATCCAAGCATCGGAAACGGGACTTCAGGAGCCCAAATGTTTTCTCCACCACTGCACGGGTTTTGATGTGTGCTTCATTGTATTTTCTCTCTCCTCTGGTTTGGGGGTTCCGGAAAGGAGTCATTAGATGGGGTCCCAATGCATATGCAGAGTCACCTGTAAGGTAAAAGACAGGAGAATGTTAGTCATGCATGTGCGATTTCTGTTGTGCATCACGGGAGGGGATAGTCATGCCTGACTCCCTTGTCACTCACCAACCAGCCAGCTGTCCCCATACATATTCTGGTTAAATTCTGCTGGGATGGGGCTCTGACGGTATATGAAACTGTCATGGCTGGACCCGGGGTGTTTGGCACGGACGTGCCATATGAGGCGTTGGGCATCGGCTATCACCTGTACGTTGATGGAGTGCCAATGCTTCCGATTGCGGTATATGTGCTCTGTGGCACTGGGGGGCTGTAGGGCCACATGTGTGCAATCAATGGCCCCCACAGTGCGTGGGAATCTGGCAATGTTGTAGAAATCTGTCATTGCCTTCTGACGTAGCTCCTCAGTGGTTGGTCTGATGAACTGGTTGGACATGCGTCTGAGGATTGCAGGGACAACCTGGTGCACACATCTGCTCACGGAGGATTGTGACATCCCAGCCACCACTCCACTTGTACGCTGGAATGATCCACTTGCAAGGAAATGAAGTGTTGCCAGGACCTTCACCAGTGGCTGCACTGCTTGTGATCGGTGTGTTGGGCTGGTGATGTCATCCTGCAGGGTTGTGGTTAGTTCAAGTATTGCATCTGGGCTGAATCTGAATAGGCGATACACCTCCTCATCCCCTATGCCAAAGAGGTTCATACGTGTGCGGTATATCCTCTCACGTGCCCGCCTTGTTGGTTCCAGGGGACCCATCAGTAGTTCTAGGACCACGAGTGCCCCTGGCATGTTGGCACACAGAGGTGTTGTCCTTGCAAGTGGGGGTGCTCAGCTAGCTCCTATCGTCGGTAACGCTGCTGTAGCTGCTCTCCTGCTGACCTGTGACCGTCTGGAGTAAAGATAAAGCAGCCTTTTGTAGAAATAACTTTGCGCCGGACGGACCAGATACGCGCGGCGCATGTAGCCAGCGTATGGTGCTAATCCGTTCGTGAATTGTGAAAAATCCCTCATTTGCATATTTGCAGGGGAAATCAATGGGCGCGACTGATGCGCCCAGCGAAAATAAACGCTGACGATACTCTGGCGTCGGAACGTTCCGCCGGTCGCAAATGAGCCGTTATTGGGCGCATCTAGTTTGGTGGGTACGGGCACATAGAAACTTCGGCGCATCAGCACAGTTACGCGGCGCATATCCAAATACTCCAGCGCAAGTGTTCGTGAATCTGGCCCATACTGTACAATTAACAATCCCATCAAACCAAGCGGAACTGTTGCTCTAGAAAAATACTATTCTGTTACATATATCAAAATGATAAAAGTCCAGTATAAATTTAATTTTTAATTGATCCATTAACACATGTTTCCATGGGGAAAAGATGTATTGGTAAGAATGTAATGCTCGGGAACACTAATACTGTAAATTGCTGTGTTTAATCTTAATTTATTGCAACTAATTGGGCTCCCATTTATCAATTGTACAGATGAATTATATTATGCAGAACTTATATAGTTTTAACAGTTTACATAGTGCTTTACAAACTGAAGGGAGACAGTATAGTTACAATTCACTTCCATACAAAAGGAATCAAAAGGGAAAAGGTCTGATGTCACCAAACCACCTCCATTCCAATATATGCAACAAAATACAGGAAATTGCCCTAGGACTTTAAATGAGGGGAATGCGGTTAGGCACCAATTGACAGTGTAAATACAATTTAAAAATATATTAAAATTGTCATGCAAATATAAACCTGAATCATAGCCAAGCCACAAAAGCATACAGAATTATTAGACAGTGGTGAGGTCAAAGTCCAGGTTGAGCTCAATACAAGACGGCGACGGGCATCACAAGTACAAAAGCAACAGGCAGAAGGCAAAGTCAAGGCCTGTATTAGGAGATCAGATTATATGGACTGGGACCTTTATCTGCGAGCACTTAAGTTTATCTTTGGACATCCACTCATTGGAATCCTTGATGTTTGGTGCTTCAACCTGTGAATGGATTTATGCTCAATGCTCATTAACCTCTTGGTTCCGGTAAGCAGCTTTCCATAAGGTGGTGGTGTCTTCACAGAAGACGGTGGTGCTAATTATCCTGTCTGTGGGTTCTGACTCTACATCTTCAGGACTTTATTTTTGTTTCATCTATCACCCTATCTATTTATTTAGATCCAGGGTCTACAAAGGACTTTTTCTTTTAAATTTTTAATACGAGCATTTGGTTGCCAGTTCTTTATTGGCGCAATTTTTTCCTTGTAACAGATTATTGCAAAGTCAGGAGGCAAGCTGGGTCAAACACAAAAAAGCAGAATGCATGACAGCACACAAGTCACAGGAGCTAACAACCACACAGCAATCTCTCCTTAGCAGCCTCAGTGTGCTGTGCTCTACACAGGGTGATTGGTGATAACTCCAGTGTTAGATGTGCATGCTCATTCATGCTAATGCACATCAGTGTCAGTGACTGGGTAGGTTGTCACAAATTATAAACATAACGCAGTATATGGCTTATAAGTGTGTTACGTCACTGTGACAGTTGCCCTTTTTTTTTTTTGTAAAACTTTTTTATTGAGTTCAGTCACAGCTTACAATTAAGCAAAACTCGTTAGTAACAGTGACAGACATTTTTCCTATTACAACAAAACAACAAAGGAAACATGAAGAAATATCCGAAGGTAGTCAAAGAAAGTAAAGCATAAGAAGGTTATTCTTGAGAGTAGGGTGGATGGCTCGCCTACCCACCTCAGTTATCTAAGCACAGTGCAGCTTGGGCTCTGGTATTGTGATGGGTGGGGAACCACCTTAGGCGGTCCCCGGGGCGACCCTACTCAGGGTCCGCACCGGAGGAGGGGTGCCATTCAAGGCCTCCAACAACCGCCCCTGGCACGTCCCCCAGGCCCAGGCCCCCCCTGGTCCCTGCATCTCACATTGGGAATCACAGCACTGATGCTGTCACTTGGTGCGCACGCGTGGGCTGTAAGCCCTGCCGCTTGTTGCCTTCTCAGCATTTTGGTGGTATCAACCATCAACCTTGTCAACAGCAAAAACTGTAAAAGTGCCTAACCATATAGAAAATAAAGGGGGGAAGTTAAAAGGGAATAGGAGGGGAGAAATGAGAGAGAGAAAGATTGGAATCTCACCACAGATGCATGAGGAATTCACCCCATCCGCACCGGACCACCAGTCGCCAGGATATCACGTTGAAAGAAAAACGGTTATGTTAAGCAATGTCGACGGTCTACGCTCCGTATCATGGGGGGTTTACATTTCTGTTGTGACCTAGAGTTGGGTCTGCTAGCTTTAGCAGGGATTCGTCCAAACTAGAGGGGATATAATTGGCGTCTGAAAAATGATCTGTCCAGAGAATCCATCGGTGTGAATCTCTAGTACCTTTACAGGTTGCGATCCATTCTTCCGCTCCCCTAACCTCATTTATCCTGCGTATCCACTCCTCTCTGCTTGGTATCTATGTTTTCTTCCAGTAAATCGGAAGTAGCCGCCTAGTGGCATCGAGCAGGTGGGGAAGTGCACTATATTTCTAACAACTGATAGGCATGGGAGGGATGTGCAAGAGAAAGTGGATCGGAGAGAGGAAGATGTCTATCCCCAGAACTTCCTTAACCTGATTTCTAACGTCTTCCCAGAAAGGTGCAATTATAGGGCATTCCCACTACAAATGTAGAAGGGTTCCCCAGCCTCCACATCCCCCCCAGCACTGGTCACAGCTGGCAAGGTACATCCGTCTCTTGCATTTTAGAATCGATCGAGCTGGAGTGAGTCATCTGATATTAATGAGTCAATTGAGGACCTGTGAGCTCTTGCCCCAGGTCTCTCTCCCATGCCCGTATATAGACGGGCTTGGACGCAGAGGCCGAGGACCCCAGAAGTTGGTACAACTCTGAGACCATTCATGAGATTGGTTCATCTGCTATTAACAGGCCCTCAAAAGGTGTTAGCAACGTGATATCTCTTATTGAGCTACCAGTCGTTTCAAAAAAGTGGTGCAACTGCCTAAATCTCCAAAAATTAATTTGCCATTTACAGGACCTGCCCGTTAAGGAGTCGTAGGGTAACAGTTTGCCGTTTAACAATTTCCCACAGCTAGCATTCTTGTCATCAACCCACTTTACAAAGAAGTCCTTGTTTTCCCCGGGGGGGGGGGGAACCAAAGGTACCCACCCAACGGCGCCAGCGGGGGCCAGACCGAATATGCAGTTAATTTTGTCCCACATCCTGAGCGACAAATGCGTCATTAGGTTGTGTCCTTCGACAGCCCCCTGTGTTCCCTCGAGAGCCACGGGGCATATGCCAGATTCCTTCCAGCCATGTATTTTTCCATTGTAACCCATAGTTTGTATTGGTCATGAAAGTGCCAATTGAGAAGCCTCTGGAGGGTTATGGCCGCGCCATCCAACAATCCCCGCCGGCAGACAGCGCGGTGACGTGGCGATGACGTTGACGCCGCCACGTTACCGCACCAGGAAGTAAAACACTTCCGCGCATGCGTCGAATCCATTCGACGCATGTGCGAGCAGATATGTCTGCTTGTTAGCGTACTAACCAGCAGACATGTCGGACGGACGGATTCCCAGCAGACAGATTTTAAAGCATTCTTTAAAATCTGTCGGCTGGCCAAATCTGTCTGTCCGCCCCTACACACGATCGAATCTGTCTGCTGAAACGGTCTGTCAGACCGTTTTCAGCAGATAGATTTGATCGTGTGTACGCGGCCTAAGTGTCAGGCCGCGTACACACGACCAAATATATCTGTTCAAATCGGTCTGACAGACCGATTTGAACAGATTTGTCTGCTGGCTGTTTTGGTTTGATCGCTGTACACATGATCAAACCAAAATCCCCGCCGGCAGACAGCACGGTGACGTGGCGGTGACGTTGACGCCGCCACGTCACCGCACCAGGAAGTAAAACACTTCCGCGCATGCGTCGAATCCATTCGACGCATGTGCGGGCAGATATGTCTGCTGGTTAGCGTACTAACCAGCAAACATATCGGTCCGACGGGTTCCCAGCAGACAGATTTTAAAGCATGCTTTAAAATCTGTCTGCTGGCCAAATCCGTCGGCTCGCCTGTACACACGATCAAATCTGTCTGCTGAGACGGTCTGTCAGACCATTTTCAGCAGATAGATTTGATCGTGTGTACGCGGCCTCACACTTACAAATCTGGTGTGCCAGCCGATACACAAAATCCAGACACCTGTCCTGCTGGGGGATCGTTTGGAGGTGACGTCAGTACGCCGCTCTGCCCTACGTCCGTTTCGTAAAAAACGTACTTCTTCAAAGGGCTCCCTCATTCTTCAAAGTCTGTGAAAGGGGTAGCGCGATTTATATATATTCTACTCCTAACTTTATGGCTACCTCTTCAAGATTTTTTTTCTTTCAATACCCCAAAACAGCAATTGTGTAGGGTCCTTATTGTGCATAAGAGCAAAATGTTTAGACACCTTGGGCAAGATCTACAAACATGTCCCGCTGGCGTAGCTTAATGGAGTTACACTACGCCGTTGTAAGTTACAGCGGTGTACCCATATCCTCAAAGCATTTCCGCTGTAACTTACGGTAGCGTAGTGTAATTGTTGTGGCGTAAGGCCGCGCAATTCAAATTAGTTAGATGTGGGCGTGATTTCATGTAAATCAACATAACCCCATGTAAATGACGCTTTTTTGAACGGCGCATGTGCCATCCGTGAAGATATCCCAGTGCGCATGCGCGAAATCACGTCGCAAAACATCAATGAAAATACGCCGCCTTAATTGTTTGTTGATCTGGCCCATTGTGTTTTGGGAAGCCATTAATTATATTCACTACATGCTCCTTGATCCTAACCTTAAGCGCTCTTTCAGTTCTTCCTACGTATTGCAAATTATAGCTACACTGCAACATGTAAACTACACCTTCAGTGTGGCAACCAATGAAATCTCTAATGTTGTATGATGCTGCTAGATCACTTTATTTTTAACCCTTAACAGATGATTTTCTATTCCCAGAACCCTTGGCAGTAGTATGGGGCTGAGTGGAGACAGTTCCAGATACTGTAATCCTCAGTGACTCCGCAAACTTGCGGTGCATGGGCTCCCTTATTCTTCAAAGTCTGTGAAAGGACTTGAGAATATGTGGCATCAAGGAGAAAGATCACTGTTGGTTGGCAACCCTCCTTGACCACCATTACTAGGGGAAGACTCGGAACTCATCCCGTCCCCACAGAGGGAGCATAACAGGAGTTTATGTAACACCTTTCCAGACTCTGGTAGGATACAGTCCATTGGAAAATGTAGTTTTGAGACTTCTGTTGGCCAAAAGCGGAACAGTGGAGAAGGGGGCTGCCTCAGTGATGAAGTTAAAAAAAAAATAGTCCTCGGAGCCCAGGGCTGTCAACGTTCCCATCCCATCCACAGCGTATGTATCATATGGTGGGAGATTATCTAGGGGTAAAAACAAACATTAACGGCTTTCCAGTTGATGATCAACTGGGTTACTGGGTCATGAGAATAGACCACTGGCCAGCATGCAATTAAGCTGATGGGCTGCCCTGCATCCAGCATGCTTTCCAAACTGCATTCAGTGCTACCAGAGGTCTTGTGACTGATATGAGTGCAGACTCCGGGGATCAAGTGACATTTATCAAAATGAATAGTGTTGCTCACGAATATTCGCATTGCGAATATTCGCTACGAATATTGCATATTCGAGTATTCGCGAATAACTCGAATATCGCGGCGAATATTCGCTATTTCGAATATTCATATTTTTCAAATTTCGCAATAAATTTCGCAATCAATTTCGCATTCGCAAATATATATATATAAAAAATATATATATATATAAAAAAAATAGCGAAATTTCGCAATTGTTTTTTTTTTTATAAAATATCACGAATATTCGATATTAACGAATATTCTTCGAAATATTCGCGAAATATCGCAAAATCGAATATGGCGTATTCCGCTCATCACTAAAAATGAATGAATCAGTCCTGGATTATCAGCAGCTATCAAGTCCCTGATGCCTATGTCACTGATTAAGTGCTTTCTGTATCTGGAATCTCTGAAAGACTGTATAGACTGCCTAGCTTTGTGGATGTTGAGCTCATCTGAAAGAAGTTTTTTGATGTAGGTTTCATGGGCACAATTAACACCCAAGGACCAAGTTTTCCACAACTGTTTGACAAGTGCATATCGTTTCAATTTTTCACAGCGAGGTCAATTCTTGATTTCATCAAGAGTACCTCTGTAGGGTTACGGTATGAAGGGACCACTATGACCCAAAGCCCAGTTATTCTGCACCTGTTGCTTCTATCCAAAGTCTGTGAAAGAGACACCAGAATTTATCCCAAAAATCTTGAATCTTGTTCCGAGTGCACTAGATTGTGGCCTCATCATACAGACTGGCTCCCGAAACTGTTGTTTACAAAATAAAACAAGCTTTATAGATGTAATTTCTTTGGTTTTATAGATGTCATTATTGTTGCATCAGGTTCTACAGTATACATGGTACAGATGTGCAAGAATTTGAGTATAGCCTCCTGTAAATAAATTAAAAACAATAAAGGTGTACCATCATCCGGGAAAGTAAGTAACAGAGAAAGATGGGGCAAGAGGGAAAAAGGGACAGTAGCTGAAGTTGACCCAAAAGATTCCCTCCCCCTAAAAATTAAGGACTATCTTGGTACAATAAAAATAACATACATGTGATGTAAAAAGCAAATTTATTACATAAAAATTATTATACAGTTAGTACATGATTAAAATTGAAAAAAATTAAAAAACAGAGGCCTAGGGTGACTCGAGGCAATTTCTGTAAATTACAGATATATGGAATGATCTGAGTCTCGACTAGTTTTGTGGCATGACCACTTCTTCAGGAGAACCATTCTACAAAACAATACAGTAAGGAATAAGACAGCTGAGCTCACGGCTCCATAGCTCGGGCTGAACGTGCATGCGCGGCAGCATCATCACGCACCCGCGTCACATGGAGAAACTGACCTGGCTACGTCACACGCCACTCCGGCGGCGTGCCTGTTGTCTCCGGGTTGGGGAGCTCATTTAACGGGCGTTGACCCATGAATGAGCAGGCCAAGATCTCTCCATGGATGCGTTCACTATGCGGGGCAGAGGCTGGAGGCTGCTACCAGCTGTTAGCAATTCCCTCTAGGTACGGTCCTGGTTCTTAGTGGCATTACCTTGCCCCCTAAGCCCATACTGCAACCACTACTGCACTTCCTATTTTACCCATAGAGTCTCACCAATCTGTTCCTACAGACAAATGGTTTGTTTATCTCTATTTTGATACATACTGTTTACCCACTGTGTGTCTACCTACCAGTGCAAGTGGTTATACCCTACCTCAATTATGCTTCTGCCCACGCAGCACCACCTACCATCACATGTCTTGGGTTATCTATCTCTACCTATCGGTGAGCTTAATGTTGTTTGCATTGCCTCTTTTAATCTCATCTAACTTAGGTGTCGGGCACCCCCCCCTCACTCTCTCTTCTTTTCCCCCCTCCCCCCCTCCTTTCCCTTCTTTCCCATGCCTTCCCCCTACTCTTTTCTTTCCTCTCCTGTTTTCCTTTTCTCCCCCTTTCCCTTTACATCCCCTCCCCCACCTACATCCTTTCTCTTTTCCTTTATCTTCCTATCTCCATCTTTCCTCCCCTTTTTTCCCCCCTTCCGTCCTCACTCCCTTCCCACCCCTCTCCCCCACTTCCTCCGTTCCTCCCCTCTCACATGGGTGATGCCCCCCTTTCCCCCTCCTGTTTCTTCCCCCTTCTTACTCCTCCCTTCCTTCCCATTCTTTTTTTCCCCTCCCCCTCCCCCTTCCCCTTTTTCCCCCCTTTTCACCAGTGCTCATCACCATAATTCTTATCTACATTATGCCCCCCCAGAGATCTTCACTTATTTCCCCCAGTCCACCGCACAGGGTATATTATTCCGGCCAGCTGGTGCCGCCCATGACCACCATGTATGGGGGTAAGCCAGTGTTTATGAATTTCTTATTGTTTATCTTAATTTTGAGCTGATTTTTTCTTACCAATGTCCTTGTCTTATTTCTTACTGTATTGTTTTGTAGAATGGTTCTCTTGAAGAAGTGGTCATACCATGAAACTAGTCGAGACTCAGATCATTCCATATATCTGTAATTTACAGAAATTGCCTCGAGTCACCCTAGGCCTCTGTTTTTTTCAATTTTAATCATGTACTGACTGTATAATAATTTTTATGTAATAAATTTGCTTTTTACATCACATGTATGTTATTTTAATCGTACCAAGATAGTCCTTAATTTTTAGGGGGAGGGAATCTTTTGGGTCAACTTCAGCTACTGTCCCTTTTTCCCTCTGGCCCCACCTTTCTCTGTTATGGTACATATGTGCCACTTTACGGGCAGACTAAGGGGATCCCCCAGGCACTATATTTAAATGTTTTTTTTTTTTATTGTTATTTCTCATTTTTAAGGTTTCATTTTAAGTATCAGTAAATCACTGGTCATTTAAAAATTATGTTTTTTTACAAACTTTGTGGTCAACATATCTGGAGTTTTTCTGTTGTGTTCCTGTGAAAGACTTTGCCTGGCTAACGTCCCTTCTGGTTCCTGATCCTGTTCTTCTGCCTCCGACTGATTTCTCTTTTTATGATTACTGGCTTGTCTGACTACCCACTTTGGCTTCTGGTCCCTGGCTTATGTTTTGATTACGTTTACTGATCTGTACCGTTTTTACCATTACATTAAAAGATGTGATGTTTACTGCATTTCTGTCTCAGTCTAATTCATGGTACCTGACACCGAGAAGTAGTGGCTCTTTCGGGGTTAAGCAATATAAATGTGATGAGAAGATTGTTGAAATAAATGTTCTGGGGCAGGGACTCTTTATGTATACTCCCTTCACATAACTGATTATTTTTCATTTCTCCAAGTCTGGCTTTATTTATGTTAAAAATAATCTTGATTTATATATATATTTTATATTTTTATGCAATATTCTTTTGATACTGTACAATGACTATTCTAATTTAAGTTATAAAACAAATATAATTGCTTTGTTGTTTAAAAAGCAGTTAAATAGGCCCTGCATTTCTAGGACGATATCTTTTTTAACATCGTCTGAATAAGCTAAAAAGGAAACTGTAAATTTATACAGTGCGTCTGGTAAAACTATTTGGCATTTGCATCTTAATGAGTCTTTGGAATGAAGCTGGTCTGAGCTGGTCTTTCCCTTCTCCTCCCAGCTTAAGCTTCCAGTACAAGCATTCTGTGAGAGCAGCCAGCTTACCCTCCCCCACCAGCACATATTACCATCCAAATTCTGTGCTGTCTACTACAAAGGTCATGTGACCCTCATCAGTCTCCCAGGGTGGAGAAGGGGAAGCAGATTGAACCTGTTCTTTGTTAAGAGGTCAAAGCTAGCTCCCAGAGCAGGAAGAAAGAATTACCAACAACATTCTAATAGCTGTGCACTCTGCTTGGATGGATTTCTTCCCCGAAGCCTTGGAAACTGCCAGTGTACAGTCGAGCAAACAGATCTCCTATATGTCTGATGATAAAACGTACGAGCTCAGAGCTGAAATCCTTATTTATTTCAATGACAGAGATGACAACAAGCGCATGGATTACGTAAACAAATGCTAAGCAGACAGATTTATCTAAACAATATTATTATTATTATCCAGGATTTATTTAGCGCCAACAGTTTTTGAAATGCTTTACATCTAAGATATAAAGGGAGACAGTATGACTACAATACAGTTTAATACAGAATAGGGAGGCCCTTGCTCATAGAGCTTACAATCTAAAGGGAGGGAGAGGTGTTAGAATAGGTAATAGCTGTGGGGAATGATTTGATGGAGGTGGTCAAAGTACAGTTTTAGGGCCCTTTCACACCAGCGGACGAATGGTCCGCTTTTTCTAAGTCCGTTTACAGACTTAGAATGGTGCCCTATGGGATCACGGCTGTTAGCGTATGAGTATCTGCTAACGTCCGTAATCACCCGCCTCCGTCTGGATCCGGTTTTCCAAGCGGAAGAAAACCCTATTTTTCTTCCGTCTGGCGGAATGGATCGGATGAATAGGGACACATGGTCCGTATTCATCCGTTTCCCCATAGGGCAGAGCAGAGAAGAGACAGGGCGGTCCCTGCACAGTGTGCGGGGACCGCCCTGTCAGCCGCCAGCTCAGCGGGGATTTTACGGAGGATCCCGCTGAGCAAACGGGCTAACGGAGCGGGTCCATTACGGATCCGTTCCGTGTGAAAGAGCCCTTAAGGTGGAAGTGGGGTAGGAATCCCTGAATAAATGAGTTTTCAAGGATCTTCTAGGGCAGACAGGGTAGGATCTAACCTGACATATTTGGGTATAGAATTCCAGAGAATGGGAGAGGTTCTGGAGAAGCCCCGTAAGTGAACACAGGAGAGAGTAATGGAACTAGAGAGCAAGATATCTTGGGAGGAGCATAGAGGTGAATTTAGGCGATACCTGCAGATGAGATTGGTGATGTAGCTGGGAGCAGTGCTATAGATGGCTTTTTATGTGGTGGTTAGTATTTTGAATTGTATGTGTTGGCCAATCAGAAGACAATGAAGGGTTTGGCAGAAAGGGGCAGCAGCTATGGATCTGTAGATACTCTGCTTAGTCTAGCAGCAGCATTCATGTTAGACTGAAGAAGGGATAGTCTGTGTTATGGTAAGCCATAGAAGAAGAAGAGGGAGTTGCAGTAGTCAAGGAGGAAGATAAGCATGGAGTGAATAACTTGTTTTATGGTATTGTAAGTTAAGATGGGGCAAATTCTGGAAATATTGCAGATTTCAAGGTGGCAAGACTTAGCCAGTGATTGGGTTTTGGGCCAGAAGGAGAGGATCAGAGTCTAGGATTACACCTAGCATCTGGTGTGTGTAGAGAGACCAATAATTGTGCTATTGATCTCAATGATAAAGTCATGACATTTGACAGATTTCGTATGAGGAAATGGTGTGATATCCATACTGATAAGCCCCTCAGTAAATCTGTGATACATGTAGAGATTAAGGTGGTAAGCTGGGGAGAAGAGAGATGGGTCGTTGCAGTAAGAAGGAGGTGTAGAGGTAGAATGGGATAGGCCCAAGGACAGAGCCTTGGGGTACTCCAACAAAAAGAGGTGAGGAGGAACAAAAAGTTGCATATGACACTGAACGTGCACTGAGATAGGTAGGAGGAGAACCAGGATAAAAGCAGAGTCATAGAGGCCAATAGTTTATTGAGGAGGAGTGGGTGGTATACTGTGTCAAAGGAAGCAAAAGGGGTACATTTTCCAACTGCAGTCTTTATAGACCACAAATAAGCCACGTCTTGTAGACTTTCAGATTGATAGACAGATGTGTCAATCAATTGGCAGCACCACCATCAGTCATGGGCAGGTGAGTGGTAGATTGAAATTAACCCCACTGTGCTACCAGCTCCTGACCCCTATGTGCCATCTCTCAGACCTCAGATCAGAGCAACAATGCGAATGCATAGCCGAGGGAAGTCCTGGGCTCCTCTGTGGCTGTGAACTGAGATGACTTTCCTCACTCTGCCACTATATCTGTGGTCTAGTGAGTGTACTTTATGGAGGGTAGATGTGTGTTAGTTACTCCCAGTGGCGGCTGGTGCTCGATAATGCTGGGGGGGGGGGGGGCAGAAAAATACAACACCTTCCACAGGGGGGAAAGAATGCACTGAACACCCTTCACGCGGCCGGCCTCCTTACCTGCCCAGGATGAGTCCGATCTCCCCTCCTCCCCCCTCCCCTGTCAGAGCCGGGGAGTGCTGGATGGCATCAATGTCACAGTGGCGGCTGGTAGGTCGATCAGTCTTCTCTTCCGGCCATGCTCTCCTCTCTCCTCCTCTTCCCTCCTCCTTCCTCCTCCTCCTAGGCATCCAATAAGGTCATCTGATGTTTTGGCCAATCCGGAAACAGGTCTCACGACCCACTTCCTGATTGGAAAGAGATTTAGTGTAAAAATATAGAATTTTCATGCCCTTTTTTTCACACAACTGGGTGGGCTCGGAGCACAGAACCCCCCGAGACCACCCTTTTTGAAGCCTATTAGAGCCTCCGGCTTTAATCACATGTTTCAACCCCCCATTGGAATCCATGCATCCTGTATGTAGATCAGGGGACTAGATGCATGGATAGGGAGGCAGTGCCATGTGCACCTAATGGACGGGCTGCCACTGGTTACTCCTGACCTCTGCACTCTGTTTTACTTACTCCTGATACCTGCACTTTGTTTTATCTGCTATTAACCTCTGAAATCTTTGTTCCTTACTACTGACCCCCTGCACTGTGCCTTAAAAACTACTGACCTCCTACCTCTTTGTTATATACTACTGATCCATGCATTCTGTTTTAATAACTACTGACCTTTGAACTATTTGTTACTCCTGACTCCTAAACTCTGCATTACATACTACTGACTTCTGAACTCTGCATTACTTAATCCTGACCCCAGAATTGTGCAATACAATCTATTGACCTCTGCACCCTGCATTATTTACTCTTGACCTCTGCACTCTAGGTTACATATTACTGACCTCTAAAACCCTGTGTTACTTATTCCTCACTTCTGAACTACACAGGGAGGTTTTTGTACAAATAATTCTTGCATGATCACAAAATGCACCAACTACTTGTTATTGATCTCAACTATTTTAATGGTGCAGTTAAGCTATGTAGCCCTAGCTTACACAGCCGATTTTAAGTAGCCCTTTTAGAATTATAAAATCCCTAGCAATCACTAGGGGCAACAACTGATTGCACAATGCTCCAGTTGTGTGGGATTAATCACTACTATGTGTGTGTAGCTTATAATGTAGGTAGCCATATGTTCTACCTGTATCCATGTGCAATTAATCCCTAGTTATATTACTGCTAGCTTTACTAAGCTACAGAATATATAAAAAAAATTGGCAGTTCAGAAAATTGTAGCATTTTTATAATGCATTTTGTTTGCATACAGTATATGTGTATAGGAACAATGTATGATAAACATGAATAATGGCTTTTTATATGTACAGGCAGTAGTCAACATAAGTATATTTGAAGGTTTATCCTACTACTATAATTTCCTTATAATATGTCATAGATAGAAAAACACATCCAGTATGGGCTTGTTCAAAAGGGTGGTGTGGATGGGTGGTTTGGGGCTGTACAAGCAGGGGGTTAGCCCTCACCTAAACACAAAAATGCAGGCACTCAGGGCTGCACCCATCCATGGTCATGATGCTTTGCTTCACAGCCATGGCAAAAATTAAGTGGCTAGATACAATTGACAGGCAGTACCATTGATGAACACAACCTATTCAAGTTAATGGGCAGTGGCGGCTGGTGCCCATCATATGTAGCCTGTGCCCATCATATGCAGCCTCTGTTCCCATCATATGCAGCTGGTGCCCATCATATGCAGCTGGTGCCCATCATATGCAGCCGGTGCCCATTATATGCAGCCTCTGTGCCCATCATATGCAGCCTGTGCCCATCATATGCAGCCTCTGTGCCCATCATATGCAGCCTCTGTGCCCATAATATTCAGCCTGCAGTCTCTGTGTTCATCATATGTAGCCTCTGTGCCCATCATATGCAGCCTCTGTGACCCCCCTGCTTGCCATCTGACTGAGCCACACTTACCCCATTCTGGTGGCGGGTGATGGCGGCGAGCTGTGGGACATGCAGCGGGTCAGGCAACAGCTCATGTGTCCTCCATTCTTCTCTGTCCTCCCATGCATCTCTTCTTCCATTCCGTTAGGCGTCTAATTGTAGTGCCTGTGCCTTCAGCCAATCAGGTGACAGTTATTAGATCCGCTCTTCCTGACTGAGAGGCTGTTCAGTGTTAGAAAATCAAATATTAATTTACTTTGCTGACACATCTGGGTGGACTGCGAGCTCAATGATGGAAGTCATCTGAGGTGCCTCAGATGACGCCCGTATGACGAAACGTGTAAGGCGGGACCAACTTGATACGCGATACGTCACATCCAGTACTTCTGGTTTTTGCAATACAATCCGTGGAATGCACACTCGGATCGTGGAGAGCGTTGCTTCCTTGTCCTTATATTAATTAGAGCATTCCAGCTCTCTTTTTTAACTTTAACACTTTTAAATATTAATAAACATAGCTTTGCGGAGTCACGCTATAAGGATTTCACGAGTTCAACTATATACTTACACTCATGGATGGGTAATTTTTGCTGTGAGAAGCACGTTGTAAATGAGGAGAACATTCGAGCAGAGGGACACCAGGAGGTAAAGCTCTCTGGTGAGTGCAAGCACAAGAGGGGAGCACAGAAAAGTCACTGCCAGCACAAATTATTTTTTAACAGACTGTCACTATTTGGATGAAGCACATATCACTTTTGGAGGTTTTTTGAATATGGACATTTGTTAATTTATATACGTACAGTTGATACTATTATTTATTAACCAATTTATTTATTTTCTAATCAATTTTGCTAGCACATGTCACTTTATATTAATTATAAGGTTTCAGTTGATGCCTTTTACTAGCACAAGCTATAGTTGATGTGTTTTTTTGTTGCCAGCACAAGTCACTTTATATACATTTTATGTTTGCAGTTGAAGTTTTTCTATGCACATAATTTTGGTCAGCACACGTCACCTTATATGTAGTCAGAGTTTATTAATATTTTTGGGGTTTTAAGTTCAAATCATTATATATCATTATATATAAGCAGGGCTTTTTTTCAGGGGGAACTTGGGGGAACTCAGTTCCACCACCTTTGGCTCAGACCCTTTGGTGCCGCTCACCACAATCACTTGTAAACACAGAAGTCTGATTTCTGTGTTCACAAGTGACAGCTCTACACTGTGTGTAACCCCCCCTGAACTCTACACTCTGTATGTAAAGCAGTCCTGGTATTTAATGCACCTTTAAGACCCTTCTAGTGTTTGTGAAATCTGAACGGGTCGTGGTTGAGTTCCTGCACCTATTTTCTGAGAAAAAAAGCTCTGTATATAAGCACAGTATAAGCAGCCCCCCCCCCCCCCCGCTTGATACAGGTATTTACTCCAAAAAACAGTGCCAAACCCCCCCCCCTTTTTCCTGTGAGTTTTAATTGTATTTTTTTTTTAATTAGAGCCTATGGCTCGAATCAGGTGCTTCAAAAAAACACCCTAGCCACTGTAACAATCTGGCTTTGGTCACATCAAGGTACTGTAATGAATTATGTAACCACAAGACAGCTCAGTACAAATCCTGAAAATCGTGAAAATCCTTTTGGTACTCCACTTTCAGTAGCATGGATAAAATGTTCTTTATCTGAGCCTGGAAAGAGCAGAAGGTCTGCAAAACTATTTACCCTACCAAGAACCTCTCTTTTACCAGAAACCTCCTTGCTTCCTTTCCTTCTGTGTTACACGTCATGTATCTATGAGTTTTCTATGGTTAGCAGTGACAACTAACATGGGGTCTAAGCACTAATCTGTCCTCACCAGAGCTCCTAATGGTGGAGGTGAGTTTCGCAGTAAATTAGTTCCAAGTCGCAGTACTCAGAATCACAGGACCAGAAGGTGAGCAAGCCAGGATTTGGAAGCTTATGTAGCAGGTAAGGATCAAGCAGAAGCATACTCCATAAACAAGCCAAAGGTGGGTAATGAATACCGTAGTTATGCAACTATGGATAGCAGCAGGAGAGCAGGGAGAAATATTCTGTCTGGAGAAGAGCACATTATTACAGCAAAAAGGACGTGGAGAGATATAACCTAAACAGAAAGTTCATGGGAGGAGCAAGATAGGAAGTACAGTTGTCCAAGAGATTAGGCAGGGAACTGTCCAGCATGTCAGTAGGAAGAGCTACTGTTAGAAGCAACAAGGATCCTGGGTTCAGATCTGGATCATGTGCAACTTCACTGTGTGGGATGCTGTCTATAAGGATGAATGCAAGTAGCAGCAGTCATTTTCCCCAGCTTCACCACATTCACTAAGATCTGGGGAAAATGAAAACCACACTTGCAAAGTGCACAGTCTATTTATCTTTAGCAAATCAACCCCACTATTTGAGTAGCTTTCATAATCTGTGTTATTCTGCAGTGTATATATGTTTATTTCCATTAAAAGACTGTTTTGCGTTATTAATTCTAACTTTGTACCTGTTTTGTAAACTGCAAGTTACATGCACTCTCTGTCTGATCACTGGACAATTTACCCATTCTGGTACGCTTGTGTTTTTTTCATGGCACCTACCTGCCCACTCAGAAAGTTTTGTATTATTAAACGCAACTCCCATATATTAGCATTACAGGAGTAAAACAGTTGTCATTTTTGCATCCACTAGAAGTAGGTGCGACCTTTAATCCTGCTCATGTTTAACCATGTATTTCCCCACAAAAACACATGATTTGTGGGTCACTGGGCTCAATTCACAAAGTGGTATGCTTGCATCCGAGTATGTGCTAAATTCAGCATAGCATTTTTCAAAATGTTTTTTAGTATTTTTTATTCAGTTACTTCCGAAAATCGTTTTGATTTATTTAGTTTTTGGTTGGGGAATAGCTTTCGTCCGAAAATAATAATACTTGGTTTCTGTCGAATGGTCAAAAGAATATTCGACGGAACTTTGAAACTTTACGCCGAATCGTACATTTCCGGTCGAACATTCGAGCAGAGGGACACCAGGAGGTAAAGCTCTCTGGTGAGTGCAAGCACAAGAGGGGAGCACAGAAAAGTCACTGCCAGCACAAATTATTTTCACAGACTGTCACTATTTGGATGAAGCACATGTCACTTTTGCGTTATTAATTCTAACTTTGTACCTGTTTTGTAAACTGCAAGTTACATGCACTCTCTGTCTGATCACTGGACAATTTACCCATTCTGGTACGCTTGTGTTTTTTTCATGGCACCTACCTGCCCACAAAAAAGCTCTGCTTGCACTGAAGGCTTCTGCTGTCTACCAGCTCTGCCACTTGACAGTTCTTAAATAACTAAGGGGTGAGGCCACTCGGTGACATCACCAGATGACCCCCATCCCCTTGTGAATTCATCGACCCAGCATGCCCCTGGCTTTTGATGTCACAATGAGGTGGGAGTTCAGCTTTAAGTGTGGAATTTCTTGACTGAAAAGTTATTGCCATCATCTGTACTTGACATTGCCATCATCTGTACCTGACATTGCCATCATCTGTACTTGCCATCATCTGTATCTGACATCTACTGCTGCTGTATGTGAGACTTTCTCCCTGCTTGCCCCTGTTTCGCTGTATCTTCTGAGCGAGCGGCACACACTCCCCGGCGGCCATCTTGGGGGAGGAGTTGTGGGCGGCACCCTTAGCACTGGGCAGAGCGTTGGGGGCGTGGCCACCGTAATTAGGGCCAGGTGAGAGACCACATAAAAGCTGTGAGCGGCGCCTCACCTGGACATTGCCATCATCTGTACTTGACATTGCCATCATCTGTACCTGACATTGCCATCATCTGTACCTGACATTGCCATCATCTGTACTTGCCATCATCTGTATCTGACATCTACTGCTGCTGTATGTGAGACTTTCTCCCTGCTTGCCCCTGTTTCGCTGTATCTTCTGAGCGAGCGGCACACACTCCCCGGCGGCCATCTTGGGGGAGGAGTTGTGGGCGGCACCCTTAGCACTGGGCAGAGCGTTGGGGGCGTGGCCACCGTAATTAGGGCCAGGTGAGAGACCACATAAAAGCTGTGAGCGGCGCCTCACCTGGACATTGCCATCATCTGTACTTGACATTGCCATCATCTGTACCTGACATTGCCATCATCTGTACCTGACATTGCCATCATCTGTACTTGCCATCATCTGTATCTGACATCTACTGCTGCTGTATGTGAGACTTTCTCCCTGCTTGCCCCTGTTTCGCTGTATCTTCTGAGCGAGCGGCACACACTCCCCGGCGGCCATCTTGGGGGAGGAGTTGTGGGCGGCACCCTTAGCACTGGGCAGAGCGTTGGGGGCGTGGCCACCGTAATTAGGGCCAGGTGAGAGACCACATAAAAGCTGTGAGCGGCGCCTCACCTGGACATTGCCATCATCTGTACTTGACATTGCCATCATCTGTACCTGACATTGCCATCATCTGTACTTGCCATCATCTGTATCTGACATCTACTGCTGCTGTATGTGAGACTTTCTCCCTGCTTGCCCCTGTTTCGCTGTATCTTCTGAGCGAGCGGCACACACTCCCCGGCGGCCATCTTGGGGGAGGAGTTGTGGGCGGCACCCTTAGCACTGGGCAGAGCGTTGGGGGCGTGGCCACCGTAATTAGGGCCAGGTGAGAGACCACATAAAAGCTGTGAGCGGCGCCTCACCTGGACATTGCCATCATCTGTACTTGACATTGCCATCATCTGTACCTGACATTGCCATCATCTGTACCTGACATTGCCATCATCTGTACTTGCCATCATCTGTATCTGACATCTACTGCTGCTGTATGTGAGACTTTCTCCCTGCTTGCCCCTGTTTCGCTGTATCTTCTGAGCGAGCGGCACACACTCCCCGGCGGCCATCTTGGGGGAGGAGTTGTGGGCGGCACCCTTAGCACTGGGCAGAGCGTTGGGGGCGTGGCCACCGTAATTAGGGCCAGGTGAGAGACCACATAAAAGCTGTGAGCGGCGCCTCACCTGGACATTGCCATCATCTGTACTTGACATTGCCATCATCTGTACCTGACATTGCCATCATCTGTACCTGACATTGCCATCATCTGTACTTGCCATCATCTGTATCTGACATCTACTGCTGCTGTATGTGAGACTTTCTCCCTGCTTGCCCCTGTTTCGCTGTATCTTCTGAGCGAGCGGCACACACTCCCCGGCGGCCATCTTGGGGGAGGAGTTGTGGGCGGCACCCTTAGCACTGGGCAGAGCGTTGGGGGCGTGGCCACCGTAATTAGGGCCAGGTGAGAGACCACATAAAAGCTGTGAGCGGCGCCTCACCTGGACATTGCCATCATCTGTACCTGACATTGCCATCATCTGTACCTGACATTGCCATCATCTGTACTTGCCATCATCTGTATCTGACATCTACTGCTGCTGTATGTGAGACTTTCTCCCTGCTTGCCCCTGTTTCGCTGTATCTTCTGAGCGAGCGGCACACACTCCCCGGCGGCCATCTTGGGGGAGGAGTTGTGGGCGGCACCCTTAGCACTGGGCAGAGCGTTGGGGGCGTGGCCACCGTAATTAGGGCCAGGTGAGAGACCACATAAAAGCTGTGAGCAGCGCCTCACCTGGACATTGCCATCATCTGTACCTGACATTGCCATCATCTGTACCTGACATTGCCATCATCTGTACTTGCCATCATCTGTATCTGACATCTACTGCTGCTGTATGTGAGACTTTCTCCCTGCTTGCCCCTGTTTCGCTGTATCTTCTGAGCGAGCGGCACACACTCCCCGGCGGCCATCTTGGGGGAGGAGTTGTGGGCGGCACCCTTAGCACTGGGCAGAGCGTTGGGGGCGTGGCCACCGTAATTAGGGCCAGGTGAGAGACCACATAAAAGCTGTGAGCGGCGCCTCACCTGGACATTGCCATCATCTGTACTTGACATTGCCATCATCTGTACCTGACATTGCCATCATCTGTACCTGACATTGCCATCATCTGTACTTGCCATCATCTGTATCTGACATCTACTGCTGCTGTATGTGAGACTTTCTCCCTGCTTGCCCCTGTTTCGCTGTATCTTCTGAGCGAGCGGCACACACTCCCCGGCGGCCATCTTGGGGGAGGAGTTGTGGGCGGCACCCTTAGCACTGGGCAGAGCGTTGGGGGCGTGGCCACCGTAATTAGGGCCAGGTGAGAGACCACATAAAAGCTGTGAGCGGCGCCTCACCTGGACATTGCCATCATCTGTACTTGACATTGCCATCATCTGTACCTGACATTGCCATCATCTGTACTTGCCATCATCTGTATCTGACATCTACTGCTGCTGTATGTGAGACTTTCTCCCTGCTTGCCCCTGTTTCGCTGTATCTTCTGAGCGAGCGGCACACACTCCCCGGCGGCCATCTTGGGGGAGGAGTTGTGGGCGGCACCCTTAGCACTGGGCAGAGCGTTGGGGGCGTGGCCACCGTAATTAGGGCCAGGTGAGAGACCACATAAAAGCTGTGAGCGGCGCCTCACCTGGACATTGCCATCATCTGTACTTGACATTGCCATCATCTGTACCTGACATTGCCATCATCTGTACCTGACATTGCCATCATCTGTACTTGCCATCATCTGTATCTGACATCTACTGCTGCTGTATGTGAGACTTTCTCCCTGCTTGCCCCTGTTTCGCTGTATCTTCTGAGCGAGCGGCACACACACTCCCCGGCGGCCATCTTGGGGGAGGAGTTGTGGGCGGCACCCTTAGCACTGGGCAGAGCGTTGGGGGCGTGGCCACCGTAATTAGGGCCAGGTGAGAGACCACATAAAAGCTGTGAGCGGCGCCTCACCTGGACATTGCCATCATCTGTACTTGACATTGCCATCATCTGTACCTGACATTGCCATCATCTGTACCTGACATTGCCATCATCTGTACTTGCCATCATCTGTATCTGACATCTACTGCTGCTGTATGTGAGACTTTCTCCCTGCTTGCCCCTGTTTCGCTGTATCTTCTGAGCGAGTGGCACACACTCCCCGGCGGCCATCTTGGGGGAGGAGTTGTGGGCGGCACCCTTAGCACTGGGCAGAGCGTTGGGGGCGTGGCCACCGTAATTAGGGCCAGGTGAGAGACCACATAAAAGCTGTGAGCGGCGCCTCACCTGGACATTGCCATCATCTGTACCTGACATTGCCATCATCTGTACCTGACATTGCCATCATCTGTACTTGCCATCATCTGTATCTGACATCTACTGCTGCTGTATGTGAGACTTTCTCCCTGCTTGCCCCTGTTTCGCTGTATCTTCTGAGCGAGCGGCACACACTCCCCGGCGGCCATCTTGGGGGAGGAGTTGTGGGCGGCACCCTTAGCACTGGGCAGAGCGTTGGGGGCGTGGCCACCGTAATTAGGGCCAGGTGAGAGACCACATAAAAGCTGTGAGCGGCGCCTCACCTGGACATTGCCATCATCTGTACCTGACATTGCCATCATCTGTACCTGACATTGCCATCATCTGTACTTGCCATCATCTGTATCTGACATCTACTGCTGCTGTATGTGAGACTTTCTCCCTGCTTGCCCCTGTTTCGCTGTATCTTCTGAGCGAGCGGCACACACTCCCCGGCGGCCATCTTGGGGGAGGAGTTGTGGGCGGCACCCTTAGCACTGGGCAGAGCGTTGGGGGCGTGGCCACCGTAATTAGGGCCAGGTGAGAGACCACATAAAAGCTGTGAGCGGCGCTCGCGGCAGCGGGCGCTCGCGGGCGGGCGCGCCCTCTGGCGCGACCGAAGGGCGCGACATAAGGGTGCGGCGTCTGCGGGCGTCCGCAGGAGGCTGAGGAGGTCGGGGAGGCACTAACGATTGTTAGGTAAGATACGGAAATAATTTAAATATAATCTGTTTTAAAGAATACTAATATTTGTTAAAGAGGGACATATGGGTATTTTAGCTATTTTTTAAGTATTTGTAATAAGTGTTTGATTTTTAAACTGTTTTAAAATGACACAATTTTATTATACACGGAGGGAATTACTGTTACTAAATGATGGCCGCAATGGATCACTTGATCAAAGGTCCATTGAAGCTATCATTAATAATACAATTGAGAAAAAATGATAAAGGTAGCAATAGGGACGTTAAAATTAATACTAATGAAATACAAAATCAAAATAAAATACTACCCAAAAATAAAAATAAGATATACGAAATAGAAATTAGAGCTGTATTGATTAATGTACGTTCTATAGTTGCTCATGCTAGGGAATTACGAGAGTTTATTGAGCAAAATAATATTCACATTACTATGGTAACTGAAACATGGTTACAGTTACATAATCTTAATTGTTTATCTGATGCTATCCCCGATAATTATGAGATACATTATCAATTGCGGGGGAGAGGAAAAGGGGGGGGCACGGCCATTATATATAATTCTAAATTTAAAATAAAGAAATTACTGGAATTTAATCAACAAGGCTGTGAGTTCTTATTGACACAAATGATGATTAATACAAAATCTGTGATGAATATAGCTACGGTCTATATTCCACCTAATAAAATTGAAACTGGACTTAAAAGTTTGATTACTAATATAATGGAATTAGCTACTAGATCCCAGCCATTGCTTTTGGTGGGTGACTTCAATGTTTGGTTGGAGGAACCTACCAAACCAAATTCACGTTTATTATTGGATACCTGCGAAGCACTAGAGATGACAAGACTGATTACACCAAACACCCACATAAAGGGACATACCCTGGATGGGGTGTTCTTCAAAGACATCACTGTTGTATTTAGTGATGTACTTGAAGTACTGTGGTCAGACCACAAGGCAGTCTTGTTTGAAATTCATCTAGATGATAATGGTATTTCTGATAGTAATCAAAGCAATCAAACCATTAAAGTTAGATCATATGTAAATTTTCCTATAGAAAAATTTAAGCAGTTACTACACACTACTCAACCTAATCTAACTAAATTGAATGTTGACCAAAAGATGACAATTATTGATAAGTGGCTTGAAACCAATTTGGAGCAAGTTGCTCCATTAAAGGACAAAAAAATTAAAAACGAAATCAAGAAACAAAATAAATGGTTTAATGAAGCACTTAACATAATGAAAAAACGTGGACGAGCATTAGAAAGACAATGGAGGAAGACAAATTCCAATTACGATAAAAATCAATGGAAGTTCCATAATCGGAATTATAAAAAATCAATCTATAATGCTAAAAAATCCTTTATTTCTGAAAGCTTATTAGATGCATCAAACCAATCCAAGGAATTATTTAGGGTGGTTAAGCAGTTGGCTAAACCTGATGTACTGAACTTCCAAATTACTAACCCCCATATTTTTGTAAATGAATTAGCCGCTCACTTTCATAATAAAATTGCGGATATTCATACAAAGTTAAAGAAAGGGAGGGATAGATACCCAAAAGAAAAATGCAATATAAATAAAAAATCCTTGGAACCACCGATTAAGGTTTGGTTTCAAGATTTTAAATTAATTAGTGCAGCTGAAATCATTAAAGCAATGAGAACAGCTAATACTAACTCTCCTGTTACTGACTGCTGCCCAGGCAAACTGATAAAAGCATGCAGTGAAGAAATAGCATTGGTCTTGGCTGACCTATTCAATACTTCATATCTAGAAGGCTCATATCCTACTATGTTTAAATCATCATTGATTACTCCGGTAGTCAAGAAGAGAGAGGGTGATATAAACGATAAAAATAACCATCGACCTATAGCAGGCCTACATTATCTGGCTAGACTCTATGAAGGTGATGCACGCACCCAGCTTCAACAGTTTGTCGAGGAGCAGGCATTGCTGGATGTGAAACAATCTGGCTTTAGACCACGGCACGGAACCGAGACTACATTAATCGATGTCACGGATTCCTTGCTGATGGCTAAAGATAACAACCAAGATTCCATCCTAGTAATGCTGGACCTCTCGGCGGCTTTTGACACTGTGGACCATGGGATCGTTTTACAGCGGCTGCGGGAGGTTGCGCATGTAAAGGGAACTGCCCTCAGATGGTTTTCATCTTTTTTGGAGGGCAGAAGTCAGAGGGTACGCCTGGGGAGCCACTTCTCCGAAAGTCGACCTGTTGAGTGTGGAGTTCCCCAGGGGTCCCCCCTTTCCCCGTTGATATTTAACATTTACGTGCGCCCCCTCTTGGCCCTTATTCGGTCCCATGGTCTGCAGTGTCAGAATTACGCTGATGACACCCAGCTCTATTTGAGGGTGGGAGCGGGATCACTTGATACAGCCACAAAAAAACTTACTGATTGCCTAAAAGGAGTGGAACGTTGGATGGGAGAAAACTATCTGGCGTTAAACAAATTAAAAACTGAGGTACTCGTGGTCAGGAGTTCCGTAAGCGAGATACCTCAAAATTGGACACTGCCATGGCAAGACATGGATGGTAATGGTCCAGGCTGCAGTAAAGTGGTTAAAAATCTGGGATTTTATATAGATGAGGATCTGCTATTTTTGCCACACATTAATCAAGTCACCAAGACTGTTATGTACAAATTAAAAGTACTACGTAGGATCCTTGTGTATTTAGCTCCTATGGATCGCCCTAAAGTTGTTGCTGCCCTGGTCTTCCCTCATTTAGACTATGGTAATGCACTTCTAGTGGGCATCCCGGGAACATATATACAAAAACTACAAAAATTACAAAATTTTGCAGTTCGTATTGCAACTGGACTGAGAAAAAGAGATCCAACATCAGAACAATTAAACAGTCTGGGGTGGTTAACTGTCGATAAACGCATTAAATTAAAAATATCATGTTTAATGTATAAAACATTTAATGCTATGACGCCAAAATATATAATGGATAAGGTTGTCAAACATGTTCCAACGCGACAGTTACGCGAAGATGGATATTATCGCGTAAACATCCCAAAAATAAAAAATATCCGAATTGGTGGTCGCTCATTCTCATACCAAGCGGCGGTGCAATGGAATGCTCTGCCGATTGATATTAGAAGGGCAAAAACTTTTAACCAATTCAAAAAAATGATGAAAGGTCACCTACGCAACCCTGGATCTGATTAGATTATGTAGTTTGATTGAGTACTGTATATAGAAAAATGTAGTCAGTGATATTTGGTATGTGAATTTTGTAATCTAACTCTAAAAATGAACTATTTTAGATATGGATGCCCTAGATGAATGAAAAGTTAATTAACCTAAATGTATATTAATGGACTCAATGTGACAAATTTTTTTCCTCCTTTAATCATGTTTTACATTTTCTATGTTTTTTGTGTACCTATATGTCTGAACTATGTTGATTTTGTTTCTGATGGCCTCGCAACGAAACCATTAAATTTGTTGTAAAGCGAGTAATTAAGAAATAAAAAAAAACAAAAAAAAAAAACAAATAACGGACAAGTCACTATGGATGGCTGGCTTACCATGAAGAATATTGAATCTTCCCTTCCTTACAGCTTTAGTTTAGAAGCAAGCATGCCCAAAAATTGTCCTGGCTGCTTCCGGGATAGATGTCATGTTTTTAGTGGGAAAATTAATTGCAGGCATTAAATGTGACCCCAAGAGAAAAGGGAGTGTCGTTCCAAGCATTAAGACAAAGCTGGTGACTATAGTGGTGTTGGGTTCTGGCTTGCCTGCAGGGTTTAACCAGCCCACTGAAACAAACTGACAGGAAATGCAGGCAGCTGGACACTAATGTTCAACCCGGTCACAGTATTAAAAAAAAAGATGGCTTCAGCTTGTCTCCTCTAGAAGCCATGCCACCTCTGATGCATTTCACACCCTACGGAACAACTATGGCTTTTGGAGGAGGCAAGCTGAATCTTCTTTTCTACTGTGACCAGGTTTGTCATTTGAGTGCAGCAGCCTACATCTCCAACTTTAAGGCCTCGTACACACGATCAAATCTGTCTGCTGGAAACGGTCTGCTAGACCGTTTCAGCAGACAGATTCGATCGTGTGTACGGGCAAACAGATGGATTTGGCCAACCGACGGATTTCAAAGCATGCTTTGAAATCTGTCGGCTGGGAACCCGTCCGCCCGACATGTCTGCTGGTTAGTATGCTAACCAGCAGACATGTCTTCTCGCACACGCGCCGAATGATTTCGACGCATGCGCGGAAGTGTTTTACTTCCTGGTGCGGTGACGTGGCGGCGTTAACGTCACCGCCACGTCACCGACACGTCAGCGCGCTGTCTGCTGGCGGGGATTTTGATTTGCTCGTGTGTACACGCGAGCAAACCAAAATCCCAGCAGACAGGTTTGTTCAAATCGGTCGGTCTGACCGATTTGAACAAATGGATTTACTCGTGTGTACGAGGCCTAAGAGACCAAACTGTCCAGCAAAAGTAGCAGTCAGAGGGTTGAGACAAACCGTTTAACACTGACAGGGGGTTTTATGATATTCTAATTTTTCTTCATATAGTGAAAACACTTATCCCAAAAAAGAAAAAGAAAAAAAGCCTTTTGTAGTTACTGTTTAAAATGTGTTATCTGGAGTTAGGCATTGATCTGTTATATACTGACAATGCTGCTGTGCAAGGGTGAAACAAGAATGGTATGTGGAAAAATTCCTCGCTGCCCTGTGGGTAATCAGCTGACACAACTAATAAACAAAATGGCAGGACAAATAGAATAAAAAAGTTTAGCGCTAAATTAAATTGATCTAATGCACATATGTGATAGAACAAAGTGCTAAACTATATAAACAAATTTAGCACTACCCCTGAAGGAACTGCTGGTTTGTTTTGGATGGCATGTTACCTTGTGGATCCTCCGCCGTCTAGGGGTGTATGGTGAAAGTAGTAGCAACAGAATATCCACGACGGGTGTCTTTTTCTGTGCTCTTTATTACCCAGCTGGGTAAAAACAATAAAACTTATGGCGAAGAGTAGAGATTCAGCAGAAGGGGAAATAGCAGATTCAGGCGTAGCAATAGGGAAACAGTCCCACCAACACTTTCTTCTTCACCACTCTAGCGAGAGTGGGTTTAGTGTACCTGGACAGGCCTCTCTCACTGACTTGGCAGCCAGAGGATCACTTGGAACGTAGGGAAAAGTCTCTAGATTCACCAGTTAAAGTTAGGAGCTCAGCTGAGGATCCAGTTATCAGTGGCCATTTATACAAGCTTGTTTGACCCATTGAACATACGTTCCTCTGGGTTCAAACACTTCGATAAGCCTCCCATATACTGGTGGCAGTCTTTTTCACTTCACCGTGTTTTGATTTCTTCACATTTGGACTTTTTCACTAAGTTTGAATTTTTACTTCATTATTGTATAGACCTTCAGTCGTTTATGGTTGCTCTTTTTGAGCCTATTTAAGAGACATGCGTTGATTTATTGTTTTCCTCACTGGTGTATCAATTTATAGATTATATATTGTTTATATAGTTTAGCACTGTGTTCTATCACATATATGTGCAATAGATGAATTTAATTTAGCGCTATACTTGCTGCCCAAGGGTGGCTATGCTGATCCTCCATAGACACAGTTTCACAGAACAGATTAAAGCGACAAAACACCCGTAGAAATGCTCGTTGTCACGCTAGACGCTTGAATCGAGCATTTCCATTCGTTTTTTATGGGAATACAAACGTTCAAAAACGCCCAAATCAGCCCGATTCACATGTCAAAAAAGGGTCCAGAACTTGTTTGAGCTTCAGGCGTTCGGCTTCAGGCGTTTTGGAATGGAGATGTGAACCATCTCCATGGAGAATAATGTATTTTTTTCCCTCTAGCGTTTTATAGCTTCAGGCTTCAGGCTACAAAACGCTCAGGTGTGAATGCAGCCTAAGACAGGAGATATTTTAGTGGCCCAATCATCGGTTAAAAATAAGAAAGAAAAATATTGTAGACACAACATCCAAGGACTGCCAAGTCGTTTTGTTTTGGGGGTTAAATACACTTTAAATCACCATTATGACAGCCAGCAATAAACATTCATATTAAAATCTCCTTCAGTTATTAGACTTTTACTATAAATAATGGAAAGAAGCATAATCCCATGGATGCCTTACAGGCTGTTTTCTCATGTCAGCTTGAAACTCTGACCCTGTCATCTTTTGCTGCGTCCACAGAGTCTTTTCCAGGTACAGTATTATCAAATTGTTCCTCTCTGGTCTCGTAAATGCTTTTATTTTAGAGGCTCCTTCTTTGGTAATTGTAGTAAGACCATAAATCACCACACAATTCATGCTGACAGTTATTTATAACATAGCTCTGTTCTTCCAGTCTCTTCAAACTTCATGTACAAAAAAATTACCAGAAACTTATTATATGAGCTCTCAGTATAAATTTTACAGTAGATATTCCTTAGAGATCATGACATCTCCATAAATCTGCATGTAAAATACAAGTCTGCCTGGAATGCTATAATAAGGAAATGATTAACATAACTACATGAAGGGGATTCTTATACTAAAGTATGCAAAGAAACAAACTGCAGTATTCAGTAGTTTAATTATTTGGCGTTAATTCTTAAATTGTATTTAAACCCAAACACATACTAGATATGTTGTTTATAAGTTCCTGGAATGACAAAAAGTTTAATTTGTTTTTAATATGGTACATACAAGATGGACCTCTTGGTAAAAAATGTTTTTTTACAGCTGTAAGACAGTAGACAACACCAGTTTTTTATGGCCTAAAGCTTTAACTGTGTTAACTCTGGGAAACAATATCCTCAGAGGAACTATTAATGTTTACATGTAAACCAGAGACTGTCCTTTAGGACCTATTGTGATCTATAGGAAAATTCCTATCACAGTAAAGCCACCTGGAACAGCTAATACAAATTTGTGATGAATCCAGTCTGACTTATGGACAATCATGTGACCTAGCCAGTTCCAATATTAGGCATATTTCTCTAGCCAGAGTAGCGTTATATCCATAGAGTGACCTACTGGCTGTATTGTCTGATGTATGTTATGATCGAAGGCTTATGTAGCTTACTAGCCCACTTGGCAAACACTTCAGGCGGTAATCCCCTATTGGATTCATTCAGTAGTCCCTTTCTTCTATAAGGTAACATTCAGGATTGTTTTTAATTGATGTTGCATGTGTTCTTCATCCTTGGAAGGTAGTAGATTTCCTCTTACACAACATCCATTACATAAAAACAATGATAAACCTCCAACCTCATCCCAATAACACCTCTTCTATGGTTTTGATCCATTTTTTTTTAGCATATAGTAATACAGTACATTTGAATTCATTATGTTCCATCTGTTTAGATGTGATATTCGAAAATTCATAAGGTATAAAATTCAAAAATTTGTACGTTTGGAAATTCAGAAATTCGAAATATACTAACTAACTAACTAATAAAAACAAACTATTAAATTATAGGTATTTGAATTACCTATAAAATTTGACTGTTTATGAACGTAACAAATACAAATTTATCCAAAGTTATGAAATATCGAAATAAGGAATGCTGCATCTAAATGATAGGAATGTAACAAATTAATTATAAAAAAAATAATAGTAATAAAAAGTTAATATTATCAGTTATTATTATTTCATTTGTTACGTTCCATTCATTTAGATGCAACATTCTTAATTCCAGATAATTCGTAACTTCAGATAAATTTTTATTCGTTACATTCATAAACAGCCAAATTTGAAAGGACATTTCAATACCTATAATTTCATAGTTAGTAATAGTTATGATTATTAGTTAGTTATTATTTTCGGATTTTCAAATTTTCGGATTTTCATTCTTATTTTTTGATTTTCGTTCTTTCGAATTTTCGGATTTTTGTTCTTTAGATTTTTGGGAATTTCGTTCTTTTGAATTTTCGGATTTTCATATTTTTCGAATTTACGAATTTTTCAAATTTATGAATTTTCCAATTTTCCAATTTGGAAATTTTCGTTTTTGGAAACAGGAGATCGGTTCTCATAAAGGCCCACCAAACAGTAAAATTGTAAAAAAGAATACAAATAAAAAATACTCCATCCACTGCACTACTGACAAAGTATATTGTCTTACTGACACCAGCCTCTGCCCTACTAATACTACTCTACTGACTGACACTGTCCATATAAGTAGGGATGAGCTTCGGGTTCAAACTCATGTTCGACTCGAACATTGCCTGTTCGGCAAACAGCGAACAATTTGGGGTTTTCGTGGCAAATTCAAGCCGCGGAACACTCTGTAAAGGCTAAAATGCAAGTTATTGTCATAAAAAGTTTGGGGACCTGGGTCCTGCCCCAGGGGACATGTATCAATGCAATTATTTTTTTTAAAACGGCAGTTTTTTTCGGGAGCAGTGATTTTAATAATGCTTAGTTCTTAGAACTGTCTGTGCACAAAGTTTCATTTCTGAAGGAAAAAAAGTCATTTAAAATTACTCACGGCTATAATGAATTGTCGGCTCCTGGCAATACAGAGAAAAGTCATTCATAAAAAATAAAAAAAAGTGCGGGGGTCCCCCCAAATTCGGGTCTGGTATGGGTATTAAGGGGAATTCCACGTCAAATTAAAAAAAAATGACGTGGGGTTCCCCCAAGTATCCATTCTACCCTCGGTCTCCGTTCCAATGCTGTCGATATCCTGTGATGGGTGATCTCCTCTCCGGGGTCCAGTGATGAGAAGATCTCTTTCATCCAGGTCCAAGATCCAGCGATGAGATGTCCATCCAGTGCACGCATCACCTGTCTCCACCGGAGACAGCCCGGCGAATGATTCAGCTTCAGCAGTGACAGCTCTTATATAGATCAGCGCGGGGCCACCCATCACGTGACCCCGTCCCCCTCTGACGCATGGAAAAGCCCAGGCTTTCCCTTGTGATTTGCGGGTGACCCCGCCCCCTCTGATGTAACACAGGTTTGCCGTTACATCAGAGGGGGGGGGGGGTTACATGCAAGTCACTGGGAAAGCCTGGGCTTTCCCTTGTGTCAGAGGGGGATGGGGTCACGTGGTCGGTGGCCCCCGCCCTCACCTAGGTACGAAATGTAACCACTTCCATACCAGGCACTTACGCACCTTCCTGCCCAAGCCAATTTTCAGCTTTCAGCGCTGTCGCACTTTGAATGACAATTGCGCGGTCATGCTAAACTGTACCTAAATTTTTTTATCATTTTGTTCCCACAAATAGAGCTTTCTTTTGGTGGTACTTGATCACCTCTGCAATTTTTATTTTTTGCGCAACTAAAAAAATACCCAACATTTTGATATTTTTATTTGAAAATAAGTACGTTTTCTTTTTCAATTACGGGCATCGGTGAGGTGGCACTGATGGGCACCGGTGAGGTGGCACTGATTGGCACTGATAAGCGGCGCTGGTGTGTGGCACTGATGGGCACTCATAGGCGGCACTGATGGGCACTCATAGGCGGCACTGATGGGCACTTATGGATGACACTGATGGGTACTAATGGGTGGCACTGATGGGTACATATGGGTGGCACTGATGGGTGGCACAGATGGGCACTGATAGATGGGCACTGGGCATGGATAGGCACTAAGAGGTGGCACTGATGGACACTGAGGGGTGATGGACACTGAGGGGTGGCACTGATGGACACTAAGGGGTGGCACTTGTTTATTTACTATGTTGCCAATCAGTGATCATGTTGCCAGTCAGTGCCCATTTGTGGGCCCTGATTGGCATCTATTGTGCCTAGTTTTTTACATGTGGATGGCCATGGGGGATGTACCTGGCCATCCACATGTTGCCCCCTTCCCTGGTGGTCCTGGCGGCTTCCCTGTGGTCTAGTGTAGGCATCCGAGGGGGGGTTGCACTGATAAACAATAAGCGCAAACCCCCCCTGTCAGGAGAGCCACCAATCGGCCCTCCTCTACTCATATCTATCAGAGTGAGGAAGAGCCGATCAACGGCTCTTAGGCCGCGTACACACCATTAAATAAATCCGATCAAATCGGCCTGACAGACCGTTTTGATCGGATTTGTCTGCTGGGATAGATTGGTTTGATCGTGTACACACGATCAAACCAAAATCCCCGCCGGCAGACAGCGCTGTGACGTGGCGGTGACGTGGCGGTGACGTTGATGCCGCCACGTCACCGTCACCAGGAAGTAAAACACTTCTGCCAATCGACGCATGTGCGGACAGATATGTCTACTGGTTAGTGTTAGTGTTAGGCCGCGTACACACAATCAAATCTATCTGCTGGAAACTGTCCGTTTTTTTCCAGCAGACAAATTTTAAAGCATGCTAACCAGATTTTAAAGTACGCTAACCAGCAGACATATATGCCCGCGCATGCATCAAATGGATTTGACGCATGCGGAAGTGTTTTACTTCCAGGTGATGGTGACGTGGTGGCGTTAACGTCACCGTCACGTCACCGCGCTGTCTGCCGGCGGGGATTTTGATTTGATCGTGTGTACACGATTAAACCAATATACCCCAGCAGACAAATCCGATCAAAACGGTCTGTCAGACCAATTTGATCGGATTTATTTGGTCGTGTGTACGCGGCCTTAGTGTTAGGTTAGTGTTAGTGACATGTCGGACGGACGGGTTCCCAGCAGACAGATTTTAAAGCATGCTTTAAAATTTGTCTGCTGGAAAAACCTGTCTGTCCGCCCGTACACACGATCGAATTTGTCTGCTGAAACGGTCCGTCGGACCGTTTCCAGCAGATGAATTTGATCGTGTGTACGCGGCCTTACTGTTTACATCGTGATCAGCCGTGATTGGATGCGGCTGATCATGTGGTAAAGAGCCTCCGCCAGAGGCTCTTTACGGAGATCGGAAATGCAGGGTGTCAGACTGACACCCAGCATCACCGCTCGCCGTGTTACACCCCCCCACGGGCGCATGCCAGCATGTTATTCTGCTGGACGTCAATAGACGTCCAGTCAGGATTACACAACCACTTCCCAGATGTCAATTGTCTATTGACCGGGCGGGAAGTGGTTAAAGGAATATTTCACTTTTATTGTTTCACTTTAAGCATTATTAAAATCACTGCTCCCGAAAAAACTGCAGTTTTTAAAACTTTTTTTGCATTGATACATGTCCCCCTGGGGCAGGACCCAGGTCCACAGACACTTTTTAGGACAATAACTTGCATATTAGCCTTTAAAATTAGCACTTTAGATTTCAAATATTCGAGTCCCATAGACTTTAATGGGGTTCTAAAGCTCACGGCGTATCGATGCGCCGTAAACACAGAACCACATACGCCTTAATTTTTTTTTCGTCTGAGCGGCGAAAATGCTTTAAGCTAGCGCGGCGTAGGCGCATAGTTACGCATTGCGCATATTCAGCTCCCATTGATCTAGCATGCAAATATGCAAATGAGGGAGATGCGTGGATTCCCGAAACTACGCGCGTTCGGCGTAGGCTACGCGTGGTGCGCGTAACACGAAAGCCTTGAGTAAACTTACCCCTCATGAAAGCACGGGTAACTTTGCTCAAGACCGTGTGCAAGTCAGCTGGAGAGCAACTACAGCAGCACCATAACGGACGAGCTGAGCAATCACACTTACTGGACAACACATTCATATGCCAACATGCCAGGGGCAGCCATGGTCTTATCACTACTAATGTATGCAGAGGAAGAGGCGCATAGAAGCAGGAGGAGGAGGAGGAGGGGGGCACGTGAGAGGATCTACCGAGCGTGCATGAGCCTCTTTGGCATGGGTGAGGAGGATGTGTCTCGCATCTTCAGATTCACCCCTGCTGCCATCCTGGAAATAACCACAGCCC
The DNA here is from genome assembly GCA_029574335.1 of Rana kukunoris. Lineage (NCBI taxonomy): Eukaryota > Metazoa > Chordata > Amphibia > Anura > Ranidae > Rana > Rana kukunoris. The sequence goes on from CM056050.1 coordinate 445,651,439, forward strand.
TACAGGATGACATCGCCAGCCCAACACACCGCTCACATGCACTGCAGCCACTGGTGAAGGTACTGGCAACACTCCATTTCCTGGCCAGTGGTTTATTCCAGCGTACAAGTGGAGTTGTGGCTGGGATGTCACAAACCAGCATGAGCAGATGTCTGCACCAGGTTATCCCCGCAATCCTCAGACGCATGTCCAACCACATCATCAGACCCACCACTGAGGACCTGCGACAGAAGGCAATGACAGATTTCTACAGACTTGCCAGATTCCCAAGCACCATCGGGGCCATTGATTGCACACATGTGGCACTACAGCCCCCCAGTGCCACAGAGCACATTTACCGCAATCGGAAGCACTGGCATTCCATTAACGTACAGGTGATAGCTGATACCAAATACCTCATATGGCACGTCCGTGCCAAAGACCCCGGATCCAGCCATGACAGCTACATATACCCTCAAAGCACCATCCCAGCAGATTTTGAGCAGAACATGTATGGGGACAGCTGGCTGGTTGGTGAGTGACATAGGTGGCAGGCATGACTGCCCCCCCCCATGATGCACACATCACAAGGGGCACATGCACTACTAACATCTTCCTGTCTTTACACTTCCAGGTGATGCGGCATATGTACTTGGACCCCATCTCATGACTCCTTTCCGGAATCCCCAAACCAGAGGAGGGAGAAGACATCTTTTTTTGAATGTCCTGCAGTGTCCGGATCTCGTGTGAGAGGGCATTAACCTGGCAAGCCACCTTCATCAAAATTTCATCCCTCCGGGACTTGCTGGTCCGGGCACTGTCAGCACCATGGAGCCTGGAATCGTACTTTTCCATTGCCGCGATGACAATGGCCCTCTCCTCTGGGGAGACATTTTTCTTTCCCCTCTCCTTCCCAATAGAAGCCATGGTCATGCAAAAGATTTCCCGTGACAATCCAAAAAATGGGAGACATTTGCGCTGCATGGGCGCATGTGTGGGCGCATTATATACACAGTGCCGGCGAATCGTAGGGAGGCTTTGCGCATGCGCAGAAGGCATCCACGTCGCGGTGCATGCTCCGTTCCCAGCTTTCATTTGCATGGGGTCACGCTTCATTATAATGCAACACGCCCACTTCCCTCCTACTTTGGAGTTGCGCCGGATTACGCCGATGAATTTCCGCTACGCAGGCGCATCTTGGAGAGCATTTGCTTAGGGAATACGGTACTTGCCACTCCGCGTTACGTCGGCGTAGTGCATCTGAGATGCGATACGCCTGCATAATTATGCGCGCATCTACGAGAATCTGGCCCACAGTCTGTTCGCAGGTTCTGGTGCAAACCGAACAGGGGGAGTGTTCAGGTCATCCCTACATATAAGGTGGGCTAAGTTTATATTTTTACAGTGCCATTTGTTTTATTATATTTCTCTATTTTCTTATTATTTATTTAGGCCTTGCTTGGTAATCTCTTTAAAGAAATGGAGCTGAACCCAGATGATCTGTGATCTCTTTTATGTTGTTTAGCCTTTAACTTCTATTTGAATTGGTTGTTTTACAATGTAAGGCTTCATGTATACTTTAAAGTGGAGTTCCACCCAAAAATAGAACTTCCGCTTTTTGGAATCCCTTCCCCCTCCGGTGTCACATTTGGCACCTTTCAAGGGGGAGGAGGGAACAGATACTTGTGTAATATAGGTACAGTATTTGCTCCCACTTCCGAGCATAGATCCCCTTGATGATCAAGGTGGCCTACAACACTTCCAGCACCTACTCTGTCCTCCCCCGCTGTCTTCTGGGAGACACACAGGTCCCAGCACCAGTGAGGATGTACGGCACGACTCGCGCATGCGCAGCCGCAAGGCTTCACTTCCCGAATCCCATACCGAGGATGGCGGCAGCAGCAGCCGAGAGCCGAGCGACAGATCGGCTTCGGCTGCCGACATCGCGGGCGCGCTGGACAGGTAAGTGTACATATATTTAAAGTCAGCAGCTGCAGTATTTGTAGCTGCTTGCTTTTAATATTTTTTTAGACGGACCTCCGCTTTAAGGTGTTAGCCTACATAATAACATGCTTATCCATCAGCGTATACATATGCTTGATGTGTTGGATCTGCTGTTCCTATGCCCATGACTCTGAACAGCACCACACACATAGACATGCTTGGTTGAGCTGGGAAAGCTTACTGCAGACAACTGTATATACACCCCAATGGCTCAAGGTGCATACACATCAGAAATGACCCAGCAACAGAATAAATAATAGTAAGAGGTATATTGTAACAGGGTAAACAAAGAAGTATATACATAATATACGTATTGCAATGATTAGGAAATGGGAGTAAAATGCTGCAGAAACAATGATTTTTATAAAACACAACCCCCTACTGAACCCTGTACCAGGAAAACCACCATACATCAGTGTATCACCATAACAATTGTTTCAGAAAAATGTTTAGAGCTGTTCATTTCATTGACCCCAGTGGGGTGGTTACCAATAAATCCACTCCATTCCACATTGTAACAGCCTTTTGTCTACATTGTTTCCTTGTGGGACCTCATGGATGCGATCCAGGGCAACATAAGATATTTTAGACATTTTGTATTTATGATATGCAGCAAGGCTACTGATGTGAAGACAAGTCCCCACACTCTATTACACATGCACAATTCACATTTCCAAAAACATCAACACATGCATTTAATTTTACCAACATAAATAATCCACAATCAAAAAGTAAAAATATACACAGCCCTACTGTCTTGCATTTAATGAAATGTCCTGCATTAAGTAGTTCTCCATTAGGAAGGAGAACATCCCTATGATAACAAACGTAATGCAAAGACTGCAGGTCCCACATCTGCCTTTCCACCAAAAGGATTCCCTCCTTTGAATGCCTCTGTAGAATACCAGTTCCTTAATGTTTACATATATCTACAAAAGGGGCCAGCATGAAGTGATCTAGCAGAACTTAATTTTCTGAGTAAGTTCCACTTTAATTGTTTCCCTTGTCTAACGAGACATTTGATTAGGCAAACACTATTTTCTGTCAAAATGCTTGGCTTTATTAAACTTCTTCTTGAGGTTTTTCTTACAAAATCATCAGATAAAAAAGCTAACGTGTTTCGGGAGTCATGCCCCCTTGCTCAGAGCGAAATTCAACCAGTGTCATGACAGCACATAGTACTAGTGGTCATGTCTTACTCATACATTTAGTTATACTTTTATTGTCAAATTTAGTTTTTTTTTTTTACATGCATATTTATGCTTGTGGGCTGTTCCCACCATGTTGAGAGAGTGATCAGCTATGTATAGAGGAAGTGGGTTGGTACTTTGCACTCTAGAGGATGTAGGTGGGTGTGGTCTGGTCCTGCCCATTGGCTTGTTGGTGGAGGGGTGGGTTGCTGATGATCCATGGCCATTTAAGAGCTGACCTGACACTAGTTGTTTTAAGCTCTGAGGACTCCCAAAACACATGGGCTAGATTCTCTAAGAATCTGCGGCGGCCTAGAGTAAGGCATTTACACTATGCCACCGCAACTTACTAGAGCAAGTGCTGTATTCTCAAAGCACTTGCTCCGTAGTTTGCGGCGGCGTAGTGTAAATGGCCCGGCGTTTCCCTGCGTAAATCAAAGGGGATGGCTTGTATTTAAATTAAGCGTGCCTCCGCGCCGAACGTACTGCGCATGCGCCGGCCATAGTAAAATCGCAGTGCGCATGCTCCAAATTATGACGGTGTTTTCGTTGTGAACGTAATCGACCGTTTTCAGCGGACATATCCCCTCGTGTGTACGAGGCCTAAGAGTTCATCTTAAACATTTGTTTAAATTTGTTGAATAAACACTCCAGGAATTTCTTCCAATTACTATCCGCACCATGTATACATCATTGATATACCTGTGCAACAGAAACATGTGGCTTCGACCCATCCCGGGTACAGATTTATGACAGGGCACAGAAGGTCCCTATTGAATGTAGTGAGACCCACAAAAACTAAAGACATTATAGTTCAAGATTAGTGCACAGCATAAATAAACAATCACGCTCAGATTGTGTAGCAGCTAGCACAAAGTTTCAGATACAAAAACGTATAAAAAAACGAATAAAAGTTCTGGGTGGCTTAACTCCATTGTAAAAATGCATTTAAAAGCAAAGGCGAAGGCCTTCAGAAAATAAAAGGCTGGGGAATCATCATCAGCATTCCAACATTACAAAGAATGCAATAAAAAATGTAAGGGTGCAACCAGGGTGGCTAAGATAGAACACAACAGGCACATAGTGAGTAGTGTAAAAAAAAAAGTATAAAAAATGTATATAAATATTAAGAAATGGAGGTCAGATCATATTGGCCCCATAAAGAAAGATGAATGGAATTTGGTTAGTACGAATGGAGAGATGGTGAAGGTATTGAATTTATTCTTCTCCTCAGTCTTCATGAGGGAAACAGGGGGCTTCAGTAACCAAAACTGCAATGTTTATCCTCATGACACATTACAGGAAGCCTCCTCATGGCTAACAGAGGATAGAATTAGAATTAGAAATAGACTTGAAAAACGTAACATTAATAGCAGGACCAGTTGGCTTGCACCCAAGGGTCCTTAAGGAACTCAGTGAAGTAGTTGCCAGACCATTGTTCCTAATTTTTACGAACAATCTACTGACTGGAATGGTACCAGCAGACTGGAGAAAAGCCAATGTAACACCAATATTTAAAAAAGGGAAGAGATACATCCCTGAGAATTACAGACCAGTTAGCCTAACATCAACAGTATGCAAGCTCCTGGAGGGGATGATAAGGGAGTATATACAAGATTTTAGTAATGAAAACGGTATCATTAGCAGAAATCAGAATGGATTCACGAAAAATCATTCTTGCCAAACCAATCTTTAACCTTCTATGATGAGGTGAGCTGCCGTCTAGATAAAGGAGGGCCCGTAGATGTGGTGTATCTGGATTTAAAAAAAGCATTTGATACAGTTCCCCATAAACATTTACTGTACAAAATAAGGTCTGTCAGCATGGACCGAAGGGTGAGTACATGGATTTAAAACTGGCTACAGTGGCGAGTACAGGGCAGTAATAAATGGGGAGTACTCCGAATGGTCAGGTGTGGAAAGTGGGGCCCCCTAGCGTTCTGTTCTGAGACCAGTCCTATTTAATGTATTCATAAACGACCTGGAGGATGATATAAACAGCTCAATCTCAATATTTGCAGACTATACTAAGCTAAGAAATCTACTCACTAGGGGGAGAACCTCTGGGGGAATCTAGGATGGAAAAGGACCTTGGGGTCCTAGTTGATGATAGGCTCAGCAATGGCATGAAATACCAGCTGCTGCAAGCAAAGCCAACACAATATTGGAATGCATTAAAAAGGGAATTAACTCCAGAGATAAAACAATAGATCTTTCACTATGCAAGACTCAGGTCTGGCGGCACCTGGAGTATGCTGTCCAGTTCTGGGCACCAGTCCCCAGGAAGGATGTGCTGGAACTGTTGAAAGTCCAGAGAAGGGCAACAAAGCTAATAAAAGGACTGGAGGACCTTAGTTATGAGAAAAGATTACAAGCACTGAACTAATTTTTTCTGGAGAAGAGACACTTGAGAGGGGATATGATTTCAATGTACAAATACAGTACTGGTAAAACTTTTTAGCGAAAGAGAATTTAAAAAGACACGTGGCCATTCACTAAAATTAGAAGAGAAGTGGTTTAGCCTTAAAGGGGTTGTAAAGGTACATGTTTTTTCACCTTAATGCATTCTCATGCATTCTCATGGGGAGGGGGGGGGGTAATCCGGGGAAGGAGGAGCAGCCCCTGGTCTCTGCCCACCTGGCGGCCTGCCCTCCAAGGCCACGGCAATTCTGGTCAGGCCAGCACTTAGTGATGCCATAATGGCCTGGATAGCCTGGGTGAGGGCCCTCACATCACGCAGCTTATTAACCAATCTTTCAGGGAGGGCATAGTGCCCTCTAAATTGAAGGAGGGCATCATTCGACCCATATTGAAGAAACCCACCCTGGACCCTAAGGATCCACTCCACCGCCGTCCCATAACAGGCCTAAATGCTCTCTCCAAGGTCATGGAGAAAGCAGTGGTACAACAGCTGCAACAGCATCTAGATACCCACAACCTACTTGATCCATATCAATCGGGATTCCGGCCCGGACACGGGACGGAAACAGCATTGCTCAAGATATGGGACGACGTTCTCGAGGCCGCAGATGAAGGAGAATCTTGTCTCCTGGTTCTGTTGGACCTAAGCGCAGCCTTCGACACAGTTGACCATAAGCTTCTACTGACAAGGCTAGCGGAAGTAGCCAAAGTCGCAGAAGGCGATTTATCTTGGTTCTCCTCTTTTTTGGAAAACCGATCTCAAATAGTGAAGTTAGGACCTTTCACTTCTGAGAAACGCACACTATCATGCGGAGTCCCTCAAGGATCCCCCCTGTCGCCGGTGTTATTCAACATCTATCTCCGTCCTCTTTTTGACATCATCAGCAGCCAAAAACTGCTCTATCATTCATATGCAGACGACACGCAACTATATTTTCGCATTTGCAATAAAAAGGATCACCACCTCAATCTAGAGACATGCCTCTCTTTGATAGAGGACTGGATGACAAAGAGTTATCTTAAACTCAACGGAGCGAAAACAGAACTTCTCCTGTTTCACGCCAAGCGTAAGAATCAACCTGCTACAACATGGACCCCCCCGCCCATTCTGGGCAAAATCATCTCCCCTAGCGCCAAAGTCAAAAGTCTTGGGGTCATTTTCGACTCCTACATGACAATGGACGCACAAATAGGGTCAGTAGTCAGCGGATCTCACCATCTGCTGCGCCTACTACGCAGACTTACTCCTTTCATCCCCAAAGAAGACATATCAGTCGTGGTGGGAACAATTGTAAACTCCAGACTGGACTATGCCAATGCCCTTTACCTCGGACTCCCCAAGTACCAAATCGTTCGTCTTCAAGTCGTTCAAAACACGGCCGCTAGACTTGTGACTGGGAAAAAACCTTGGGAATCAATCTCACCTTCACTGAGATCCCTTCACTGGTTACCAGTAAAAGACAGAATCACTTTTAAAGCACTCTGTCTAACGCATAGATGTGTTCATGGGAATGCCCCCCATTATCTATGCGAAAAAATAAAAGCTCACAATCCCAATCGCGTTCTGCGATCCAACAATCAAAATCTGCTCCAGATACCGAAAGCCAACTACAGGTCCAAAGGAGATAGAAGATTTGCGGTCCAAGGTCCCAGACTATGGAACGCTTTACCAACCAGCATTCGGTTGGAGGAGAACCACCTAGCTTTCAGGAGAAAGATCAAGACTCATCTCTTTTGATACCAAAGGAGACAGGAACAACAAGAGCCAAGAGGCGATTCAGTTCGTATGTGCCGCGCTATATAAGTTTTCATTCATTCATTCATTCATTCATTCACATCCTGCCCAACGTCTGCTGTAGAAGTCTGCAGTACATTTAGGCAGTTTGTAAGAGCCAGGGAGTAGCAGTCCAGGTCCCCAAGCGTATCCTTTATGGAGGACAGGCTCTCCTCCATCCGCCCCAAAGTCTGGCTGACCTGTCCCAGATGGCGGGTCTGAAGGGCCTGGTCCCTTCTCAGATTGGCGGGCAGAACCTCGGCCACCCCCCTGGTCTTCTGGGACGACTTCCTGCCTCCAGCTGATGCTTGTGGCCGGGGAGAAGGGGAGGCCCTTGGGAGGGGAGCCCTGTTGGGGGAGGATTGGGAGGGGCTAGCCCTTATGGAGGGCTGGCTGCTGCCAGCCAGAGAAGAAGACTCCTCCAAAAACAGCAATCCACTGGCTGACATGACATCCTCCTCCTCCTCCAACTCCTCCGAGGACTCTGGCCTTGTCGGGGGGGTCCTCATCAGGCTGTTGTCCCAGGGATGGTGCGGTCAGGCCAGATGGCCCAGCACCCTCCTGCACATCTGTGGATGACACAAAACATTCACAGGTTGGAGGATCCACACACTTGCCACATATTCCTTCCCCCCCCTCCCCCACACATGCTACACACCAGATAGGAAAAAAAACCTTACCTGGCATCACAGCTTCATGACTGGAGTCATAGCCAGGCAGGCCCTCCACTTGTTGTCTATTAAAGGTGTGGGCCACCGCACACTCCTCCACTGTCAGCCTAACAGGGCATGGTGGGCCCCCTCCTGTGCCCCTGGCATGGGCTGCCATTTTGGCCAGCTTCTTTCGGACCACAAGCCGGAGGTCATTGATTTTCTTGACGACCCCCTCGCGTGTCCGGGTCTCCCCCCCCCCAATGCATTTACCTGGTCAGTAATGTTCTGCAAAATCTCCTTCTTCCTGGCCGGGGTGGTGTTGGCACTCTCCGAGCCGTGAAGGAAACGGCCATATTGGGTAAGGGCCCGGGCAATAATTTGTTTCTCCCCCAAAGAAAAATTGCTCTTCCGCTTCCTCTCAGTCATACTCATACAACAACTCTCTCTCCAACAATCACCAAAAATCACTCACAAAAACAAGCAGGAAAAATTAAGCAACAAAACAAACAAACAAAATCTATCAACCAAAAAGTCTCACAACCAGTCAACAAAAAACACTTTCAAATATATTCTACAAAACACTAGATCAAACAGTCAACAAATATCACAAAGACATGTCACAACGCAACAAACAACAGAACAAAAGCACCTTGCTGTATAGGAAGGGATACAAAGGGATGTACTTTTGCAAAGGAAGTGCGTTTGTGTCTGTCTATTTATGCTGTCTGCGTAGCTCACTAAGTTGCCCGGGTCCACTTCCAATTTCACTGATTGCGCCGTTCCCGAGTTGTGAGCATGTGCACAGAGGTGCTGACCATGGTCTGCTTCATGTGCGCATGCGCGAGCCGGCCGGCCCTTCATTTGCATGGGGTCACGGCTCATTTCAATGAAACACGCCAACGTCCTTCCCAATTTGAATTACTCCGCCTTACACCTCGGAATTAACGTTACTCCGGCGCTAATTTCTGCGCAAATACTACGAGGATACGGTGATTGCGCCTCTACATTGTGCCGGTCTAACGTAAAGGAGGTGCGCTACGCTGGTCAAAGTATGCACCAATGTATGTGAATCTGGCCCCATATGTTTTAATAAAGAGTTTTATTTGGGCTTACTGCACTATGGCATTTGGTTGTTTTCTTTGCATTTCTTCACCCTATGAGCCATGTCTAGTAGGAAGCTTGGAACAATTTTTCCTTCGGTATATTGAGATAAATCCTGCAAGAGCTTATTGCCACTCATTGAGGGCAATGGATTTCCGGATACTTTGGGAAACCCTGGGCTATCTACACAGTGTCGATTTCATACTATTTGTGTTCACAAGAGAATATAAATTTGCTGGACTTTTTTTTATCACATTGAGATTGATCACACATCAATGTATGGGTGATCACTGTGATTGTTTCCACTGTCACTTATGTCTGTTGTGTGAAGTACAAGTAGCACAAACTCTGCTATTATTCACATTTGTATCAATGTTTTGAGTGGACTATATATATATATATATATATATATATATATATATTTTTTTTTTTTTTTTAAAGTTTATTATTATTTAGCGCTGCTCTATTTGAGTTGACATTATGGTTCACGATGAATTCCAAACACTGTACCACAAAATTGTTGAAATCTCACTGGTCCTAGTTTCTTCAGTAGACCTCTAAACCCTTCTTTTGGAATATTCTACTATAGTGTGCTTCTATGTCAGTCACCACAAGCCATGCCCTAGGTGGTATATGCATCCCTTCAATTAACTGTAATAAGTGGAATGTATCTTCTGTGTATGAAGGTAAATTCACAATGTGAGGTCTAAGATGGACTATGCTTGTGATTTCCATTAGGCTTCCCACCTCAGAGGCTATAAGTCTGCCGTGGGCAACATGACAAGTTCTTGTGCATTTTTTGGTAATGAATAAAGATTGATACCTTCAAGCATTGTATCTTCAAATTCCCAGGTGTGTTTGGGAATATTATTAGACCTATATGCTGCATTAATGATCTCTACATTAAACGTCTCTATAGTAGCTATGGAGATTGTTTTGTACCACTCTTTATTCTTTAGTATAAAGTACATTGTTTTGCGCACTTCTCATAATCACTATGTTGCCCATCTTATTGAAGGACTTAAAGGGGTTGTAAAGGTTTGTTTTTTTATTTTCTAAGTAGGTTCCTTTAAGCTAGTGCATTGTTGGTTTACTTACCTTTTCCTTTGATTTCCCTTGTAAGAGCCAGTTCACACTGGGGCGACTCGTCAGGCGACTCAGCCACCTGACAAGTCGCGTCCCATTCTATTAAATAGAACCGTTCTAATAGGAGCGATGCAAGTTGCTCCGACTTAGAAAAGGGTTCTTGTTAGGGATGAGGCGAACACCCTGTGTTCGGTTCGCATTAGAACCTTCGAACGAAGCAAACATTTAGAACCCCATCGACGTCTATGGGACTCGAACGTTCGAATTCAAAAGTGCTAATTTTAAAGCCCAATATTCAAGTTGTTGTTGGAAAACGTCTTTGAGAACCCGGGTCTTGCCCCAGGAAACATGTATCAATGGGAAAAAAAGTTTTAAAAACTGTAGTTTTTTCTAGAGCAGTGATTTTAATGATGCTCAAAGTGAAAATAAAAATAAAAAATTCCTTTAAATATTGTACCTGCTGGGTGTCTATAGTAGTGGCACATGTTTAGAACTGTCCCTGCACAAAATTAGATTACTATAAGAAAAAAGTAATTTAAGACTGCTTGCAGCTTTAATGTAATGTTTGGTCCCTGCAATATGGATAAAAATCACTGAAAAAAATAGCATGGGTTTCCCCGTCACCACTCCCCCCAGGTAATTACAACACCCTTTGGCCCTATATACTTTGAACGGCAGTATACAGCAGAATACAGGCGGTGCAATCAAGGCACGGACTGTAGGTTTGTTAAGTAGAATCTGAACCATGTCATACTTTGCTGCTGCATATTGCACAATTTCCTAAAGAGACCCTCAACAAAGTACATGACACTTGTGCCTGATGAGGCCATTGATGTTCCAGTGGTGGCCCGTGAGCCTGGCCATACAGGCTTGGCCCCCCAAAGCGCACATGCTGTGCGGCAACAATATGTTGATTATTTTAGGGGTGGGGGGGCCATTCCAATGCCAGATCTTGGCTGAATAAATAATTTTTTTGAGAAATAAAAATTCTAGAAAAAAAGGGGGATTGTCATCCGGGGCCCCCTTTGAACAAATTCTGTGAAGAAATCTCTGAAGGCCTTCATTATTTCTGCAAGTCAAAATGAAGCAAAAAAATCTCACGTCAGTACAGCCTCTACTACTAAGCTTTCTCCCCATATCTAACCCACAAACTCATCCACTGATCATGAAATCCAAAATCAAGTTGCGTACCGTCATACTACACGATCGTTTCTTCCGACTTTTTCTACAGACTGTGAACGACGTTTTCACTCACGCGATATCCCTTTATACACTGCGCATGCGAGAAGCTCTGCACGTCCCCCCCCCCTGACGATCGTTCTTGTACTTCCCACCCCCTTTTCGGTCGGTCAATGCAAGACAGTGAAGACACCATGGAGGACACACAGCAAGCTGCGACCTCAAGGCAGGAGCGAGGCCAGGCGGTAGTAGCACACACCAGGAGGAGCAGGAGGTACAAAGCCACCAATATGTCCTTTGAGGAGATGATAGAAATGGTGGCAATCCTAAGGAGGGAGGACTATGATTGCAAACATGGCCCTTACAAGAACAGAAACAAAGTGAAGGCCCAGATCATGGAGAATGTGCAGAGGAGTCTCCATCAGGAATTCGGGGTGCGCAGGTCAAGGGAACAGCTGCGGAAAAGGTGGTCTGACCTTAAATTAAGAGAGCCGGAGCAGATGGAGAGGATTAAAAAAGTCATCAGAAGAAGTAAGTAATTTTCATGTGTACTATGGATTATTTGTTTATATTATTGTGCAGCATGTGCTTTTTCTTTCAGGTTGTATATATACAGTTCAAGAATACATGTCTCAAGCTTCATGTTTGTGGGCCTCATAATTGGTATTTTAAGTCGTCGTTCATTCTATTTATGATCTATTTATGTGAGACCAATTTTTTATTACATGTAGATGTGTTCTTAACTAGATTTAAATAATCCAACTTAAGTCAATATACAGTAAAAGGAGAGTATGCTCAGCAGTTGGTTACACATATGGATTCAGTATCACAAGTGTTGGCAGGGCCGAACAGCCCTATAGGCTCACTATGATAGCCACTTAGGGCCCCGCAAAGCTGCGAAGGGCCCCCCAAATTACTAGAGTCCCTGTCCTCACAGACTGAGTCATTTCCGACAGCAGAACACCCACTACTTCTCAACTTTCTTTAATGTGACATGTCACTGTCGTCAGCGCCCCCCGCTTCTCATTTTTAATGTGCCATGTCATTTTGCTTAGGGCCCCAGGGAGGTCAGGATCGGCACTGAGTGTTGGCCACAAGAACAACCTAGTTAGGGTGTCACACAGAGGTGATGCAGTGGATACTTGGTGTTTTTTTCATGTAGGAAACTTGGCCAAAGATAGAGAAATGTAGCAGCTTTGGTAATGGATACAATCCTGTGTTAAGCTTAGAGAGAGAGAGAGCACTGTCCAGCTCAAGCCCCAGGAAAGTGTTTGGACGCAGCTCCAGACAGCTCCTGACACCCAGGGCTGCACCACACGCTCTCCCCTGCCATCTCCCACTGCTCTCTCTGGTTCTCCCCCTGGTCCCCCCGGATCCGCCGCTCTCTGCTCTCAGCAAGGTAAGCCCCTAATCCACAGAGCTCTCCCACCTCTACAAGCTTTGTTGGCGGCCATCCTTTTCAGAATAAACCGCGGCGGCGGAGGCCCTTGTGCCACCTCTGGAACCATTCGCGGCAGCCGCACTTAGGAAAGGCCGCGGCTTTACCCACGGCCTAGTGGCGCGCCGCTCCATTCTCCTACCAGCACCGCATCGATCCCCCCCGGACACCAGCAGATCCCCCCAGCCACCACCAGCTACCCCCTGAGGCGCCTCCTCACAGAATCCAGCCGCGTAGCCCCCGGCGGTGGCTCGGTATTTCCCCGGCTTGGCAGTCCCCCCTGATACACCATTCACCTGCCAGCTGCACAGCAATCCCCCCGGACACCAGCAGGACCCCCCACTTCCCTTGGGCTTGAACTGCATCCCGGCAGCTACCGGCGCACGCTTCCTAGGAGTAGGACGTGTGGCCCACGGGATGTAGATAGGTAGGGCCCCCTCCACCCGCCCCCGCTTCATCGCTGTGACCTGCCAGCTGCACATCAATCCCCCCCCGGACACCAGCAGGACCCCTCACTCCCCAGGGCTAGAACTGCATTTTGCAGCAGCTACCGGTGCACGAGTCCTAGGAGTAGGACGTGTGGCCCACGGGATGTAGATAGGTAGGCGCCCTTTATCACCCACACAAACTCTTTAAGCTGGTCACTCAGACCATGAATCCAGGATGTCTTGAAGCCCCCAATTCGGACTCACAAGAATTTTGCAATGAATTGTCGGATTACTTCATTAATAAAATCGAGGGAATCCGACAAAGCATTCAGCGAAATAATTCCCTCCTCAACCCTCCCCGTAATTATTTACACAACACCTGCAGTAATTCACCACAACCAGGTAAGTTCACGCTGGAACCTATCTTTATCCATGCCACTAAAAATATCATCGGTACTTTGCGTAACAGCACTGCGCCGAATGATATCATCCCCACTAAACTGCTGAAGGAATGCGCCAACATCCTGGCACCTCCTATTACGCAGCTTATCAACCAATCTTTCAGGGAAGGCATAGTGCATTCCCAGTTGAAGGAGGGTATAATTCGACCCATCTTGAAGAAACCCAACCTGGACCCCAAGGACCCACTCCACTGTCGTCCAATAACAGGCCTAAATGTACTCTCAAAGGTAATGGAAAAAGTAGTGGTACAACAGCTGCAACAGCATCTAGATACCCACAACCTACTTGATCCATTTCAATCGGATTCCGGCCTGGACACGGGACGGAAACCACATTGCTCAAAATTTGGGACGACGCTCTCGAGGCCGCAGACGAAGGAGAATCTTGTCTTCTGGTGCTGTTGGACCTAAGCGCAGCCTTCGACACAGTAGACCACAAGCTTTTATTGACTCGGCTAGCTGAAGTAGCCAGAGTCGCAGAAGGCGATTTATCTTGGTTCTCCTCTTTTTTGGAAAACCGATCGCAAATAGTGAAGTTAGGACCTTTCACTTCTGAGAAACGCACATTATGGTGCGGAGTCCCTCAAGGATCCCCCCTGTCGCCGGTGTTATTCAACATCTATCTTCGCCCTCTTTTTGAGATTATTAGCAGCCAAAAACTGCTTTACCACTCATATGCAGACGACATGCAACTGTATTTCCGCATTTGCAATAAAAAGGATCATCACCTCAATCTAGAGACATGCCTCTCTTTGATAGAGGACTGGATGACAAAGAGTTATCTTAAACTCAACGGAGCGAAAACAGAACTTCTCCTGTTTCACGTAAAGCGTATGAATCAACCTGCAACAACTTGGACCCCCCCGCCCATTCTGGGCAAAATCATCACCCCTAGCGCCAAAGTCAAAAGTCTTGGGGTCATCTTTGATTCCTACATGACAATGGACGCACAAATAGGGTCAGTAGTGAGCGCATCTCACCATCTGCTGCGCCTACTACGCAGACTTACTCCTTTTATTCCCAAGGAAGACATAGCGGTCGTGGTGGGAGCAATTGTAAACTCAAGATTGGACTATGCAAATGCCCTTTACCTCGGACTCCCCAAGTACCAAATCGCTCATCTACAAGTCGTTCAAAATACGGACGCTAGACTTGGGAATCAATCTCACCTTCACTGAGAACCCTTCACTGGTTACCAGCAAAAGACAGAATCACTTTTAAAGCACTCTGGCAAACGCATAGATGTATCCATGGGAATGCCCCCCATTATCTATGCGAAAAAATAAATCTCATAATCTCAATCGCGTTTTGCGATCCACCCATCAAAATCTCCTCCAGATACCGAAAGCCAACTACAAGTCCAAAGGAGAAAGGAGATTCGCGGTCCAAGGTCTCAGACTATGGAACGCTTTACCAACCAGCATTCGGTTGGAGGAGAACCACTTAGCGTTCAGGAGAAAGATCAAGACTCATCTCTTTTGATACCAAAGGAGACAGGAACAACAAGCGCCCAGAGGCGATTCAGTTCGCATGTGCTGCGCTATATACGTTTTTATTCATTCATTCAGAAGGATTTCTAAAAACAGACAATTGTACCACACTTATAAAAAGAAAGATTGATATTCCTCTTTCAGACCTCTAATCTTTTTGATTCATGTTTCCCTTTTTTGCAATCTCATAGGGCGCAATCAAGCTTCAAGACTGGAGCAGAGAAGCCCACACAAGCCCCACCCCCACAGGATGTGCAGGAAGTGGAAACATCAGGTCAGTGTCATACAGTACAGCTTCAAGTAATAGATGTAGGCCTGCATAATTGTAATACATGGTTTGTTTCCAAATTTCAGGAGGTATTCGTGCTGTTGAGGGTGGATTGGACACTTACAGCGCCCAGCTGTTAATTGGGGAGGCGTTGTCCTGCAGGGCTGAAATTTGAGAACATCCACATCTGCTTAGGGCAGATAAGATAGAAAACACAAATGGTGGAGCGAAAACTAAAGAATTTAATTGATGTTCTGGGGAGGGTTTAAAAAAAAAAGTTTTAAAGTTTTTCTATTTTTGTTTTGTTTTATTTTTTTAAAGTGGAATCTCTAGTTTTCTGGCTAAAACGCATGAACAATGACAACTGCTAAAAAGTTGGTTATTGTTCATGCGTTTTAACCAGATATTTTTTAATTTTGTTATTCTCAAAGAAAATACAAAAAAAAAGATATCTAAGAAAAATAAAAGATATCTCTAAAAAAAATTACAACAAAAAATGATAAAAAAATATATTTCTTGATAATAAAAAAATAAAAAAATAAATAAAGAATTTCTATTAAGATATTTTTTGAAAAAATAAAAATGACACATTACAATCATCCTCCTCCTCTTCCACCTCCTCCTCCTCGTCCTCTTCCTGTGTGCTAGGCGGGAAAGCACGACCACTGTCTGGATAAAGGGGGCCTTGAGAGGTAAGGAAGTCCTCCTCTTCCTCCCTCTGTTCTGCCTCAGGGGCCCTGTCCATTATTCCATGTATCATGTGCTCCAACATGTGAATAAGAGGGACAGTCTCACTGATGCATGCACAGTCACTGCTCACCATCCTCGTGGCCTCCTCAAATGGTGACAGGTAGATATGTGCACAACAAAAAATGTTGTTTATTTCTGTTTCGTTTCTGTTCGTTTATCGTGATTCGTAAAGAGTCGTAATTTCGTAAGCCGTTAGTTATCGTATTCGTACTCTTAAGTATTTTCGTAATGATTCGAGATTAGTATTTTCGTTAAATGTTGTATTCTGCCTCGTTCGCATTTTTACAATGAATTTATTCGTTCATTCGTTTTTACGTTGGTTTATTTTTTGTTGTTTTGATATTCGTATTTACATTATATTTTCCATCATGCCGCGTTTGTATTTTCGTAAGAAATAAATCTTCGTTGCTTTATGATCATTCGTATTTTTGTGTCTAATTTCATTTGATTGTAACAACGTTCTTTTGTAGATTTTTTGCATTCGTAATTCTGTTAAAATACATTTTACGTTTATTCGACACACTACTCCTTATAAGATCACAATTGCTATTTAGCATATTACTGCACATCTTATTATATATGGACTCTGGGTAGACAATTCATTGTCCACCGCTATTTGCAAATTTGCTGTACTTAATGCTTTGTTGTTATATTGTTGTGGCACGATTTTCACATATATTCTATTCACATTATTGTCGCATAGCAATTTATGCCAAATATATTACTAGTTAGCGCCCCTTATTTCACTTGTTTTCGACACACTACTCGTCGTAATTTTGTAAAACATCGGAATTTACTGCGACTGACTTGACAGATCCACAAAACCGGTGCAACCTACCCAAACACACCCTGGACTCTGGATGGAATGCACTGCAGTCTAACACAGATAAAGAGACAAGGTCAAGGAGCCACTAGGTAATAAGAAAAAAGCTCATTGGGGCAGTACTAATGAAAGTGAATTTACGTTATTTCATTTCCGTTTTCCGAAGATTCGTAATTTATTTTTCGTTAGTTTTGCTTTTCGTTTATTATTCTTTGTTCGGCATTTCGGTTGTTTTCTTTTCGTTCTTCGAATATTAGTAAATTTGCATTTTCGTTTATTTTTCGTAATTATGATTTTTTTTTTGTGTTCGGTATTTTCGTTATTTCTATGTTTTCGTTTCTTTTTTCTTTCGTTGTGTTGTTGTTTTACATTTAGTAGTTTCGTATCTTCGTCGTTTTTGAAAATATTCGTTATTTTTGGAAATATCGTTATTTGTTATTATTTAAACCATTCGTTTATTCGTAGGTTAACGAATCAACGAAAATAATGAATAATGACGGAAAACGTATTCCTAACGAAAAAAAATTGCACATGACTAGTGACAGGACAGTGCATGAATCCCTGATCAAGGCCCACTAACGTGGAAAAAAAAACAAGCTCTCCTGACCCAGTTCTGCTGCCATATTGGCACAGGTGCTCATTGATGGCCCTCTGCTGCGTGTGCAGCCGCTGCAGCATGGCCAATGTAGAGTTTCATCTGGTGGGCATGTCACAGATTAGGCAGTTCTTGGGCAGGTTGTATTTCCTTTGGAGGTCTGTCAGCCGAGCAGTGGCATTATATGACCTTCGAAAATGCATACAGACTTTCCTGGCCTGCATCAGGACATCCAGTAAGCCCGGGTACCTGCCTAAGAACCGCTGCACCACCAAATTCAGAACATGAGCAAAACAGGGCACATGGGTCAGTTGTCCCTGTCGCAGGGCAGAGAGGAGGTTGGTGCTATTGTCGCTAACCACCATTCCAGGCTTAAGCTGACATGGCGTCACCCACCTCTGAGCCTGCCCCAGCAGAGCTGATAGAACCTCTGCCCCAGTGTGGCTCCTGTCTCCCAAGCACATTAGCTCTAGCACCGCATGGCATCTCTTTGCCTGCATTCCTGCTCAGACCCTCGTACGCCTACGAAGCATGGCTGGTTCCGAGGAGACATCAGCACAGGAAAAGGCCACAGAGGAAGAAGAAGAGGAGGGGATGGAGGAGAGAGGTGTGTCACAACCAGTAGTAGTGTTTTGGAGGCGTGGTGGCGGAACAACCTCCAACACTTCTGTACCTTGCCCTGCATCCTTCCCAGCTGCCAGCAGAGTCACCCAAGAAAGAGAGGTAACGTCCCTGTCCATGTCTGCTGGACCATGAGTCAGTGGTAATATGCACCTTACCCCTGACCGCCCTGTCCAGCGAGGCATGGACATTGCCTTCCACATGCCGGTAGAGAGCCGTAATCGCTTTCCGTGAGAAAAGTGGCATTTGGGAACTTGCCACTGAGGTACCGCACATTCCACAAACTCACGGAAGGGGGCAGAATCTACCAACTGAAAAGGCAGCAGTTGAAGTGCTAGCAATTTTGCTAAGCTAGCATTCAACCGCTGGGCATGTGGATGGCTGGGAGAGTACTTATTTTGGCGCTGCAGCAGCTGGGGCAGGGAAATTTGTCTGGCACCATCAGTAGATTGCCCGCATGTACTACTAGGTTGTGACACACCTAATTCTACACCTTCAGTCCTATCAGTGCAGGCTTCAGAAAAGGACTGAGGGTCTAGTGGGGTTGGAGATCCCAGCTGATGAGAGGCAAGGGGAGGCCCGCTTTGTTCTTTGGTGTGGGTCTTTCAGGTATGCTTGCCAACAAACTGCATGGTAGGTCGACATATGTCTGGTCAAGCATGTGGTGCCCAAGCGGATGATGTTTTGGCCATGCAAGATACTCTTGAAACATATGTTGCAAATAGCAACAGTGCAATCTGATGCACATGTCTCAAAAAACGCCCACACTAAAGAGATTTTGCAGTAACGCTGAGACACAGCAGCGCCCTGCACAGGCGTAGCTCTGTGATGTAATGCAGTTGGTGTGCTGCCCTTAAGCTGTCCCCTGGAGGGCATCCTGCCTCTTTGGAGATGTGCCTGTGCCTCCTCCTCTCTCCTATCAGGCACCCACGTACAGTCAGTGACTTCATCATCCCCTCCCTCCTCATCACTGTTGAAAACCTGGCAGTATGCTCCAGCTGGGGGAACATGACTGTCAGATTGCTGTCCCTCTCGAGCACCCCTCTCTCTGGGCTCACATTACTGCCTTTCTTTATCTGTGTTCCATCATCGGAGCCTTCAAAACGCTGGGCATCTTCATGCAGCATGTACCCAACACTGTGTTGAAACAGTTCAGGGGAAACTCAGGAGGGCATGTTGGGACTAGGAAAGGATTGTGTGATGCCATTGTGGAGAGGGAAGAGGACGCCTTGGAAGCCTGTTTGCCAGACAAACTAAGCTCAGCCTGGGTGAGAGAGGATGAGGAGGATGAGGACGGCTTGGTCATCCACTCTACTAATTTCTCTGCATGTTGAGGCTCAACATGGCCAGCTCCCGAAAAGAAGGACGAGCGTGTCCAACGGCCACGTGCTGAAGAGGATGCACCATGTCCACCACCAGCACTGTTGCCTCTAGATGCAGAGCCTGCTTGCCCTCGTGATTCTCTGCCTCTCTTTGTTGTCCTTCCAGACATTATAATGGCCTGAAGAGGACAAAATCAGTACACACACTTCGTAGCTTTAGGTGAAAACTGCAGAGGACACTTGCAGTACACACCAAGTACGTTTAGGTGCAAACTATACAGCACAAGTGCAGTAAACACCAAGTACGTTTATGTGCAAACTATACAGCACAAGTGCAGTAAACACCAAGTACGTTTGGGTGAAAACTATACGGCACAAGTGCAGTAACCACCAAGTACGTTTAGGTGAAAACTATATGGCACAAGTGCAGTAAACACCAAGTACGTTTAGGTGCAAACTATACGGCACAAGTGCAGTAAACACCAAGTACGTTTAGGTGCAAACAATACAGCACAAGTGCAGTAAACAACAAGTACGTTTATGTGCAAACTATACAGCACAAGTGCAGTAAACACCAAGTATGTTTAGGTGCAAACTATACGACACAAGTGCAGTAAACACCAGGTACGTTTAGGTGCAAACTATACGGCACAAGTGCAGTAAACCCCAAGTACGTTTAGGTGCAAACTATACGGCACAAGTGCAGTAAACACCAAGTACGTTTAGGTGCAAACTATACGGCACAAGTGCAGTAAACACCAAGTACGTTTAGGTGCAAACTATACGGCACAAGTGCAGTAAACACCAAGTACGTTTAGGTGCAAACTATATGGCACAATTGCAGTAAACACCAAGTACGTTTAGGTGCAAATTATACGGCACAAGTGCAGTAAACACCAAGTACGTTTAGGTGCAAACTATACAGCACAAGTGCAGTAAACTACAAGTAGGTTTAGGTGCAAACTATACAGCACATGGGCAATACAACACGTTAGAACACTGCAGCTAGCACAATCAACTGCCTGACAGATTTGGAAGAACTAATCTAACTAAACTATACAGTGTATAAATATATGTACAACTCCTGGGATGTATATATATCCTCTACACACTGTACATTTAACTAAACTGACTAGTCTGCCTGCTCTATCTATCTATCTAGAAAAAAATACACTGTCTCTCTCACTAGGACTGATCTTTTCACTAACACCGCCGCAACACCCTACACACGGCCACCTTGCAGGCTGCCTTTTATAGTGTGGGGCGTGTGCTAAAGCACTGAGCCATAATTGGCCAAAGCCACCCTGGCTTTGGCCAATTATGGCTCTCTGTTTTTTGCACGCTGTGATTGGCCAAGCATGCGTGACATACAGCATGCTTGGCCAATCATCAGCGACCAATGCCGCAGTGAATTATGGGCCGTGGTGCGTCACTCAAATTTGGCCCGAACGACCCGTTTTGTTTGTATTTCGACGAACGATTGAACAGGCAATGTTCGAGTCGAACATACGTTCGACTCGAACACGAAGCTCATCCCTAGTTCTTGTACGACTTCGGGGGCGACTTGAGGCGACTTGCATTAACTTCTATACAGAAGTCATTTTGCAAGTCGCCTCTGAAGTCGTCTTCAGGACGCCTTGCCGCGTCGCCCCCAAAGTCATTCCGCCCCAGTGTGAACCGTCTCTAAATGTTTTTTTTCTTTGTTTCCTTTGTCTGAATTTCTCACTTCCTGTTCCTCCTTAGTAAGCTGTTCAGTAAGCTGTTCTGGCTGACTAAACACCGCTCGGATGATGGTGTGAAGTTTACTGAGGAGAAACGGGAACATGTAATGACCCCATGTAAAATACGTTTCTAACGAACGGCGCATGCGCTGTCCTTGGACGTATCCCAGTGCGCATGCTCAAAATTACGCCGCAAATACTTATTGGTTTCGACCAGAACGTAACTTACGCAAAGCCCTTTTCGTGAACGTTTTACCCAAACGACGTAAACGATGGAAAATTTGACGCTGTCTCGACGTCCATACTTAAAGGGGAGTTCCACCCATAATTTCACTTTTTAAATATAAATACCCCTGTAATACACAAGCGTAATGTATTCTAGTAAAGTTAGTCTGTAAACTAAGGTCCGTTTTGTTAGGTTGTTACAGCGTTTAGATTAGTTTATAATCTAGAAATAGACCGTGGCCATCTTAAGTGTGGGCATCATGAAGCCAGTCTGTATGACTTCCTGGATTTCAGCTTTGCATATCTTGCACATGCTCAGTGCTGCACAAGCAATGTAATAGGTTTCAGTCAGGTTTGCAAGGACTACTGGGGAACATGATGCCTATCCCAGAAACCTTTGCAAATAGCCTTGTGACTTAATAGCCTAGGCTAATAAGGAGGAGGAAGTAATGAAGGACTACAAAATAAAGGTATTTACAAGCAACAAAATGAATAAAAATTGTCCATTCTGAACACTATGAGATTAGGGCATGAAGCACAGACAAACATAAAAAAATGGGTGGAATTCCACTTTAACATTGTGTACGCCTCATATAGCAGGGGTAACTTTACGCCGGACATACGCTTATGCAAACAACGTAAAAAAATGCGACCGGGCCCAAGTACGTTTGTGAATCGGCGTATCTAGCTCATTTGCATATTCGGCACGTAAATCAACGGAAGCGCCACCTAGCGGCCAGAGTAAATATGCAAGATACGACGGCGTAAGAGACTTACGCCGGTCGAATCTTAGCAAAATTCGGGCGTATCTTGCTTTCTGAATACAGAAAAAAGATACGCCGGCGCATCCAAAAGTTATGCGGCGTTTCTCGAGATACTCCGACGTAACTTCTTTGAGAATCTGGGCCCTAACCTTTACAACCCCTTTAACTACTTCCCGACCGCCCACCGCAGTTATACGTCATGACTTTGGAGATGGATATCTCGGTAACGGCAGCAGCTGCTGCCACAACCGAGATATCCATCTCTTCTGTGGGCGGTCGGGTAAACGATAATGGCGGTCTCCACGGCGGATTCGCCGCAAGATCGCCGTTATCGGTGGCGGACGAGCATCACCCCCCTCCCGCTGCGCTCCCGCGCCCTCCGCCGCTTACCGGAGCCGCCGGTAGCGGCGGAGGCGATCGGGTGCGCTCGTCTGCTCAGTGGGGATGCAAGTGAGGGAAAAATTTCCCTCGTCCATCCCCATAGCTCTGCTGGGCGGAAGTGACGTCAAAACATCAGTTCCGCCCAGCGTCTTAAAGAGACATTTTTTTTAAAATGTCATTTGAAAAATTACATTTTTTGATAATTTTTTTTGCATTTAAGCCTAAATATGAGATCTGAGGTCTTTTTGACCCCAGATCTCATATTTAAGAGGACCTGTCATGCTTTTTTCTATTACAAGGGATGTTTACAAAAAAATAAATAATAATTTAAATCGCCCCATCCCGACGAGCTTGCGCGCAGAAGCGAACGCATACGCGAGTAGCGCCAGCATATGAAAACGGTGTTCAAACCACACAAGTGAGGTATCGCCACGATCGTTAGAGCAAGAGCAATAATTCTAGCCCTAGACCTCCTCTGTATCTAAAAAAATGCAACCTGTAGAATTTTTTAAACATCGCCTATCGAGATTTTTAAGGGTAAAAGTTTGACGCCATGCCACGAGCGGGCGCAATTTTTAAGCGTGACATGTTGGGTATCATTTTACTTGGCGTAACATTATCTTTCACAATATGTAAAAAAATTGGGCCAAATTTATTGTTGTCTTATATTTTAATTTAAAAAAGTGAATTTTTTCCAAAAAAAGTGCGCTGGTAAGACCGCTGCGCAAATACGGTGTAACAAAAAGTATTGCAATGACTGCCATTTTATTCTCTAGAGTGTTAGAAAAAAAATATATATAATGTTTGGGGGTTTTAAGTAATTTTATAGCAAAAAAAAAAATGTTTTAGTCTCGTAAACACCGAATCTGAAAAACAGGCTCGGGGCTAAAGTGGTTAATAACAATATTGTGATCGAGGTGCAGGTTTCTTAGAGCTACTGATTGTTTGTGTGTGAGATTTTATTCACAAACACAGATTCCACTGCTTAGGAGGCAGCTGTTCAATTTTGACCAGTGTCTATTGGAAGAGGGCTGAAACACTAGTTTGTAATGAAGGACACTTTTTTTTTCTTTTTTCGTATAATGTTTTTTTATTTTAAAGTAATAGATTACAACAGTATGTCAGATGACAACAAGTAAGAATGAGATACAGCATTGAAATACAGATTAATGCAATAATGATTGAACTGTTGTAGGAGTTGTAGTATTATACAGATATAACTAAACATAAATAAAAACAATTACTAATAAATGGAAATGAGAACTAATGGAGGGAATGGAGAGGGTAGTGGTGTTCCGAAGGTGGATTTCACTTATTTTATTTTGCTGTTTTCCATGAAAGTGTATCAATACCATGACATGAGAACTCTTGAGTCAAAAGTGTCTGCACTATAGTATATGGCCCAGGGTTTCCATATGCTATCAAATTTTTCCAACCGATTTTTGTCTAGCGCCTCCAGTTTAGCATGTACGAATGAAAGATTCATTCTCTTTTCAGCTTCCGGCAACAGTAATGCAGGTGATTTCCATGCACTGGCTATTACCTGTTTTGCAGCTATCATAAATAAAATAAATAACTTATGTTGATTCCGAGAAAGGGTCTCTGGTTTATTGTTATGTAAGGCTGCCATTGGATCCGGTAGTATAATACAGTCAAATATTTTAGAAGCGATCCTGAAAATCCCTTCCCAGAATTTCTTTGCAAGTGGACACTGCCACCAGATGTGGATATATGTTCCTTTGTCTGGGCAACCACGGAAACAGAGATCTGAGCAGTTTGCTGAAAATTTGGCTAATCTATTGGGAACCAGGTACCAAACAGGAAAGAACTTTATATGATGTTTCCATTGCTGATACATTTATAGATGCAGAGCTAGTATTAGACCAAATGCTTGCCCAGGTTTCGTCATTAATTTTACATTCTAAGTCTAATTCATAGTATTTGATTTAGTGATCAGTTGGGAATAAATGATTGAAATACGACCTTTGGCATGTGGATCTTTGAGACATATCCTTTCAAATTGGGTGATATTATTTAGATTATCACTAAGGTTAAGGGAATATCCATAGAAGTTCTTGATTTGAAGGTATCTGAATTTCTGTAGTGGGGAGGCCAGATATCTCACATAGGTCTGAGAAAGGTTGAATTGTAGTTGTTGATGCTATGTGATATAGACATGTAATTCCAGCTCTGATCCAAGCCTTAAAAGTTCTTGGAAATACCCATGCTGGATAAAAGGTCGGATTTTTATAAAAGGAAAGAAGCGGAATGTGTGGGGATTGCAATCCATGAGAGGTTTTGTACCTATCCCATAATGACAATGAGTGTTCAGAGATTGGATTTTTCCATTTTCTACGATCTTGAGGGCTCAGCCATAGGATATTGTTAGTGGGGAGAGGGTCAAAGTCTATTGCCTCAATAACTACCCACAATGGGATTTCTGTGGTTGAGTGATACTTTGATAGTTGCGCCAATTGTGCTGCTCTGTAGTATGTTGTAAAATCTGGAAATCCCAGCCCACCCATTAATTTGGGTAGAATTCATGTTTTTTTAGGCAATCTGGGTGTTTTCTTCCCCCACGTGAACTGTGTTACTCTATGCTGAATAAATCTACGAAAATAAGCAGGAATGTGAATGGCAAGTGTTTGAAATAGATATAAAGGCCCAGATTCAGAAAGAATCTACGCCGGCATATCTCCTGATACGCGGCCGTAAATTTAAATGTGCGCCGGCGCATCTTTATGCCGATTCTGAAAGCAAGATACGCCGAAAAAACATGGCTTCAGTCGTCCGGCGTAACTTGCCTACGCCGGCGTATCGTGGGTGCATAGTTACGCTGGACGCATTAGACGTTCTCATTAAAAATATGCAAATGAGCTAGATACGCCGATTCAGAAACGTAGTTGCGCCCGGCGCATTGATATACGTCGTTTACGTAAGCGTATGACCGGCGTAAAGTTATATGAGGCGCAGGCAATGTTAAGTATGGACGTCAGACCCGCGTTGCATTTTCCATCGTTTATGTCGTTTGCCTAAGTCCTACGAGAACAGGGCTGTGTGTAAGTTACCTCTAGCACAAAGGATAAGGATGGAGCCAACGATCACGGGTATAGAGTTAGGCGGATGTCATCACAAAATAAGTTTATTTGCGGATGATATACTCCTATTTTTATCCTCACCACAGGTATCGGCCCCAAATCTAATACGGGTACTTCACAAATGTGGGGATGGGGCTAGGATTGTATATGTAGCTTTCATGGGTGTCATGGGTGGTGTCATGTGTTGGGCTGGTGTTGGGCTCCTGCAGGGTTTGTGGTTAATTCCAGGATGGCATGAGGGGTGAATCTGAAGATGCGAGACACCTCAGAATCACTCATGCCAAAGATGTCTATGCGTGTGTGATATATCAAGTGAAGAGTGAGGGGCTTGTATCAGATTAGATTATTATATCCATCAAGGTTTTAAAGGGCTATTGAAAGATAGTGAGACCGTGTTTGTAATTTGTATGTATGTTATGTATTGATGTATATATGTATGTATATATTTTTTTTAATGTTTATAAAAGCAAATAAAACGTTTTTGTAAATAAAAAAAAAATCCTCTCCCGTGCCCTCCTCCGTGCCCTCCTCCGTGCCCTCCTACTTCTTTGCTCATCTTTGGCATGTTGGCATACAGTTTGTTGTGCAGCAAGTGTGACTGCTCAACTCCTCACTAACAGTGTTGCTTTAGCTGACATGTAGACGGATTGTCTAATTTTATTCCACCTTTTCTATGGGCTAATTTTAGACAGGACGTGCAGCTGTTGCGCACAGCGCGTAGCCTGCGCTGCACCAACTTACTTTTGTGGATCCCCGTAACTCCCTCATTTGCATATTTGAATAGCAAATCAATGGTGTGTCTAGCGCAGTTTTGCGCGGACGGATACGCCGGTCTATCGAAATTACGCGGGCCAAAAAAAGTAGATTTCATGCGTATATCGTTTTAGGGATGCGGCGCATCGATACGCATGCGCAGATTTAGACTTACGCCGCGCATCTCCTGTACCGCCGGCGTAATGTCTCTGTGAATCTGGCCCATTGGATCTATATCCATGTATATATAATTTATATAATTTTTATGCATCCATGTATTTATTTTACACATCATTCTATATAATCACGTTTTGCCTTCACACATATATAACATTTTAAGATTTCACAACACCCAGTATTAATGCACTCTTAACTTACTATATTGCTGCATATACTTAGTGCATCATTCTACATTCTTTATGTAGTTCTACATATTTTTTGTGTGGAGGCATTTTTTGTTATCTTCACTCCACCGTCCGGCTGGCTTTTTATCACCATTATTATTACTATTTTTATTTTTATGTTCATGCATACGTGTGACTTTCACGAAATCCTATAAATAGGTCATACAAGCATCACCACAACTACACATAGTACAGTGCCTTGCGAAAATATTTGGCCCCCTTGAACTTTGCGACCTTTTGCCACATTTCAGGCTTCAAACATAAAGATATAAAACTGTAATTTTTTGTGAAGAATCAACAACAAGTGGGACACAATCATGAAGTGGAACGAAATTTATTGGATATTTTAAACTTTTTTAACAAATAAAAAACTAAAAAATTGGGCGTGCAAAATTATTCAGCCTCTTTACTTTCAGTGCAGCAAACTCTCTCCAGAAGGTCAGTGAGGATCTCTGAATGATCCAATGTTGATCTAAATGACTAATGATGATAAATAGAATCCACCTGTGTGTAATCAAGTCTCCATATAAATGCACCTGCACTGTAATAGTCTCAGAGGTCCGTTTAAAGCGCAGAGAGCATCATGAAGAGCAAGGAACACACCAGGCAGGTCCGAGATGCTGTTGTGAAGAATTTTAAAGCTGGATTTGGATACAAAAAGATTTCCCAAGCTTTAAACATACCAAGGAGCACTGTGCAAGCGATAATATTGAAATGGAAGGAGTATTATCAGAGCACTGCAAATCTACGAAGACCTGGCCGTCCCTCTAAACTTTCAGGTCATACAAGGAGAAGACTGATCAGAGATGCAGCCAAGAGGCCCATGATCACTCTGGATGAACTGCAGAGATCTACAGCCGAGGTGGAAGACTCTATCCATAGGACAACAATCAGCCGTATACTGCACAAATCTGCCCTTTATGAAAGAGTGGCAAGAAGAAAGCCATTTCTTAAAGATATCCATAAAAAGTGTTGTTTAAAGTTTGCCACAAGCCACCTGGGAGACACACCAAACATGTGGAAAAAGGTGCTCTGGTCAGATGAAACCAAAATCGAACTTTTTGGCAACAATGCAAAACGTTATGTTTGGCGTAAAAGCAACACAGCTCATCACCCTGAGCACACCATCCCCACTGTCAAACATGGTGGTGGCAGCATCATGGTTTGGGCCTGCTTTTCTTCAGCAGGGACAGGGAAGATGATTAAAATTGATGGGAAGATGGATGGAGCCAAATACAGGACCATTCTGGAAGAAAACCTTATGGAGTCTGCAAAACACCTGAGACTGGGACGGAGATTTGCCTTCCAACAAGACAATGATCCAAAACATAAAGCAAAATCTACAATGGAATGGTTCACAAATAAACATATCCAGGTGTTAGAATGGCCAAGTCAAAGTCCAGACCTGAATCCAATCGAGAATCTGTGGAAAGAACTGAAAACTGCTGTTAGCAAACGCTCTCCATCCAACCTCACTGAGCTCAAACAGTTTTGCAAGGAGGAATGGGCAAAAATGTCAGTCTCTCGATGTGCAAAACTGATAGAGACATACCCCAAGCGAATTACAGCTGTAATGGCAGCAAAAGGTGGCGCTACAAAGTATTAACTTAAGGGGGCTGAATAATTTTGCACGCCCAATTTTTCAGTTTTTTATTTGTTTAAAAAGTTTGAAATATCCAATAAATTTTGTTCCACTTCATGATTGTGTTCCACTTGTTGTTGATTCTTCAAAAAAAATTACAGTTTTATATCTTTATGTTTGAAGCCTGAAATGTGGCAAAAGGTCGCAAAGTTCAAGGGGGCCGAATACTTTCGCAAGGCACTGTATATACATACACACTTAAAAGCTGGCACTCTACAGAATCTTTTTTGAATTCGAATATAAAGAGTCTACAAGCCTTTCACAGTACATTGATTCTCTCCATTCATTTAACTTGTTTTCTTTGCATAGTCTTGGAATTGGATATCTATGTTCATTGGACTAAAGTTACTCTTTTTTTATTCGTTTGTTTTCAGTGTACTTATGTCTTCCATATATCTGTTTATTCATATATGTATGTACAGGTACATACAGAAAGCTTTATCTTTGTTTAGATCCTTTAGATAGACTAATGTGGCTCTTGTCAACTAATTGAGATACTGTAAGGTGTGTTTCTCTATTCACTAATTGATTCTCACCTGCCATTCGTTGACAACCGTCACATGGTTACTTTGGGTTTTTCTATATATTTTCAGAATATGTTGTCACTTATCAGCCAAGATTAAACACTAGCATTAGTGTGAAACGCGTCGGCTGTCCCCTTCCTGGCTGCATGTTATTGTACATGACCTGTGCATTTTTACAATAAAGACAACTTCTTAAGTCATCTTGGAGTGCGGCTGTCCAAATCCTTTGGAATCTTCGTGTCTGCTCAGTGCATTTCCAGCACCCAGATCTTCTGAGAGGTTCCATCATTGCATATGAGACCCACCTGGAGCGGTGTTTTTCTTTTTCTTTTGCATTCAGTAGTAGTTCTTTTATCCGGTAGTAATGAAATTTTGCGATAATATTGTGTGGTGGACCATCTGCTTTTTTTGGAGCGAGGGCTATGTGTACCCTATCCATTTCAAGTCGCTCCACCTGCATTCCTGAAAAAGAGCAGTCATTGTGGCTTGTAGATCAACCACTGTTTCTGGGATTTCTCTAATGCAAACATTTGACCTTCTCGCACGATTTTCGTAATCTTCCAATCTGGCTTGTAGAGTTAAATTTTCCTCTTTAAGGTTATCGAATTCTGAAGAGAAATCAGCTGTACATTTTTCCAAAACGTCAGTCCTTAATTCTAGTGCTGAAGTTCGCTGCCCCAGTTCCCTTATCTCCTTAGTAAGGCTTGTAGTGATATAGTCTGAGGTAACCTTTAATGATTTTTGAAGCAGCAGCTCTGTTTGTTCCAATGTTATTTCTGGTGGCAAGTCCTTCTGTAATGTTTTACCACAGTTCTCCATTTTATTCCCTGGAGGGTATTTATTCTGGCTTTGTTCCTTTAATGGGGCTGGAGCTTCACTGTGTGACACAGCAGGAGGGGTTGTCTGCTGATTCAGCTCCCTCCCTGCACAGTCTGCATAGGATGGCTTCAGTGCCATGACAGAAGCACTGAGGCCCTGTGAGGCAGCTCTCTCACGCTGATTTTTGGCACAAAATGCGCTCCAAAACCCCCCAAAAAGGGTACCCCTGTGAGGTAGGTAGCTGTGGGGTCCCTTTGGGTAGCTTTTTGGGCAGATTTTGGGGTTACCTCTGCCCTTATTAGGCTCCTCCGGTCCGTGGTGTGTGGAGCTCTAGGCAGGCATTACCTCACCGCTGAGCTCCCAAGCTCCTCCCTCATGAAGGACATTTTTATGACTTTCTCTTAAAATCAATATGCAGTCAAACACTGTCAATGCCAGAGGGCACTTCCATTCTAACCTCAGTTTCTGAGCCCTATGTATCAACCCTTCCTCCAACAATTCTTCTAATGTCCTGAATGTTTTGAAATCTTGCCTTGTAAAGTCCGGTCAATCATATTGTCCTGCTGTTTGTGGTATAAAAGTTTAGCAAAAATATGTAAGTCTTTAATGACTTCAAATTGGTTCTTTTTCTCATACAGGTACAAACAAAATCAGTCAAAACCTCCTTTTCTTTTTTAGATAGCATATTTGATAAATTAATCATTTATAATTCATTCTGTCTTGTGTTTTTTAGTTGACAAAGTGTTCCTTTTTTAAATATGTTCTTCTTTCAGTTAAATCATAGCTTGGGATCCCACTAGACAGATAAATCAACAATTTTGCACAGCATTATAAGTGACCCTTTGGGGTTGATTTGCTAAAGGCAAAAAGGCAAATAGATTGTGCAAAGTGGAGTTGTACTCTGCAGGAGTAGTTGCTCCAGAGCTTAGTAAATGAGCAGAAGCTCTGCTGATATTCATCATCCAATCATGTGCAAGAAACAAATCCTTGCACATGATTGGGTATTCTTTGCAAAGTGAACCTGTACCTCATTTACTAAGCTCTGGAACAACTGATCTAGCAGAGTTCAAGTGCACTTTGCAAACTGCACAATATATTTGCCTTTAGTAAATCAACCCCGAAGAGTTACGTGCACAGTGGGGGCATGAATGATGAAAATGGAAGGCTGTATTTTTTTTTATTAACAAGCAAGTAACGTTATTCTTTTATTTGCAATGCTGTGAAAATGTATAATATTTTCTATAGGTGCTCATTCTTTCTTTAAGAACACATAGCCTGTGTCTTGTTTTGGTCTGACTTCCAGTCAGAGGGGGGGTCGGGGCGTGGTTTAGCAATGGCCGAGTGAAGACATGCTTTAGAGGAGCTCCCGGCCTGGCCCTATTTTTATCTGTCCCGCATGTGGACACGGTATGAACACACCTAGAGGTTACAGGACACGATCCGCATCACAGGTGAACCGATCCCTGAGCTCTCAGGCCAGTATCCAGACCTACTTCAGGAGCCCATTGCATCTCTCACCGGGCGCCATTGTGTCTGTGCCGCATGGTTCCCGCACGGAACCGAATTCAGCCACAGTCCAGATGGCTACGTCGACAGACTCCCAGATACCGGACCCCCTTACAGGCACACCGTCAACCTTACGGAATGAGATGGCCGACCCTGCCCTGAGCCAGAGTCAGCTGGACGCAAACCTCCGCAGTATGCTACAGGCCCCTCCCTACGAGGTCCGATATAGAAGGCCTAATCCTGAGGAATGAGGAGGCACATAGTAGAGACATTCAGGTGGTGAGGACGGAAATACACTCGGTTGTGGATCGTGTTACGTCCGGAGAGATGGTGGTGGCCTAGCTGATGTCCCAGGTGCAGGCCCTAGAGTGGGCCTGCGAATCCCAGTCAACGGAGGCCCAAAAGATGCAGCTGCACCTTGAAGAAATGGAGGACCGCAGCCGCCACAACAACCTGCGGCTGCGGGGCTTCCCTGAGGCCACAGGTCCTGAGGACCTTGCAGTGACGGTTATGGCCATTTTTCACAGAATACTGGAGAACCCGCCACCCTCGCTGGAAATAGACCTGGTACACCGCACACTAGGCCCCCGGGCATCGTACACCCCTGCAGTGGACACTGCTGCTGAACGGCGAGACCCCAGTTGGCGAGATCATGGACATCACCCCCCCCTGTGTCTCCTTTCCCTTTTCTCTCTTTTTTTTAATATTACGCATCAGAGACCCCACAGTGCTGGTCCTTCGATGGGGATTTCTCCAAGTCCCGCTGCCTTGAGACCCCGGGGAACGCTCGTTATTTAGAGTCGGGTGCTGTAAGTACTATGGGTTGCCATGGAACTTGATAGACTGAGGGGAGGGTGTCCCACATATTCTGCCGCATGTCTGGGAAGTCCTCGTCTTATGGGGTTGGTGCTTAGATTTTTTTTTAATGCCCATAGAGGGGGTTCGGAGGATGCTGTTTTGGGGGATGTTGGGGCTTTGGCTATGCAGGGGGGGGATTGGGTGCTGGCTGCTGGGGGGCTGATCTGGTGGACTTCCACCTCGGGGTGAGGGGTGGTGGGGGGACTGGGGTGGGAGAGCTTTGAGTGTTTTTTGTCCCGGGATGCCACGGGGGGTTTATCGTAATTAAATGGTCAGCCTGGCCGCTGGGTTTGATATGTTTATTCCTATTATTGTTGTTGGAAGTCTGTTGAAATAACCTGAATCTGTTTTTGTAACCTGAAGGTCCTGTATAGCTGTATCTAATTAGTTCTATTGTGTTCCTACTAGTCCACACATCTTCTGGCTATGGTAGTCCTATTCAGGGTTCATGCCTTTTACTCTTGTGGTGGCCGGTGGGGTCGGGAAGGGTTTGGGAGCATCCCAGGCACCCTTGCTGAACACACTCCCACCTAGGCCGATGCTTGTTACTCGAGTTACTTTGGGGAGCGTTCTTGCAATAATTTGTGCAATTTAATTACCCAGCTTAGCTGGTCAGCACCCGCTACGGTCTTACCCCTACAGCGGGTGCATTCTCTACTACCTGTGGGATTGGTCACTCGCAGGGGATTTTTTCTTCTATCCTTAGTTCCTCACTTTCTCCTCCCTTGATTTACCCTTCCTTTCCCCTCCCCCTACCCCTCTATGTCACCTACCTCTCCCCTTCCACCTTCCATGAGAATGGATGAGATACATGTGGTTTCCCTGAACGCAAAGGGGCTTAATGTCCCGGAGAAAAAGGAAGATGCTGCTCAATGACATGAGACACTTGAATGCTGATATAGTTCTCCTGCAGGAGACACATTTAAAAAATAACGCTTTCGGTTCTTAAACATAAATTTTACCCGACGGTGTATCATTCTGCATACTCGGAGGCTAAGTCCAGGGGGGTTTCGATTCTGATTTCAGTGAGGCTCCCGTGGAACCTGGCAGATTCCTTTTCCTCTGGGGTCTGATCGGAGCAATGAAGGTTACTATAGCCAGCCTTTATGCTCCAAACAGCCAACAGAAGGCTTTCATCAGAAAACACCTAGCCGCCCTCGGGAAATTTTTAGAGGGTCAGCTTATTGTCGGGGGAGACTTTAATACCCCCCTGATCCCCGAGGAGGACACGTCCATGTAACAAGCCTTGATCACTCGGGGTCCGAGCAGGGCCATTCATTTAGCCCTGCACACATCACAGCTGATTGACACCTGGCGTCTTTTCCATCCTGGGGATCGGGACTAAACTTTCTTTTCCCGCCCTCACAACCCATATTCACGCATTGACTATATTTTCGTCCCCCACAATCAATTGCAGGCGGTCAAGGGAGTCTCCCTGGGTTCCATCACATGGTCGGATTATGCCCCGATCTCTATGCGATATGCCTTGACAGACTTCTATAGGGGCCAAAGGAAACCATGGAGGCTCCTACAAGACCCTGAGATATTGGCTTATGTAACCAGAGAAATAACCAATTATTTCCGTATTAATACTAACACAGACAGTGGGGCGGGCCTGGTCTGGGAGGCTCATAAGGCAGTGATTCGTGGCACCCTCATAAAGCACCGTGCGAGACTTAAACAGCTTAGGATGGCCCAACTGACTTCCCTACTTGACAAACTCCTGGCCCTGGAACTTAGTCACAAACAATCCCCGACGGGTCCACTGAAGGCGGAACTCGATACGGTACGTATGCAGGTCACAGAGCTTCTCACTTTTAAAGCTAAGGTGGCGCTACAAATAACCCGCAGGAAAGTCTACGAGTCAGGCAACAAATGCAGAAGGCTCTTAGCACAATTCCTACGGGACCAGAAACTGGCATCCAACATACCATTGCTGAGCTCCCCGATGGGCCAGAAAGTAACTATACCTCAGCACATATCGCAGGAATTCAAGTCCTTTTATGAGTCACTCTATAATTTACCCATGACGCCCCCACCCGCGGACCAGACGTCTGACTACATAACCCCCTCTCGCATGCCCACCCTGCCTACCGAGACCCGCGCCCTCTTAGAGGAACCCATCACGTTAGCCAAGCTACAGCTCACGGTGAGCAATACCAAAATAGGGAAAGCCCCTGAACCAGACGACCTCACAATTCAGTACCAAACTTTGTTTCTATCTCTGGGCGCTCACCTGGTGGGGATGCTTAACTCACACACTTAAAAGACAGATTTAAGCTAAAATGGACGACAACTGCCCTGAAATATTTAGGTACGCACATCCCCCAAACAATCGCGCGGGTATTTGACCTTAACTTCCCCCCCTACTGAGGACGATCCAGGCACTCTTGAACAATTGGCATACGGGACTACATACCTGGGTGGGCTGTTGCAATATCGTAAAGATGTCAATCCTCCCTAAATTTCTGTATCTCATGCAAGCATTGCCGATACAGATTCCCGCACAATATTTTAAGCAGGTGCATTCCACGATCACTGAAATCATTTGGGCAAAGAAACGCCCGAGACTTTCAGCAAAACTCCTAGTCTTACCCAAGTGCCAGGGCAGCCTTGCAGTGCCGAATGTCCGCACTTATCACCACGCAATTCATCTAGGCAGACTGGTGGACTGGTGCCATAACAGGGAAAACAAGCTATGGGCGCAGATGGAGCAGGACCAGAGCAAGGTCCCCCTCAATAGAGCGCCCTGGGGCTCCTCGAGCTTACCGGTGGAATCCAAACGCCACCCGCTGGTTGGCAATACGATACGTGTCTGCGCCAGACTTCTTTCGCGGGTACATGTATCCTCAACCGACTCGCCTTTGTATCCCATATTGGGGAACCCCCGATTTGCGCCGGGTTTGCGGGATGTGGCCTTTCGGAGGCTGAGCGAGGCGGGCCTTTACCAGGCCTCCCACTTTGGGGGGGCGTTGGGATACTGTTGCGGAGCTCTCTGATCCCATAGGCCCGTTCCGCTTGGACTTCCTGAGATTTCATCAGCTAGGTCTCTTCAGCTAGATCACTTTCTTCGCTCCCTAAGGCCCCCGACTGCCAATGTGCAACCTCTCACTACACTGGAGGAACTATGCAACACCCCAGGGACCATGTCACATACACTATCCCTGGCCTATGGCCTGTTAAATACACCAAGTGCGGATTTTGTACCCCCGGGTATACTCAAATGGGAGATGGAACCTAACTGTACTTTCGATTCGGCCAAACGACAGCGCATTCTGAGGTTTGGGCACATGTCCTCTATCTGCGCTAAAACCCAGGAGACCAACTACAAAATTCTGTTGCGTTGGTATAGAACCCCAGTGCTGCTCCACAAATTCTTTCCGGCAGCGTCAGACCTTTGTTGGTGTTGCCGGGCCAACAAGGGGACGCTGCTTCATAATTTTTGGTCTTGCCCTGTCCTAAATCGCTTCTGGAGAGTGATACGAGAGGCAGACCCCACGTTCGCAAAAAAAACGTGCTTAGGCAACTTTTGGATACAGCCAAGGCCTGCATTCCTCTCCATTAAAAGGCTACACGGCCGCTGACAATCCCCCAGTGGATCACGAAGGTGGAAGAAATACAACGCATGGAGAACCTTATCCTCACTGTGTAAAACAGACAGGAAACACTTACTAATACCTGGGGACTGTGGAATATCTTCATATACTCGGATGAGGGCCAGGCTTTGAGGGAGCCTGCGGCTGTTGTGTAAATGTATTTTTCTCTGCATGTTCCTGCCCACCCCAGAACGTTCCAACATGGAGGAGCGATACCACAAACTGAGGGAATCCTCTACCCCTTCGGGGTATCTGCATGCATCTTACCCCCAAGGTCCTCCCCCCCACTTCCCCCCCTCAGCTTCTCTTGACCGCTTATTTCCTTTCTTCTTTCTTTTCTTTATCTCTACCTCTAGTTTTGACTTTCTATCCTTTCAGAGCTCACGCCCCACTTTGGGGCTCTTCTTCTTGATATAAAGAGAAAATGTGGGGGCCGGTCGCACGGTCCACACATCTTGTTATGAATAGACACGGTTGTTACTTCTTATTGTTGTATATCTATTCTATTACGTGTACTGTGTGTATTGTTTTATTCTGTCGGCCTGCGCGGCCTTGCCCCTGTTTACAAATAAAAAAAGAGGGGGGGGTCTGTTTGATTTATTATTATTATTTTCTGCACTTGAGAAAAATAATTAGGACTTATAATAATGCCTTACTTTGATAGAAAATTGGATGACGGAGAGTTACCTTAAACTCAATGGCTCAAAAACAGAACTTCTTCTGTTCCACCTCAACCGAAAGAGACTGCCCACAACAACATGGACACCCCCGCCAATTCTGGAACAATCCATCGTCCCAAGCACCAAAGTCAAAAGTCTTGGAGTCACTTTGGACTCCAACATTACAATGGATGCACAAATAAGTTCAGTAGTCAGCGGATCCCACCATCTGCTGCACCTGCTAAGTAGACTAATTCCCTTTATCCCGAAAGAAGACACTGCAGTCGTGGTGGGAACAATAATTAACTCCAGACTCAACTATGCAAACGCCCTTTACATCGGACTTCCAAAGTACCAAATCGCTTGTCTACAAGATGTTCAAAATACGGTGGCACAACTTGTGACTGGGAAAAAAACCTGGGAATCAATCTTTCCCTCCCTGAGATCCCTTCACTGGTTGCCAGTAAAAGACAGAATTACCTTTAAGGCACTTTGTGTGTGTTCAAGGAAGTGCCCCCCAATATCAATGCGAAAAATTTAAATGCCACAACCCCCATCGCGTTCTCCGTTCCACCAACCAAAAATTACTCCAAATACCCAAGGCCAAATACAAGTCCAAAGGAGAACAAAGATTTGCAGTCCAAGGACCTAGACTGTGGAACGCACTACCAACCGGCATCCGAATGGAAGTGAATCATCAGGCCTTCAGGAATAAACGCAAAACCCATCTATTCTGAAGGCAAAATTCAGTAGGGAATGGATACTAAGCACCCTGAGGTGATTAAGTTTGCATGTGCTGCGCTATATAAGTTTCTCACTCCCTTACTCACTCAATAAACCTCAGATGAACTTTATTTTTAAACTTAAGCCTTGTACACACAATCGGATTTTCCGCAGACAAAAAGTGTCTGACTTTTGGCCGAAGGGTGTTGGCCAGGAATTTGTCTTGCATATAAACGGCAAAGAATTGTCGGCCAACAAACACAAACGTAGTGATATACTAGACGTACCAAGTTATTTTTCACCTCTTCTTCTAATGTTGTGTTTGGTGAGCATTGCTTCGGAGCATGCATGTTAGTACTTTGGACATTTTATGCATAGAAAACATTTATAGGGAATTACAGATGTTGATTTTGCAGAGGTCATAGATTGTGGAAGAAATACTTGCAAATGTGCTTTGCAATGGAAGTTAAAGTGGTTGTTAAGCCACTATCTCATCTTTATATCATCCCCTCTGTCAAAATAAAAAGCTACCTAGAGCTACATTGTAGAGCTTGTGCTTTATAGAAAAAAAAATAAGATTTCCACCTGTTTTAACAGTGTCTTCCAGCGATAATGTGACTCCAAGCTCTCAGCTCTCCCTGTCTGATATCTCCATTTGTTTTTTTATAAAGCATAGGCACTAGGACTCAGCTTTGTATCTGACAGAGGGGATGATATACAGATCAGTTTGTTTTGAAGCAGTGGGGAGAGGAGCAGATCAACAATGGTGAGAGATGATGGGCAGGGAGGGGGGGCAGAGGACAGAGGGAGACAGGAGAGTTGCAGATAGCAGCGTATGATGGAGGCCTGTACACTGACAACGGTGTCAGGGCTCAGCAGTCCTGATATATCATAGTCAGCGTACAGAGGGGAGGGTAGAAACTGGCAGGATCATTCAGGTATTTCAGGTGATAGAGGGGGCCAAAATGCACAGCACAAGCACTGTGCTGTATAACATGCTTTAAAGGAACAGGATCTTTATTTTTAATTATTTTTATTTTTTAGGTTAACAAACGCTTTAACTGGTAAGAATTCTACGGTAATGATTTTACCATTTTTTAAGCAGATAACGTTATCTTGTGGAGATAGTCATGATCCATGGCATAATTTGATCACCAAAGATCAGCACAGTTATTTGTGAATACCAGATGTGTACACCAGTTCATTAATCACTATCCCAAAGTTACCATACTGCATGAACTTAGATGAAATTTCATCAACAACTGTTTTCTAAGGAAAAACACTCTTTATGGGGCCGCTTAACTCTACCAATCTGTAATGACATATAGCACATTTTGGTAAGTTCCACCAAAAGAATATGAATAACATATCCTCAAATATCCCAGCATAATTCAGAGGCCATATTCCAACAAGCATATCACAATGCCAGCTGTATATATTCCATATAATATGCTGAGTCCCCCCCCCCCCATTACATAGCTTTAGTACCTGTTGATACTGTCAATAGATCCTTTATGTTTTACTTCTTGTAATAAGGTGGTAGTGCTATTCATTCTGCAGTAAAATTAAACAGCAAGCATTGTGACCCTGTTGAAAAGGGTACTTTTACATAGAGTTTTAAAAGGACTTTAAGTAGCAGACAAACAAAGTAAAAGGCTTGATACAGCTAAGCAGTTACGTCAAAAGTCTTTTTTCTTTTTACTAATACTTGACATGATTGTAGCCGTATTAGTGCAATTGTGAAAAGTACTGCTTGGACCTTGAAGAAGGGGAAACCCCCCCGAAAGCTTATCCTGAAAAATTGTATGTTAGTGCAAATAAAAAAAAGTAGCATGGACAGTACTCAATTTTCTTTTTACTAAAAAAGATTTTAAGCTCTATCAATAAGCATTATAAAAACATGTTAAATTGATGGTCACAACCCCCTTGTAACCTAAACTTTTGCTGGACAACTTGGCCTGTTAAAGGAATAAAAGAGAAAACACACACACAGCTCTTCTCCACTAAACTATGTTATGGTGGAGTGAGGGGGGGCGGGGTTGGAAAAACAAAAACTGCTGTATTTATGCTACTGACAGGCTGCATCACATATATCATTTTTTTTTATCTTGCCCATACAATTAACCACTTACTTACTGGGAACTTAAATGGGTTGTAAAGATACAGTATCGTGCTCGCCCCTTCCCTTGGACTACAGGAGAGTCAGAGTCAGGCCTGCACAGTGGGGAGTCGCACAGCTGCATCCAAATTGACCTCTGCGGACAGCATTGCTTCTTATCTTCAGCAAAACTGTTCCAGATCCTCCAGTGATGCCTGCATTTCGGATCCGGGTAGGCTGTGGCATGGTGTGACGGCATTCCCAGTGCCAGGATTCAGGGGAAGTTCCTGAAAGAGTCTTCATCATGACCTGCATCGCTGCCAGCAGCTTCTGTAACCAGTGTGGTGAGCGGCTATTTGCCCATTTAGGTTCTTTAAGACACTGCAAATAGACATCCCTTATTCAACCCAGCTTTCTGGTGCTTGTAGTGCCACTGGAAGTTAGTTCAGATACTCTAACAAACACTGTATGCAGACATCTATATCCTTATCACATGTTTATCACCAGAAATCTCATTGGCTACAATAACATTTCAGCCATATAGGAAGATTGGGAAGTAAAATAAAGATACACCACAGATCAGCCCAATTTGCGATAACCGAACATCAAGGATTACCTTATTCTTAACCCTTCAAGGCTATCTGAAGATTTGCAGGATTCCAAGGAGTAATACTTTAACCATTTTATGCTCTTTTCATTAACTCAATTGACTAAAGTTGTTTTAGCACAAAGGATCTGCTCTCACTTTCTCCATTTAAAGGAGCCAGGCAATTTAAATACAATAGTTTGCATAATGTGTGTCATGTTATTTTGATGTTAATAGCCTGTGGGTTGAGGAAACAGAGGGAAGTGAACCTGACATAGTAAATCAAGTGTCAGTTCCCTACCCTTCTGCTGACCTGTTCACACAGCTTCTG
This sequence comes from Rana kukunoris, assembly GCA_029574335.1. Classification (NCBI taxonomy): domain Eukaryota; kingdom Metazoa; phylum Chordata; class Amphibia; order Anura; family Ranidae; genus Rana; species Rana kukunoris. The sequence continues at coordinate 445,691,710 of CM056050.1, forward strand.
TATTCTTTGCATTTATCTTTACTATCAAAAGGTTACCATATTTTACAAATGTTGTTTATAGACAGTACTATATTGTTCAGATAAAAATACTGTGACGAGACCCTTGCTCGCTCGGTTCTGCTCTCCCGACACTCATCTGCTTCTATTGGATCAGATTGCAGATTGCAACATCTGATGGTCCAGTCATCCAAGGTGTCGGGATCCGACCTACAGCTATGTGCCGATCGGACCCATCAAGAACACACACCAGACAAGCTGTATGTATGTTCAAACAGGACTCCACTTTATTGAAATATTCTGCTGGTTATATACAGTTTACAAGCTTATCATCAATCAAAGAACAATGAAATCTTCACCCCCTTTTCCACACACTGGGGTTTCCATACAGAGACATTTCGGCACCGCAAAGCTTGACACATCACATTGCTTTATCAATAGAATTCAATTAACCTTTAGAATAATACGGAATCACAGATAATCTTCACACACATACAATGAACCTCAATCACAGTCTAAAAGACATTTAGGTAATTATCTCCCAGAGACAAAAGCCCCAGGGGGTAATCAATGTACACAATAGCCCGGTCTAGGAGCAGACCTGAATTAACACCTTTACAGGCTTACACAATGGACAATTAGTATACCTTCTGAGTCTATTGACCTGGTTGGGAGTGAGAATAAAATCACCTGTAATATCTCAAGACATCCTGGAATATGAACTATCCGTAATGTCCCATCTTCTGAAATACATGAATTAGGATTTAGAGTAGAAACACTTTCGTATCTCAAGGTCCATGACAAATACCTTTGCGATTTACAGTGTTATGTTTTACACTTGTATGTGTCCCTTTTACTACAATAAACAAAGTTGAACTGTCTCACTGGTATTGTGTACGTTTTTTTACTATAGGTGACAGTTGGTAAAAACGACTGAACCCAGGGTGTCAGAGGTGACAGAGAATTTGCAGTATCGGGGCAATCAGTGGGGCATAGATTCTATGAACGGCCCTCGTGAGGGTGACGCAACACCACTTACAACATTGAATGACTGTGTTGCTTTAAGAGTGTGGGCCTTCACACAAGTATTTTCCTTGGTAGACCCTAGATGAGAGTTTTGTAATAGCTGACCTTGGATGTGATACAGGTATGCACCAGTATTTAAGTTGTACCATGTGTGTGATATAGGATGCAACATTCTTAATAAAAATTGCAGCCTGACATGGAAAGTTCTAACAGTCTTTAAAAAGAATCCAGCTCCTAGTGAGTACAGAAGGAACCAATAAACACGTTCTCAGCCTCTGTAACTAGTCCAGAGAAGCTTGAATACACCGTGAAAAAACAAAGGTGCACGTCTGTATACTGTGATTAAATCAGTTTAGAAGCTGGAGGGATATGGCTCTGCCATTTGTCATTGCCACTTTCACACCAATGTGTTGTAGAGTCCCATCCCTTTAATCTTCACCACTGGTAACAAGTGGGAGTCAAGACATTAACTAAACCCAGATGCCTAGTGACTAGTGCAGGAGGTTTTATGAGCTTGAAGTGTGTACGCTTAATTCACTTATGTTGTAAGTGGATTTTACCTGAAGTTGTATTTAATAAACTGGATTTACACCTTTTTTCTCAGGTTTACCATAATTATCAATTAATGTCCAATTTAAATATCATACCCAATTATCTCTCAATCCCTACAAGTTATGATTTGTGAAGGATTTTTGTTTGTAAACACTTTAAAATATTTTTTCATGATCTAACACAATGCTGCTACCATGTTTTTGGCAAATTTATATACAATAAGAGAAAAGGGGGGGGCTGTGTTAGACCAAAGCTGTTACTGTGTGCTGATTGCTGGAGTGCACTGTGTCTAACTCTGATGCCTAGTAGTCTGCACAGTCATACTTAACCAAGTACACATGATCATAAAATTATACAAAAATATAAATTTCGAAAACTATCATACGATAATTCAATCATTACTACACAGCTTTCAAGAGCCGATTACAATAGTTCATCTGAAATTATCTGAAGGGACAAACATGAAAAGTTTTCTTGTACGTTACCATATTGTACGAATTTTGTTTAATCAGTGAAGTTTCCAACCCGAAAATACAATACAATGCATTACATCACCTCCAGGGTTGTATTCTGTGTACAAGAATTTTCGTAAATTGAGTAACCTCTTCATTTTCGATATGGAGACTAGCCTATAAAAAAGAGGCATGATCATTCGTTCAATTCTCTCATCGTGTGTACGAACCTTTAGACACAATGCATACCTGCTGTAACAAGAAAGTGAGAAAAAGACTAGAGCTGAAAATAGAGATTGGTAGTACTCTATTTGACTGCATATCTATTTTTGTGACCTCTAGCTTTAGTGCAAAGGCATCGCTCATAAAATGTATAGCCAAATAATTCCTCTTTAAGATAAACATTTGGCTTGTTTATGCACGACAAATTGATTGGTTTGTTTTGGAATATGATCTTAAAAACCACTGCCCTTGCTCTATCTGGCTGCTTGTAATGTGAAATAATTCATCCGTAAAGTGGTTGTAAACCCTTGCATATTAAAATGAATAGTCTCAGATTATAAACAGAGATTAAACAAATCCTCCTACATATGTTTTACATGTATATCTGCTGTCTTTCCCTTTCTACACTCTTTGGAAAGAGCAGATCATGTTAGAAATCTTTCTTCAGCAGTGGGTGTAAAGTCTAGACTTACACTGTGTGTGAGCTGATTGAAGGAAAGTCACACCCAGCCTTCACATAGGCAGAGGAATGAAGAACATACAAAACTGCAGTCTGAATAGACCAGCTCTCTGCTTATCTACCTCTAAGTTCCCTCCCTGACACAAATTTTCAGCTACTGTTATCTCATGTTTTGAAGAACTTGTCAGAAGTGACTCTGCTGATAACAGAAGAGAGGAGCACCTGAGAGAAAAGCCACTTAGAGCTTCGGAGAGAGATATTTAAACACTACTACTGATATATGTGTTTAGGTCAAATTTTATAAATGGGGTTTGAAACCACTGTAAAAATCCCAAAAATTACTCCAAACAAATGAGCGTGTTTAGACTAGTACAATAGCAGACTGCTAAATTAAAAACTTAAGCATGCATAGTCTGGACACAGGTTTAAGAACTGCATTTGACTGTCGACAGTTTTAGAAACCTCCCTCCTGCAAAACCCTATATGCATTGGCAGTGTGCCTGTATTAACTGTAGGATGATTTTACAATTTTGGTTTTCCCTAATAGAAAAGATTATGTTCATTGTTTGCACAGATAGTTTGTGCTGAGGCATGGCAATTCCAGATGACTGTGTTGCAAATGCTAAGAGAGCAGTAATAATGGCTGCTTTTCAGAGTTTAACTGATCAGGATGGAATATGTGACTCTTCTAACACTTTTCTTTTGATAATTAGCAGTAGTTTATGATGTTCACTAATAAGTTAAATATGAGTCTTTTTTTTTGACAGTGGGTTAATTTATATTTAAACTAGCACAATGTTGCTACTTTATTTATATGTACACCTTTTTTATCTCAATAATTGATCTTTAAAATGCCATATTATTACAACTGGCCAGATTTAATGGTAAAACCTTAATTAAAAACAATTATAGTTGAACTGATTTATACACCTCCTCATTTCTGCAAAACTTAGCAAATTTAAAATTCCAAATACAACCACTGTTATAAAATACATTTTTTACCTGGCTTTTCTTGTGCTGCGACTTAAGAGGTAAACAGTACAGTTCAGATTGGGCTCCTGGGCCTTTAGTAGGGCACCTGCAGTATATTGTTGAAGACTTTATTACCCAGGTTATCTTACCCTTGCTGTTTAAAGTTTATTATTCATAATCCTGTTTTTTCATTGCCTTCTTCTTAAAGCGGAGCTCCACCCTAAAGTGGAACTCCTGCTGATCGGTACCCTCCCCCCCTCCGGTGTCACATTTGTACCCACTTCCGGTCACACAGTCTCGGGAAAGCTGCGGGCATGACACACATTCCCTGTTCTTCACTGTGGCAGTGTCATTAATCGTCTGTTCCCTGATATAGGGAAAGACAATCAATGTAGTCACACATCCAGCCCCGCCCCCTACAGTTAGAAACACACATGAGGTCACACTTAACCCCTACAGTGCCCCCTAGTGGTTAACTCCTAAACTGCAATTGTCATTTTCACAGTAAACAATGCATTTTTATAGCACTTTTTGCTGTGAAAATGGTCCCAAAAATTTGTCAAAAGTGTCCGATGCGTCCACCATAATGTCACAGTCACGAAAAAAATTGCTGATTGCCACCATTAGTAGTAAAAATAAATAATAAAAATGCAATAAAACTATTCCCTGTTTTGTAAACGCTATAAATTTTGTGCAAACCAACCGATAAATGCTTATTGCGATTTTTTTTATCAAAAATATATAGAAGAATACGTATCGGCCTAAACTGAGGTAAAAACTGCAGAGGTGATCAAATACCACCAAAAGAAAGCTCTATTTGTAGGAAAAAAAGTACGCCAATTTTGTTTGGGAACCACGTGGCACGACCGCGTTATTGTCAGTTAAAGCAAAACAGTGCCGAATCTCAAAAAGGGGCAAGGTCATTAACCTGCATAATGGTCCGGGTCTTAAGTGGTTAAGCTACAACTGGTAGTATCATTGTTTTTAAGCTGCAAATTAATACTAATATCTTAACCTTCCTATTTTAACTTATTACTTGTCTATTCTATTTTGTGTTTTTCTTGACTTCATCATAAAGCTTTTTTTTTATAATTTGCATACTTAAATTATATTCTTACATTTTATAGTGAACACTTAAATTGATGCCTAATAAATGTAACGTGATATATTTATCTGAAAAGGTAAAAGAATTCCACAAAAATAATGGAGAATTTCTATTCAATCTATAATGCATGAGAGGCAATTGTTCAACCTTTGGGCTATCTTTTGGGCAAAACATTGACTGCACACATAACTAGCTAACCTTACAAACCCTGATGAATAAATTGAAAAAACTTAAACCATTATATGCTCACTGTATTAAAAAACTGGAGTGATAAAATCCGTTTTCACTTAAGTTAAAAAATATATATATATATATATATATATATATATATATATATATATATTGCGCTATTCCAAAGAATACAATGAACATATACTAAAAAAAAATGTAATGTATTTTTCCATCACTATGCCAGTGAGAAAGAACACATTATATTGTTCCACATATAACAATATATGTTACAATAGTGGAACTAGAACTCTGATCACATTATATTCAATAGGTTTGTAACAGAAAAGCTTTATTGTACAATGCTTTCAATGTACGGCTTCTTTGATTTGTGTGAATTTTTTTTTGTCACAGGCCTTAACCTTCCCTTAATAACACATTGCTCCGCTTGCTTTCAGAGAAGCATTCAGTTAATCGTGTTCATTTCCTTTTATAGCGCCTTACAACAACAAGGATTGTTCTGGGAATGACACAGTATATTGAAAGACAAGAAACAACAGAAGACATTTTGTGGTATTTTTATTTCTGCCGAGAAAATATTGTGGGATCACCAGGTCAGGAAAAACAATAGAAATTGTATTTTTAATAGAAATTGACATACATAACCTTGTACATATTTCATATCAAAGCTTTGGTGGGACAAAAATAGGGCATATATTTTTAATGAGCTGATAGAACAACCAGAGATTGCATGTTTTCAGTTCATATTCTCTTAAAGGGGTTTTTCACCTTCAAGTTTAAAGTGGATAAAACGTTCCACCTGCTTTCCAGTCATAACAAATAGAGGTTGTCCTATTTAGACCACAACAAATCAGATGTTGTATATGCATTTGCCGACCGCATCACTTAGGCCTCGTACACACGAGGCAATCGATTTGTTCAAAACGGTCTGTCCGACCGATTTGAACAAATCTGTCTGCTGGCATTTTGGTTTGCTCGCTTGTACACACGTGCAAACCAAAATCCCCGCCAGCAAACAGCGCGCTGACGTGTCGGTGATGTGGCGGTGACGTTGACGCCACCACGTCACCGCACCAGGAGGTAGAACACTTCCGCGCATGCGTCGAAATCATTCGGCGCGTGTGCGAGAAGACATGTCTGCTGGTTAGCATACTAACCAGCAGACATGTCGGGCGGACGGTTCCCACCTGACAGATTTCAAAGCATGCTTTGAAATCTGTCGGGTGGCCAAATCCGTCGGCTTGCCCGTACACACGGTCGAATCTGTTTGTTGGGACGGTCGGGCCGACCGTTTCCAGCAGACAGATTTGATCGTGTGTACGAGGCCTAACATGTACGGTGATAAGGTGGCTCTGCTGTGCCAGTTCACATACTTGACCTGGCACTTCCGGGTAGGGGCATGTGCACACATGCGGCCCGTGACCCGGCTATGCTGTGATTATGCACAGCAGATGCTGATTAGAATCTGTGTGTCTTCCCAATTATTGGGAAGACACACAGGACATAGCCCTGCCTATGTAAACAAGGAAGAGCTCTGTCCTGTCAGAGGGTAAGTTATGAATTTTCTTTCCCCACAAAGCAGGGAAGAAAATCCATTACTTTGCTTAGTAACAGCAGCACACATAGTACATAGCTGCTTATCCCCTTAACAGCCAGTTTCATTAGTACAGTGACAGTCTATTTTTTTAGCACTATCACTGTATTAGTGTCACTGATTCCCAAAGAAATTCAAACGAGTCAGTTAGTGTCCAATTTTTCGCTGCAATATCGCAGACCCGCTATAAGTCGCTGATCGCTGCCATGGCTAGTATAACAAATGAAAGAACCAGTATGTATACCATAGTTTGAAGGCGCAATTGCTTTTGCGTAAAACAATCAATATCTGCTTATTGGGATTTTATTACCAGAAATACGTAGAAGAATACAGTACATATTATTTATTGGATATGTTTTAAAGGAGAAAGGAAAAAATACCGTTTTTTTTTTTCTAAATTGTTGGCTTTTTTTGCTTCTAGTGCACAAAAAAAAACGCACCAAAAGAAAGCTTAATTTGTGGGGGGGAAAAGGACAAATTACATTTATGGACAGCATTGCATGACCGTGCAAAAGTCAGTTAAAGTATCGCAGTGCCATATCCCCACGGTTATGAAGGGGGAAAATCTTCCGGAGGTCAAGTGATTAAGCTTGTTGTCAATAAACTATTTTTAAATAGCAAAGCTACGTCTTGGAAATCCGTTAGACAATTGGTTTTTGAAGCCAGAGCTGTGTAGCCTGAAAAAAAAGACCATGGCCCAGATTCACAGAAAATTAGATTCTCGTAGAGTATCAGAAATACACTACGCTGCCGTATTTTACCTGGCTCTACGTGGAATCCAGGTAGATTTTGTCGAGTAAACGACGGCGGCGTAGTGTATTTCTTCCGTCGCAATCCATCTACGTGAGTAGGGGGCGTGAATCATTTAAAATAGGCGCGTTCCCGCGGCGATCGAACTGCGCATGCTCCGTTCGCAAATTTCCCGCCGTGCATTGCGCGAAAACACATCGTTACGTCATTCGTTGTTTGAGTAGCGTCGTTTACGCACAATCCTCGTCCCGAACGAGTTACGTAAAAAATAAAAATAAAATAAAAAATCGACGCGTGAACGACGGCCATACTTAACATGGGCTACGTACCGTTAGACCAGCAAAAAGCTGGTCTAACAGTACGTAAAAAAAAATAGACGAAAGCGATTGCGAAGACCACTCGTATCTTCGTGGATCGCCGTAAAAACACATTTGCATATCCCGACGCATGAAAACGACGCAAACTCCTCCCAGCGGCCGCAAATATATCGCAGCGTAGATCCGTAGGCTTACGAAGACGTAAGCCTCTCGGATCGAAGCCCGAAGCCGCCGTATCATGGTTTGAGGATTCAAACTAGTGATACGGCGCGCGAAATTTGAAATTACTCCTGTCTAACACCAGTTAGACAGGCGTAATTGCTTTCTGAATCTGGGCCCTTGTTCTTTTTGCAGCCATCTGAGTAAGGAGACCTCCAACAATTATAATCTGCATTTTAGCTGAAAGTGAACATGTCGATTGCCTATTCAGGCCAAGCACCAAGGAGGGGAGCGAGTCATATTCGACCCCATTTTTGCATGTTTTTCGTATTCCTTGTGGCTAAATAGAACAGGAGGGAAGAAAAGGAAAGGAAAGCATTTCTTCTTAAAGGGGTTGTAAAGGTAAAAAAATGTTTTTCTAAATAGCTTCCTTTACCTTAGTGCAGTCCTCCTTCACTTACCTCATCCTTCCATTTTGCTTTTAAATGTCCTTATTTCTTCTGAGAAATCCCCACTTCCTGTTCTTCTACCTGTAACTCCACACAGTAATGCAAGGCTTTCTCCCTGGTGTGGAGTGTCCTGCTCGCCCCCTCCCTTGAGGGGACAAGCAGGAGAGTGAGGACGCTCTCTACGCTGCAGATAGAGAAAGGAGCTGTGTGTTAGAGGGCGTCCTGCTCTCCTGCTCGCCCCCTCCCCCCTTAAGGGACACGACACTCCACACCAGGGAGAAAGCCTTGCACTACTGTGTGTAGTTACAGACAGAAGAACAGGAAGTGAGGATTTCTCAGGAGAAATAAGGACATTTAAATACAAAATATAAGGATGAGGTAAGTGAAGGAGGACTGCACTAAGGTAAAGGAAACTATTTAGGGGAATGTTTTTTTTTTACCTTTACAACCCCTTTAACCACTTCCCGCCCGGCCAATAGCCGATTTACGGCAGGGAAGTGGTTATGAAATCGTGACTAGACGTTCTCAAACGTCTAGCACGATTTCAATGCCACGCGCGCCCGTGGGGGCGCGCAGCGCGGCGATCGGTGATGCGGGGTGTCAGTCTGACACCCTGCACCTCCGATCTCGGTAACGAGTCTCCGGCGGAGCCTCGTTACCACGTGATCAGCCGTGTCCAATCACAGCTGATCACGATGTAAACAGGAAGAGCCGCCGACGGCTCTTCCTCACTCGCGTCTGACAGACGCGAGTACAGGAGAGCCGATCAGCGGCTCTCCTGACAGGGGGGGTTCGCGCTGATTGTTTATCAGCGCAGCCCCCCCTCGGATCGCCACACTAGACCACCAGGGAAATAAAAAAAATACAAAAAAAATACAAAAAAAAATGACACAAAAAAATGACAAAAAAAAAAAAAAAAATGACAAAAATAAAAAATTACAAAAAAAAAAAAGGGGGGGCAGTAAAAAAAAAATGATGCCAATCAGTGCCCACACATGGGCACTGATTGGCAACATTGATCCATCAGTGCCACCCCTCAGTGATCATCAGTGCCACCCCAGTGTCTGTCAGTGCCACCCCACAGTGCCAATCCATGCCCAGTGCCCACCTACCAGTGCCCACCTGTGCCACCTATCAGTGCCCACCTGTGCCGCCTATCAGTGCCCACCTGTGCCGCCTATCAGTGCCCACCTGTGCCGCCTATCAGTGCCCACCTGTGCCGCCTATGAGTGCCCACCTGTGCCGCCTATGAGTGCCCACCTGTGCTGCCTATGAGTGCCCAGTGCTGCCTATGAGTGCCCATCAGTGCCGCCCATGAGTGCCCATCAGTGCCGCCCATGAGTGCCCATCAGTGCCCAATACCAGCGCCGCCTATCAGTGCCCATCAGTGCTACCTAATCGGTGCCCATCAGAACTACCTCATCGGTGCCCATCAGTGCCACCTCATCGGTGCCCATCAGTGCCACCATATCAGTGCCCATAATTGAAAGAGAAAACATACTCATTTACAAAAAAATTAACAGAAAAAAATAAAAACTTTATTTTTTTTTCAAAATCTTCGCTCTATTTTTAGTTGTTGCACAAAAAAAAAAACGCAGAGGTGATCAAATACCACCAAAAGAAAGCTCTATTTGTGGGGAAAAAAGGACGCCAATTTTGTTTGGGTGCAGTGTAGCATGACCGCGCAATTGTCATTCAAATTGGGACAGTGCTGAAAGCTGAAAATTGGCTTGGGCGGGAAGGTGCGTAAGTGCCTGGTATGGAAGTGGTTAAACTTACAGGGAGAGGGGATGCCATTTATTCTGTTTTAAAAGAGCAGATGCAAGCCATTAAGAAACCAGAGTTGTTTTTTAACAGTTTGTATAATTGAATAAGTTATATAATTCATTTGAATATTAGCACATTCAAGGTACCAAAACAACTAACCTTGATTGATCAAAATAACATGTATAGGTCAAAACTATTTTGGGGAAATTATGTCCCTTCTGATAATCAATTTGAATAATATGTATGCATTCAAGTGATTTTTCACTGGCTGTGACAACCGATTTCCATACTCCTACCATACCTTTGAATAGCTATAGTTTTATTTTTTTTCTGGCAAATGCCATAGTGGCCAAATTGGTTCTCCATGCTTGTCTAAAGATCCTACAACATCTGCCTATTATAGTACATGAAAAAAAATATAATATATACACACAGGCAGTGATATCCCTCAGTGAGTCACACACGGAGGATATAAACCAAAATAGAAACAGGTGGGCTGTAAAGATTCAAAGTAATGCAGTGATGTATATATATTTAAAAAAAGATAAATAATGCAAGCATGTACATAGGTAGTATAGTATAATAGTCATGCGTGTTTATAGGCATAATATGGGATAGAAACAGTTCAAAATATTACATTGCATCAATTAACAGATACAGTGAAACCTTGGTTTGCAAGCATAATTCGTTCCAGAAGCATGCTTGTAATCCAAAGTACTTGTATATCAAAGCATTTTTTTTACAGGGTATAAAAAAGAAGATAGGCACCTCTAATGCCGCGTACACACGATCGGTCAAACCAATGAGAACGGTCTGATGGACCGTTTTCATCATACCAAACCGATCGTGTGTGGGCCCCATCGGTTATTTATCCATTGGTTAAAAAAATTCAAACTTGTTTTAAAATTAACCGATGGATACCTAACCGATAGTAAAAAAAAACGATTGTTTGTAGGCATGTCCATCGGTTAAAAATCCACGCATGCGCAGAATCAAGTCGACGCATGCTTGGAAGCATTGAACTTCATTTTTTTCAGCATGTCGTTGTGCTTTACATCACTGCGTTCTGACACGATCGTTTTTTTTTTAACTGATGGTGTGTAGGCACGACTGACCATCAGTCAGCTTCATCGGTTAACTGATGGAAAAATCCATAAGACCGTTCTCAACGGATTGATCGATCGTGTGTACAGGGCATAAGGGTAGCAATAAGTTGCTAAATGTTGTACCTTCATTAAATGTAACCTTGTTGTTACACTTAGGCCTCGTACACATGACCGAAGAACTCGTCGGGAAAGACACATCATTTTCCTCGACGAGTTCCTTGTTAGGCTTGTCGAGAAACTTGACAAGCTGTCTTTGCGTACACACAGTCAAGACCAAATCTTCTCGTTCTCAAACGCGGTGACTTCAACACATACAACAGCAGGGGAAGTTCGATTCCACTAGGGCTGCTTTTGCTAATCTCATGTTACTGCGTGTTAGGTAAAAGTTTGTCAGGCCACGTACACACGATCAGACCAGTCCGATGAGACTGGTCCGACGGACCGTTTTCATCGGACCACGCTGAAGTGGTCTGATGGTCTGATGTGCGTACACACCATCAGTCCAAAATCCCATCGGGCCAGAACGCGGTGACGTAGAACACAACGACGTGCTGAAAAAACAAAGTTCAATGCTTCCAAACATGCGTCGACTTGATTCTGAGCATGCACGGGTTTTTGGTCCGATGCTTTTGTGTACTAACCATCGTTTTGGTCCGACAGACAGGTGTCCGTCAGACATATTTTAAAGCAAGTTTTAAAACTTTGGTCCGATGGACAACGATTCGATGGGCCTTACACACGATCAATTTGGTCTCATTGGACCGGTCTGATCGTGTGTACGTGGCCTAAGAGACATTTTCACTTTTCAGTCTGTTACAGTGTGACAAATGTGCTATTTCCATTACAAACGCTACTTTTACCAAAGGTGCGCGGGTTTCTAAGCATACACACCAACGTGTTTCTCGTCGAAAACTAGCCCGACAAGGAACACAATGAGGAAATTGAGACTCCTGTCGAGGAAAAAGAGAACTTGCTCTCTTTTTTCCTTGTGGAGTTCCTCGACAGTTTTCTCGATGAAAAGCATACACACGACTGGTTTCCTCAGCAAAAAAGCTCTGCCACCAAGTTTCTTGATGGATTCTGTCGAGGAAACCAGTCGTGTGTACGCGGCCTTAGAGGCTCCTCTCTTCTTTTTTATACTCAGTTGTGACATGACGCTACTTATATCAAGACATCGCTTGTATATCAAGGCAAAATGTATTAAAACATTTTGCTTGACTTGCAAAACTCTCTCAAACCAAGTTACTCACAAACCAAGGTTTTACTGTATATTATTTACAAATACAGTTTTAAAACTATTCGGTTTAAAGCTGAACATCGGGCAAATATGTTCGAAATGATTCTATGTAATTTAAATGCAACTAGTAAATACCTACATTTGTCTTGGTATTCTTGATATTGAATTCTCTTTTAGCAGGACTTAGATTGGGAATGGTAATAGCAGCAAACATGACAGATAGAATAAGCAGAGTGGTGACAACTCTGCTGCTGTTCCATCATTATCCAATTAACAGGTAAGGGCAGTGTTCTTGACCAGGCTGTTGAATACAGGTCTGGTGCCTTGCTATACTGGTTGGATCACAAGACTGTCTAAATCAGTGGCCGGATGGTGCTCAATATTTTGGGGGAGAGCAAACCAATGCAAATCACCCCCTCCCCAGCAGGAGACAGAGAGGATTGCATCGATTTCCCCCCAGGGAAGCGGACGGAATGCTGTGATCCACCCCTCCCCCATGTGAGAGACAGATGGGAATGCGGTGGCGATCAGAGGCCTATTTACCTTAGGAAAGAGGCAGGTCAGGCAGACATGGATCCTGACTGCAGCCACTTACTCCGGGTCCATAGATCCTCTTCCAGGCCAAACAGGACGTGGGTCCTGACTGAGACCCGATTAGACTCCCTGGTCAATCAGGTCTCAGGAAATGCCTGATTGACTGGGAGAAAAATTGGGAAGAAAATAGCGAATATTAATTAACCCCTTTTTTAAGCCAACTAAAGCCTCAGGCTCTAATCATGCGCTTCAAAAAAAAATTGAAATCCATGTGTCCGTCATCTGGCATGTAGATTAAGGAGCCGGACGCATGCACCCCCTATGAATGGGCTACCACTGGTCTAAACAGAAATATAGACTATTAGAAAAGTCTCAAAATATTTTAACTTGGTATTTAGATAAAAAGTACAGTACACGCACCTTCCTTAACCACTTGCTTACTGGGCACATATACCCCCTCCTGCCCAGATGAAATTTCAGCTTCCGGCACTGCGTCGATTTAACTGACAATTGCGCGGTCGTGCGATATGGCTCCCAAAAAAAAAATGATGTCCTTTTTTCCCCACAAGTAGAGCTTTCTATTTGATCGCCTGTGCGGTGGAGGGCTAGATGGCGGCCTCATGGATGCAAAGAGGTTGGTGTAACTCACATGAATATAATGATCTGTGAAAATGAAAATAGGGGCTAATAATGGCTATAGTGTGAACAGTGTAGCACCATAATAAAATAATGTCTTAAGGCATAAGCCAATAGGTGAAACTGGGTATATTGTATACCCTTACCTTAAATCATATTGTTTTTAATATTTACAGACATCTACCTCATACCCTGCTCCTGAAGAGTGGCATTAGCCACGAAATGCATTGAGACAATAGATGCCCCCCCCCCCCCTTCTCATTCGTTGCCATTGTACCTTTTACCAACCTTTTATATATATTGATTGTATTTTATATACTTTTGAACTATGGTTGTTACTATTATGGAGGAGCCACCAGATGCCCACCCCCCCTCCATGCCTGTTGCTAATGTACTAACTATTATTCTACACAACTATATTAATTGATCATGTAATCATGGTTACAATTATTATGGAGATATCCCAACAAATTTGATTTTATATAATGTCCATATTATGCATTAAATACATACTGCTAGGAGCTTGGTTCTACTGGATCATTTACCTGCCAAATTTTCATTTTCATCGTTTATCTCCCGGGGTGCATGCCTCAATTAAAGTCCCACCCTTATCTCTCTTTGTTCAAATTATCGGGGATGGAAGCGCTTGGCTCTATGCCTTGCGCCTCATTTAAAGTCCCACCTGTTTAGTTTCCTCTATCTACAGCCTTTCTTAAACACTAAACATGAATGTAATAAAATTTGCCTGTGCCTAAACAATGGGAATTAATTTTTCCTGACAGACTCTATGGCAGACTACGTGTGGGTTAACCCCACCCCTCTTCACTGCTATAGCACCCCCTACCCATAAATTTGAGCTCACCTCCATAGACAGTGTTCCTTTTTTGTCCTCCTCTCATGGATCTTACATCGCACGAATCACAGAATGTCTGTCTGATTGGTACCTCATTGCGGTGCACCCAGGGCCCAGCCATGGGCGAGCGAGTGGTTTCCAGGGCCTATGATACCCTTATGATGGGAGAAGGTTGTGGTCCCTATGTACCAGGATGGATGCTACATGGGTATCGGCTGGCAAAGGTCTAAAGATTCTTATTTTTCTTATCCATGGCAGATCGTTTTTGTTTGTGTTTCCCCTTGTACTGTTTACGTTTAATTCCAGGATCCTGGTTTTCTCTGGGCACATAGAACGCTTCCTGCGTTCCAGGATGCCACATCTCTTCCAAGTTCCCAGAGCGGAGCACGCCGGCGCATGCCAGAAAACACGCAGTGAAACCGAGGCTTGGTTTCGCGCATGCGCTGTGCGCCGGAGGGGCCCGAGATCGCACACGCGCAGTACGGCCGGTCTGTTCGGCTCAGGCGCAATTTAGAAGACCGTCCGTGACGTCATCTTGGCACAATTTTAAAATGCTGGGAAGCCCAAAACCAGGTGGGATTGTAATTGTATGTATATATATATAGGTATATTTGTGTGTATATATATATATATATATATATATATATATATATTGTGTAAAGGGTTAGCTCGGTAGCGGGGGTGTGTGACCCCCTGGATGGGTTCACTACACACTGATCTATACAGAGAGGCAGCCGAAGACGGTTGAAAACAAAGAGTTTGGTTTATTCTTCCATATTGCTGGAAACAAGTGCAAGCATCCAAACAGCATAAACAAAACAAAACATAATATAATCCCTGGCCACTTGGGGCGTCTACCTTCACCACACAGGAACCTATCTATGGAGTCTGGCACAGCCTACTGCTGGGCAGACACTGCTGGTCATACAGCAGAGAAACAATAGTCTTTTAGATTTTTATCACACAGAAAAATCAACAACGACCTTACCTCTTCAGAAGTCTTTCTCACTGCTCTCCTTAACTCAAAAAGCCTCAGGATGCAGCAATCAGTTGTACTCCTCTGAATTACTTATAGAGGCCTTAATTGCCTCATTCTGAACAGCTGCATTTTTCCAACACCCATAAACCTTTCTGGCTATTTCTGCAGCCGACACCTAATAGTAATTGGTGAATTGTCTAAACAAGGCAGAAATGTATCTCCCGTCTGTGACAACACCCACAGATTTACCTGACTTCCTGTCACAATATATATATATATATATATATATATATATATATATATATATATATATATATATCCTATGTTTAATGATGTTTGATTAAAGAGTAATTGGTTATAGAAAATTCATATACACAAAAAAGGAGTGAATATGACCAAGAGCATGAGGTTGCTTGGAATATTTAAAGCAACAGTAGGGGGGCTAATTATATGTATAGACAAAGTGAGGAGCCACTCCTCAAATATGGGGTTATTGCCGTAGCCAAAACATATGAGCATAAATAAGGGAACTGTCAAACAGGGAGTCTCCAAAGGTTAGAGAAATCACTGCTGACAAAAGAAGCTACATTGGCAATAATGGGCTATACTCAGATTAATAGTATATACATAAATTTATTTAGAAAAATATATTATCTAAAAGGACCCCCCACCCCAAGTATGGAAGGGCTGTAAACAATTAAAGCCAAGTGAGTCTCTAAATAGACAAAAAGTGGCACATCAATGAACAAATAGTCCACTGTATAAGTGTTGGATACCAACACACAAAGACACATACAAACATATAACAAGAATTAGAACGGGTGTCCGGACAGTAGTGACCGCACTGATTGAGGTTCCCAGCGGTAATACACCGCATGAAAATATGGTATATAATGAAAAAAAAAATATGAATAAATTTTAATAACATATATAGAGGGAAACCCCAATGAGTGCGTCCCCGCGGGGGATAGAAATAGCGGTGGCAAATAACAGGGGATCAAAAGCTGAGGGGAAATAGCTGTATATATTCAGACATCCAGATGTAGCAAATGGTTTTCCAATAATGTCACATAGGAAAATAGGATTAATATCCGGTAGAGTCTAGTCCTGAATAGCTAAGTCCCATATGAATTAAGGTGTTGATTAGAACCGTTAATGATGATATAATGATATTATTCCATAGAAATCTATGTGGTTCATAATTTTTTTGACAACCTTCATGTATTTTGAACAGCAAAAAATGAGGTGCACCTGTTATTCCCCTTAGGTGAGCATATGTCCAATGATAGCTGAGTGGGGGTCCAAGTTGAACACCCCTGCAGACAATAGGTGAATGTCACCTTACCGTTTCCTCGGGAACATAGGTAAATCACGTTTCCGTTGCTTGCCTGGGTTGCTCTATGGCGTTTCACTACATGCCGTAAGTGAATGGCCAGAGCAGGGAAGACTCCACAGCTATAGTCACCGGAGATGTCAGTAATAATACTGAGCCGCGCCGCAATGAAGGGAATAGTAGGTATCGTTATTGCAGCGTATAACGGTCGGCGTCTATACGCTCGCTCTCTTCGGTTGTTTGTTGATCCGGGGGATCACCACCGTCCGTCGCCCGTGATGACGTCAACGTGTTTCGCTGGGCGTGGTCGCGTAGCTTCTTCTGGACGATGAGAGGGTTGGCGTGCACGGCTCCTATATAGTCCGTCAGTGCACGCCTCCTCCTGATTGGAATTTTTGGTATTGATTTACGGAGTTGGTATAACGGGTTCCGTCCCCGTGTGTTGATACAGTTACCGAGTTGAATGTATGTTGTCCTACATGGCAATAAGTCCCAATGTAATCTTGATGGCATTGTCTATGGGGGCGCTAATTTACAGCTTTTTTGAAAAAGAAAGGGAATGGAAGCACCACCGCTATTTCAAGTGTCTTAATACAGTGTTTTCTTTCCATTTTTCTTTCCTCTCCTACCCGTAAGACATAATTTTTCTTTGATAAAGATTAAAGTACAATGACCTAATGGAGCCAACAAAGGGTACACATACGGGGAGGAGGGGTTTTGGGGAAGGAGGATGTGGGGGGAAGGAGAGGAGAGGGAGGAAAAGGGGGGGGACACAGATAAATATAGACTAAGATGGGAGAAATTGATTAGAAATTGTGTCAATACATTGATGGTTACCCACCCTTACTTTTTGTCTATATCAGAGATTTTTATGCAGGGATATACCAAGGGATATTTCTACTTTTTCACTGAACCTATATCTCCGATGAATAAATAAATTTAATATTGACTCATCAATAGGTAATTCTTTTTAATAAAATTAAAAGAAAAAAGGTATATAATAATACTCATTAAGGAAATAAGACCAATGATAAAGGGGTACAGGAAATTATACTAAAAACTAGTTTCAAATAGTACAGGGAGAAAGGAACCGGTTATCACATAGCAGGGAGACCTATCAATGTCTAAATAGGGTAATGTATATTCATTTTCAAGTGAAGTACATGTATTTGTTGTGTAGATTCACTGTATGGCAGTGCTTATATAGCACTCTCATGAGAAAGGCGAGTTAGTGGTTTATATTTCATAGGAAAGATTGTAAGCTCATTTCCACATTCATTCCTATGGGGGCTAGGGATTTGAGGGTAAAAATCCACCACTTTTCCTTTTGCAATAGGATTTTATCAAAGTCACCTCTTCTGGCTGATAACTTAAGTGCATAAATTCCTTTCACTTTTAATCCATCTGGTTTTCCTCCGTGGCTGAGTGGGGGTCCAAGTTGAACACCCCTGCAGACAATAGGTGAATGTCACCTTACCGTTTCCTCGGGAACATAGGTAAATCACGTTTCCGTTGCTTGCCTGGGTTGCTCTATGGCGTTTCACTACATGCCGTAAGTGAATGGCCAGAGCAGGGAAGACTCCACAGCTATAGTCACCGGAGATGTCAGTAATAATACTGAGCCGCGCCGCAATGAAGGGAATAGTAGGTATCGTTATTGCAGCGTATAACGGTCGGCGTCTATACGCTCGCTCTCTTCGGTTGTTTGTTGATCCGGGGGATCACCACCGTCCGTCGCCCGTGATGACGTCAACGCGTTTCGCTGGGCGTGGTCGCGTAGCTTCTTCTGGACGATGAGAGGGTTGGCGTGCACGGCTCCTATATAGTCCGTCAGTGCATGCCTCCTCCTGATTGGAATTTTTGGTATTGATTTACGGAGTTGGTATAACGGGTTCCGTCCCCGTGTGTTGATACAGTTACCGAGTTGAATGTATGTTGTCCTACATGGCAATAAGTCCCAATGTAATCTTGATGGCATTGTCTATGGGGGCGCTAATTTACAGCTTTTTTGAAAAAGAAAGGGAATGGAAGCACCACCGCTATTTCAAGTGTCTTAATACAGTGTTTTCTTTCCATTTTTCTTTCCTCTCCTACCCGTAAGACATAATTTTTCTTTGATAAAGATTAAAGTACTATTAATCTGAGTATAGCCCATTATTGCCAATGTAGCTTCTTTTGTCAGCAGTGATTTCTCTAACCTTTGGAGACTCCCTGTTTGACAGTTCCCTTATTTATGCCTATAGAAAATTCATGGTTCATAGGATTTAAGGCTATTGATCTATGCAATTTATATTGTTAAATTCTATCGCTTGATTTATTTTTCCCATTATGGGTGTGAGTGGAGCCTCATGTCTAAGATTTGCCTAAGGCCTCACAAAGCCTAGAGCCGCCTCTGCATATAAATATATGATTTAGTTTGAATATAACAGTACCTTTTCAGAAGGCAGCAGATTCTCATTCTCCCTCTTAACTGTGTGAGAAAAACATAGGATTGGGTAAATCTTATACAAATCAACACATGTTTTTTCCTAGTAGTCCCTTCCCTGGGCTGGAAGGGAGCATGTGTCTTTTAGACACATGCCCCTTCTATGACACGGCAGTGAGGGGCGTGCCTCCACTGCAGCATTTTTATTTGACAGCTGGGACCAATGGTACTTTACCATTGGTGCAAGACTCCAAGCTGTGAGCTTATCCTCTCAGTCTGCTGCAAACAGAGTGTGACAGCTTCTATTTAATTGCTTGCTGACCAGCGCACAACGTTATACGTCGACAGATTGTGAGCTCTGTGACTCCGACCGTGAGTCCTGCGATTGTGTCACAGTGAGGAAGAAGGGAGAAATGCTGATTTAAACAAGCATTTCTCCATTCTTCCTAGTGACAGGACAGTGTACACAGCTTCCTGTAATTGGAAGCTGTGATCACTGTCATGTCACACATAGCCCATCCCCCCACAGTTAGAACACATTCCTAGATACACTTAACCCCTTCAGCGCCACCTAGTGGTTAACCCCTTCACTGCCAGTGTAATTTTCACAGTAATCAGTGCATTTTTATAGCACTGACACTGTAAAAATGACAATGGTCCCAAAAATGTGTCTAAAGTGCCCAATGTGCCATAATGTCGCAGTCATGATAAAAATCACAGATCGCCGCCATTACTAAAAAAAATAATAATAATAAAAATGCCATACTTCGTCTATCCCCTTTATTTTAGACGCTATAACTTTTGCGCAAACCAATCAATATACGCATATTGCAATTTTTTTTAACAAAAATATGTAGAAGAATACGTATCGGCCTTAACTGAGGAAGAAAAATGCTTTTTTTACATATTTTTGTTTATAGCGCAAAAAATAACAACCGCAGAAGTGATCAAATACCACCAAAAGAAAGCTCTCTTTGTGGGAAAAAAAGTTTGTCAATTTAGTTTGGGAGCCACGTCACACAACCACACAATTGTCAGTTAAAGCGACGCAGTGCCAAAATGCAAAAAGTGGCCTGGTCTTTGAACAGCAAAATGGTCCGTGGCTTAAAGGGTTTGTAATGGTTTGTTTTTTATTTTCTAAATAGGTTCCTTAGAGCTAGTGCATTGTTGGTTTACTTACCTTTTCCTTCGATTTCCCTTCTAAATGTTGTTTTCTTTGTCTGAATTTCTTACATCCTGTTTCTCCTCAGTAAGCTAGCCCCCATCATCCGAGCGGTGGTTAGTCAGCCAGAACAGATTACTGAACAGCTTACTGAGGAGGAACAGGAAGTGAGAAATTCAGACAAAGAAAACAAAGAAAAAAACATTTAGAAGGGAACTAGTAGGAAAAGGTAAGTGAACCAACAATGCACTAGAATAAAGGAACCTATTTAGAAAAAAAAAACCTTTACAACCTCTTTAAGTGGTTAAAATGTCCGTTCAGTATATAGTTTGACAGGCTTGCGCATGGAGCCCCGTATCTCTGAAACGATAGGTCGTAGGAGCCCCAAATTGTTACCAGTGGTAGGTTAGGACTTATGCTACATACCTCAAATGTGGTCACCAAACTACAACCCTTAAAGTCTCACCTGCCTTCCCTGACTGCACATCCCTGATGTATACTAATATTTGTTACAATGTATATTAAAAATGAAAATGCTGTCTTTCACAGTAAGTCAGGCACAGTATAAAAAGTAAATAGAAAAATATATATACACTAGTACATATAACACCGCGCTACCTAACCAAACATAAAATAGTTGCCAAACACCACAGAATTGGATAAATTCTGCAACAAAACAAGTGATAACAAAAGAAAAGTGTAGCGCTAAGATTATGTGAAAATTAACCATATCACGCAATGAAGCATCATATAAACATATAAAGTGAAAAAACTATAAAACACATAAATCCAGGGCTTTTTTTCTGGGGGAACTTGGGGGAACTCAGTTCCACCACCTTTGGCTCAGACCCTTTGGTGCCTGCTCACCACAATCACTTGTAAACACAGAAGTCTGGTTTCTGTGTTTGCAAGTGACAGCTTTGTAACCCCCTGAACTCTGCACTCTGTATATAATGCAATTCTGGTATTTAATGCCCCTTTAAGACCCTTCTACTGTTTGTGAAATCTGAACGGGTCGTGGTTGAGTTCCTGTACCTATTTTCTGAGAAAAAAAGCTCTGCATAAATCATTATATAAATGTGTAACTTAATGCTCAAAAAAGTTCATGGCCCAGATTCACGTACATCGGCGCATTATCGGTCCGGCGTAGCGCACCGCCATTACGTTAGACTTGCGCCATCTAGCCGCGTAATCCCCCGATTCACGTAGCTTTTGCGCAGGAAATTGCGCAAGCGTAAGGTTTTTTCCAGAGGCGTAAGGAGGAGTAATACAAATTGGGAGGGACGTGGGCGTGTTACATTGAAATGAGCCGTGACCCCATGCAAATGAAGGGCCGGCCGGCTCGCGCATGCGCGCTTGAAGGAGACCATGGTCAGCTCCGATGTGCGCATGCTCACAACTCGGGAGCGGCACAATCAGTGAACTTGGAAATGGACTAGGGCAACTTTATGAACTACGCAGACAGCATAAATAGACAGACACAAATGCACTTCCTTTGCAAAAATACATCCCTTTGTATCCCTCCCTATACAGCAAGGTGCTTTTGTTTGTTTGTGACGTGTCTTTGAGATATTTGGGGACTGTTTTGCAGAGTGATTGTTGTCTTTTATGTGTTTTCTTTGTTGTTACTTTGTTTAAATTATATTTTTGCTGGGCATTTTTTTTTTTTGCTCGTCATTTATTTAATTTTTTTGGTTCTGTTTGTGTATGATTTTGGAATGTGGGGGTGATATTCCTGCGGGAAAAGGGGTGTCACCCTCATTTGTGGTGGAGAAGTGATCCCCAGGTCTGTGTGAATGGTGTATGAATGTACAGTGACATAATTGGAGCCGTGGCATGGCGTTGCAGCTCACAAGTCCTGCATGGTGGACTGGTGCCAATCCAATGTGATGAGGATGTGGGGTGTGTGATCTAGGGACCACAGTGGTGTGCATGCATGCATTCTCATTGTGCCATGATTAATGTGTGTGTTTAACGTGCAAAGATGCATAATGTGAGCTGGCATGAGATGGGGTCATGAGATGGGGTACCAGTGCATATGCAGAGTCACCTTGAAGGGAAAAGACAGGAGGATGTTAGTCATGCATGTGCCACTTGTGAGGTGTGCATCACGGGAGGGGATAGTCATGCCTGACTCCCATGTCACTCACCAACCAGCCAGCTGTCCCCATACATGTTCTGTTCGAAATCTGTGGGGATGGGGCTCTGATTGTATATGTAGCTGTCATGGGTGTCATGGGTGGTGCCATGTGTTGGGCTGGTGATGTCCTTCTGCAAGGTTGTGGTAATTCCATGATGGCATGAGGGGTGAATCTGAAGATGCGAGACACCTCAGAATCACTCATGCCAAAGATGTCTATGCGTGTGTGATATATCAAGTGAAGAGTGAGGGGCTTGTATCAGATAAGAATATTGTATTAGATTAATTTAAATTGTAAATTTTATATAAGCAAATAAAAAAAAAAAAAAACATCTCCCGTGCCCTCCTTAGTGCCATCCTCCGTGCCCTCCTCCTTCTTTGTTCATCTAAAGTCAGTAGTATAGCTATGCGCGACGATGCCCCTGGCATGTTGGCATACAGATTGTTGGGCAACACGTGTGACTGCTGAACTCCTCACTAACAGTGTTGCTTTATCTGACAAGTAGACTTTTTTTCATTTTTTAGACCAGCTTTTAGGTGCTCTAACTTTAGACAGGACATTTTGCTGTTGCGCACATCGCGTAGCCTGCGCAGCAACTGCGTTTTTTTGTGGATCCCCGCAACTCCCTCATTAGCATATTTGACTAGCAAATCAATGGTGTGTCTAGCGCATTTTTGCGCGGACGGATGCGTCTGTCTAACGAAATTACGCCGGACAAAAAAAAGTAGATTTCTGGCGTAATTCGTTTTCTGAATCGCGCGCATCTAAACGCACGCGCACATTTAGACTTACGCACGCGCAACACTAGTTGCGCAGGCGTAATCGCTCTGTGAATCTGGGCCAGTATCTCTAAATATGAAATCTCTAGGGGATGAGTCTCAATATTGATTCTCAATCCAAATGTCCAAATGAACATGACAATAAATGGAAATAGTGTTGATAGCAGATCCACCACCAGGGAGAAAAATGGGAGGCTTACCGGAAAACGTGGACTCAACTAAGCATAAACTTAATGAGTCACTAAAGCGTGTATATGGTGATATCCGCACAGCAAACCTTCTAATGGCAAGGGAGGGATGAAATCTCAATGCTGGTCAACTCTTCATATGGTAGATGGAAGCCAAAAAATAGTACCAGGGCCAACAGACGGGGACCGTAGGTTCTTTACACAGGATCCAAAGAGCTCAGATTGCAACAGTGAGGAGAGGAAAAACAAATGCGTACATAGTGTGATACCGTTTAAAATCTTTACTGTGATGTTCAAGATACAAATCGTTACACTCACATTTCAGCAGACATATCAAAGCATGTAAAATCTAGCAGTGGAGTCAGCAAGAAATCCCGACGCGTTTCGATCAAACGATCATCATCTGGGGTGCTGACTTACTGCTATAACAACTCCAAATATATACCTATATCCCCCTACCTCAATCACGGCTCCAGCTTCAAATAATGATTGATTGATTGTTAGTGGTTTCCGGATGTGAAAGTGCATCGACGGCGTGCGCTCCAAGACTCGCTTCAAAGAGCCAGATTGGAACGCAACGTCGATCGTACAATGATGACAAACGCTCCGCTGCCTATCATGGGCGTACACGCCAAGCTAACATCAGGGCGCGTCCGCCCACGTGCATAATAGCAATGACGTTGTGCGCTTCAAGCCTCACAACGAAAAGGAAGGCTGGAGCGCAACGTCAGGCGTGCGGGCATACAGGGGTCACGTGATCTAATCCAGGGCACTGGTGATGCTTATTTCTCGCAAGCATCCATGCTTAAAAACAGGTTTGTCGAGAAGGGGTATAACATCGTGGCGGTGGACCTTGAATTACAAAAAGTGGCACTAATAGAACGAAACACACTTTTGATGGACAAAGCTCCACGAAAACATGATGATTCTTTCAAGTTCTCCATGATCACCTCATATTCCAACCAGCACAAAGACATTAAGTCCATTATCGACAAACATTGGGATGTACTCAGGAGCGATAAAGTTCTGGGGCCCAATTTACCAGAGAAAGCTAAAGTCATCTTTAGAGGAGCCCCCACGCTTAGGAACAGCATTGCCCCCAATATTGTCGACCCACCCTGTCGTCCTGAGTTCTTTCAAGACATGAAGGGGTATTATCCGTGCAAGAAATGCAGTGTTTGCTTGGTAAACACTAATGGGAGATCCAAATCTCTGGAATTTAGGTCCACTAATACAGGTCGTAGCTACCCCATCAAATCTTTCTGCACCTGTGCAACTACACATGTAGTGTACCTTATCACCTGCCCGTGCGGAAAACAGTACGTTGGTCACACCATACGGACCTTTTCCTTACGGGTAGGTAAACATGTTGCAAAATTTTTGGTGGAAGCACCAAACATACTGTCCCACGACACTATAGGGAATGCCATCTACGTAATCCTATTGGTACCCATTTCTTGATAATTGATAAATATGTACCACCTTGGAGGGGAGGAGCCAAAATGAGAGGGGTCTCTCGACTCGAGGTTTATTGGATATATGAATTGCGTACGTATGTCCCACATGGCCTCAATGTCGAATGGGACATAAACGCTTTCAATAATAAATCTTGAAGTTTTGAAATGTTATGTGCCCTTGCCCAATCACGGCTCTAAGAAAAAAAAAATGTAATAAAAAAATTGTTTTTGAATTTTTTTAAATCTTAAATTTTTTTTTAATTTTAGTTGTTTACATATGTTCATCATACAATGTTTTAATAAACTTTTATATTTTTTATGATGATACACTTGACACACAGTTTCAATCTGATTGTGTTTGCAATATACACATATGTCACATATTTACATCATGTGGCTTTGTATACTTTTTACACCGGCAAGTTTATTCTCTTTTTCCTGCGTGTGTTGTCCAATACTAACTTTATAATATATACAAAACCCCTTTTTGAAATGGATATCGCAACTTTGGGATTCCAATTCTATTTATGGCTGTAAAATGCTGCATTCTTGATGTTTGCGAATACAGCATGTAGTTTCCATGATGTTCCGTGATGACAGTCTTCAGCGGTAGCGCCCTGGATTAGATCACATGACCCCTGTACGCCCGCATGCCTGACGTTGCGCTCCAGCCTTCCTTTGCATTGTGAGGCATGAAGCGCACAACGTCATTGCTATTATGCACGTGGGCGGACGCGCCCTGATGTTAGCTTGGCGTGTACGCCCATGATAGGCAGCGGAGTGTTTGTCATCATTGTACGATCGACGTTGCGTTCCAATCTGGCTCTTTGAAGCGAGTCTTGGAGCGCACGCCGTCGATGCACTTTCACATCCGGAAACCACTAACAATCAATCATTATTTGAAGCTGGAGCCGTGATTGAGGTAGGGGGATATAGGTATATATTTGGAGTTGTTATAGCAGTAAGTCAGCACCCCAGATGATGATCGTTTGATCGAAACGCGCCGGGATTTCTTGCTGACTCCACTGCTAGATTTTACATGCTTTGATACGTCTGCTGAAATGTGAGTGTAACGATTTGTATCTTGAACATCACAGTAAAGATTTTAAACGGTATCACACTATGTACGCATTTGTTTTTCCTCTCCTCACTGTTGCACTCTGAGCTCTTTGGATACTGTGTAAAGAACCTACGGTCCCCATCTGTTGGCCCTGGTACTATTTTTTGGCTTCCATCTACCATATGAAGAGTTGACCAGCATTGAGATTTCATCCCTCCCTTGCCATTAGAAGGTTTGCTGTTCGGATATCACCATATACACGCTTTAGTGACTCATTAAATTTATGCTTAGTTGAGTCCACGTTTTCCGGTAAGCCTCCCATTTTTCTCCTTGGTGGTGGATCTGCTATCAACACTATTTTCATTTATTGTCATGTTCATTTGGACATTTGGATTGAGAATCAATATTGACACTCATCCCCTAGAGATTTCATATTTAGAGATATGAACTTTTTTGAGCATTAAGTTACACATTTATATAATGATTTATGTGTTTTATAGTTTTTTCACTTTATATGTTTATATGATGCTTCATTGCGTGATATGGTTAATTTTCACATAATCTTAGCGCTACACTTTTCTTTTGTTATCACAGTATAAAAAGTGCCTACCGTATTTATCGGCGTATACCGCGCACTTTTTTCCCCTTAAAATAAGGGAAAAATCGTGGGTGCGCGATATACGCCGATACCGGCTTCCAGCGCTCAGTTTGAACTGAGCCGCCGACATATACCGAGTGCAGTACATTCGGCCAGGCTCGGCTTCGCCCGTGCTCACGCATAAACGTCACAGAGCGTGAGCACGAGCGAAGCCGAGCCTGGCCGAATGTACCCGAGTGTACTGCACTCGGTATATGTCGGCGGAGGCATTCAAACTGAGTGCGAGTAGCGGGGATTCGACTCGAGGCACGCGCTGGAGAAGCTGGGAGGACACCACTGATGCCGAAGATGGACGCTGGACCGGACAAGACACCAAAACTGTAAGTACTAAAAGTACTAAAATTTTTCTTTTTTACAGGTCCACATTAGGGGTGCGCGCTATACGCCGGAGCGTGCAATACCCCAATAAATACGGTATATAAAAACAGTTTTAGGGCACGTGCTGGTGGCCATTTTGAAGGTATTTAACCCTCTCCTGCCTAGGACTGCACTGGACTATTTTAGTAAACACACTGTGACAGAGTGTTGTGCAGTGTTAGCCATCAATTAACTCAGAAAGTTTGTAGGTAGTCATTAAAGGTTATTGCTTAAACTGCACTAAGCACACTTTAAAGTATCTTACACAGGGGGAGGACTGCTCATGGGGAAGCCATTTTGTCTGTCTTAGATGCTTGGGATCAGGGAAGCTTGTAAATGACCATCAACACGAGCTGCTAGCTTGTTTCCGAATGCATTTGTTGCTGCGTGCCTGATAGTAAAAAGCACTTCTTTGGAAAAAATTTGAAAATATTTTTTTAGGTACATCGGTTAAATAATGATTCATTTCTAGATTTTTATTTCAACATCCGGAAATGATATCTCTGTTATAAGCAGCAACATTTAGGACAGTGTCTTCAGGGAAGACAAAACAAACTGATTGGTGTTTTTATGGGGTCAGATGTGGAACAAGTACCTTTCAAGCTTTCATCTGCTTCCAGCTGAGTAATTAAAGGGGGGTTGGGGAGGGAGAATCTCAACTAAGCAAGTACACATTCACTTAGCAGCAGGGGTTTACGTAAAGTGTTTATTTCAATAAAAACAATTAAGCATATACATGTTGTTTGTTCAGCATTAATGATTCCCTGTTGGCAAAGTAGAATGTAGGAGTAATGCTCGAGCTTCAAAAGCTTTATCAAACAGCAGTGACTGGCAGTACAAGCTGGAAATCTGCCATATATGTTATTTTTCTTATTCTCATACATTGGAGTTATTTTTATTGGCTGGTATAATAACACTTTATCCCCAGATAACATATGTTGCCATTATTTATAGAATTGTATAATCTCACATATGTTTAAATGCTTAGTGTAAAATTATAGTCCATATTTTCTGCAAAAATAATATAATTTTCGAGAAATTAATATCCAGTATCTAGAATGATGTGCCTCCAGAAAGGCATTTGCCACTTTTTGAAGTTGTATGTCACGGATTTTATGGAAGAGAACTTAGAACACACGTTACTGTACAATGTTGCATTGCAGTCTCCTTC
This sequence comes from Rana kukunoris, assembly GCA_029574335.1. Classification (NCBI taxonomy): domain Eukaryota; kingdom Metazoa; phylum Chordata; class Amphibia; order Anura; family Ranidae; genus Rana; species Rana kukunoris. Next base: position 445,719,797 of record CM056050.1, read on the forward strand.
ATTTTGAATCAAACTCCAACACACTAAACCAGAGGACACCAGGCACACCTACATTGCAGTACATCCTAACACACACGGTCACTCAATACCATGTATCATAGTGTGTGGTGTCACTAAAAAAGCGCACGTCCAATTTTAGGTCAAATGAATAGGATGCCTTTAAGCCTTAGGCCTCGTACACACAATCAAATCTGTCTGCTGGAAACGGTCTGCTAGACCGTCCCAGCAGACAGATTCGATCGTGTGTACGGCCGAGCCGACGGATTTGGCCACCCGACAGATTTCAAAGCATGCTTTGAAATCTATCGGGTGGGAATCCATCCGCCCGACATGTCTGCTGGTTAGTACACTTACCAGCAGACATGTCGTCCCTCACCGCCGCCGAATGGATTCGGCGCATGCGCGGAAGTGTTTTACTTCCTGGTGCGGTGACGTGGCGGCGTCAACGTCACCGCCACGTCACCGAGACGTCAGCGCGCCGTCTGCTGGCGGGAAATTTGGTTTGCTCGTGTGCTCGGTCCGACCGATTTCAACAAATAGATTGCCTCGTGTGTACGAGGCCTTAAAGTCTTGTTTTTATTTTTATTTTTTTAATAACAAACATGTTATACTTACCGGCCCTCTGCAGTGGATTTGCACAGAGCAGCCTAGATTCTCCTGTTCTTGGGTCCCTCTTTTCTGTTCCTGGCCCCTCCCTCCTGTCAAGTGACAAGGGGTTAATTACCATAAGTAATATACAAATATATATTGTTTTTAAGATAATTTACTACATTTTCAAAATCTGTACTCAAGCAGGTGGCTTAATTGGACAAATACTGAAGTTTAACTGCTTGCCGACCTGCCGCCGTCATTTTACGGTGGCAGGTCGGCTCTCCTGGGCGAGAGCCCGTAGCTCTACGTCTGCTGTTTTTCACAGCCACTATGGGGCTCGCCCCCGAGTCCCGCGCGCGTGCCCGGCGGGCACGATCGCCGCCGGGCACCCGCGATTGCTCGGTACAGAGCGAGGACCGGGAGCTTTGTGTGTAAACACAAAGCTCCTGGTCCTGTCAAGGAGAGAAATGCTGATCTTCTGTTCATACAATGTATAAACGGAAGATCAGTGATTTCCCCTAGTGATTCCAACCCCCCATACAGTTAGAACACACCCAGGAACATACTTAACCCCTTCCCCGCCCCCTAGTGTTAACCCCTTCACTGCCAATGGCATTTTTATAGTAATCCAATGCATTTTTATAGCACTGATCGCTATAAAAATGCCAATGGTCCCAAAAATGTGTCAAAAGTGTCCGCCATAATGTCGCAGTACTGAAAACAAACGCTGATCGCCACCATTACTAGTAAAAAAAATATATTAATAAAAATGCCATAAAACTACCCCCTATTTTGTAAACGCTATAACTTTTGATGCTAGATGCGATTTTTTTTAATGAAAAATATGTAGAAGAATACGTATTGCCCTAAACTGAGGGAAAAAAAAGTTGTTTTATATATTTTTTGGGGATATTTATTATAACAAAATGTAAAAAATATTATTTTTTTTTCAAAATAGTCGCTCTATTTTTGTTTATAGCACAAAAAATAAAAACCGCAGAGATGATCAAATACCACCAAAAGAAAGCTCTATTTGTGGGAAAAAAGGACGCCAATTTTTTTTGGGAGCCACGTCTCACGACCGCGCAATTGTCAGTTAAAGCAACGTAGTGCCGAATCACAAAAAGTGCTCTAGTCATTGGGCAGCAATATGGTCCGGGGGTTAAGTGGTTAAAGTTATAACTTCCAACCAGTAATTTCACAGTAAGTAGATAAATAATAAATTATTATGTTATAATATATAGCATATAAATATATGATTTAGTTTGAATATAACAGTACCTTTTGAGAAGGAAGAAGATTCTCATTCTCCCTCTTAACTGTGTGAGAAAAACATGGGATTGTGGGTAAATCTTATACACATAAACACATGCCCCCACAGCAAGCAGTTTGCTATGGGGGCACCCCAGCCGAGCTGCAGTTAAGTGTGTCCATTCAGACACGGACCCGTGGTTAGACCCCATCCCTCTCTCTCCTGATTGGCTAACTGACTTTGATTGACAGCAGCAGGATCCAATGACATCGCTGCGATGTCTCAGCCAATCAGGAGGGAGAGTCCTGTACGACCGAGGGACTCGTGTACATCGCTGGACATAGAGGGAGCTCAGGTGAGTATTTGGGGGGCCGAGGGGGCTACTGAATAGAATGTATTAAGATAAAAAAAACTTCTGACTTTGCATCCCCATTAATGTAGCGTGCATGAACAAGCATTAACACACCTCATTGGGCTGCACAGGTGTGAATGGGGCCCTAAGGGCTATAACCCATAACAATCACTGACATTTCAGTTTACTGCTGCCAAACCAGTGGAAGATGCATTCTGATTATTAAATCATAAGGCTAGCCATGCAACCTACAAAGCCATCCAGAACTCTGCCCCAGCTACATCACTGACCAAGTCTCTAAATACCAACCTAATCATTCTCTTTGTTCTTCTCAAGACCTCCTGCTCTCTAGCTCTCTCATCACCTGCTCCCATGCTCGTCTCCAGGACTTTTCCAGAGCCTCTCCAAGCCTATGGAAGTCCTTACCCCAATCTGTCTGTCTATCTCCTTCTCTATTAGCTTTTAGAGGATCTGTCATGGATATGCAGTAATGTCTGGCAGCTTACCTTCCTCTCCATGTGTTCACCTTAGAGGCCAGATACTCTCACCTGGCTGCTTTTATCATCTCTCCTCCCTGTATGGCTCCACCCTAGGCCATATCAGGAACTCTATATTAACCAGTGCACTGCAGGTCTGCCTTGCTGATGAACATGGTTTATTAAGCATTATGTGTTTGGGTTCCTGCTTGCCGTGTGCTACGTTTATCTCTGTATACCGATCTTGGCTTGTCCCCGACTATTCCTGTTTGCTTGTGACCCTGACCTTTGGCCTGTCCTTGTTAATCCTTGTCTGCTTGTTGCCCTGACCTTGGCTTAACCCTCACTATCTCTTGTATCCTGAGGGGCTGCTTCCCCTCTCTCCTCTTTGCCCTACGGAGCTTGAGCTAGGGGACTCTGGGGGCCGCGACCTGGATTCAGTTGCAGCTAAAGCCATCCTCACCACTAGAGGCTCTGGTGAATATCTGCTGGATCTTAGACTCCGCGCCCTGGAGAATCTTGGGCTCAAGCTTCCTGTGGGGTCCCTGTTTGTGCTCCAGTGGACCTGCCTTCCATATCCACTCTGTGTTCCATCCGCAGCAGTCTGCCATAGGGTTCACTACCTTGTGGTGCACTCTAACGGGGTGCATCTGTCATCTGGCCACAGGTGACCTGACAGGATCCCTGAAAATGCTCCTCTTCAGAGAAGCCTATCCTACCCACACCTAACAACTGTATTTTAATTTTGCCCACCTGATTATCCCCCACATCTACTACCCTTTGTTCCACTTGACCCTGCTTTCTAGACTGTAAGCTCAAACAAGCAAGGCCCTCTGATCCCTCCTGTATTGAATCGTATTGTGACTGTTGACGCTATATAAATCCTGTATAATAATAATAATAATAATAATAATAATAAATAATGGCATGAATGGCACTTCAATGCACCTCCATAGTGCACATTCATTGCAGTGCTCTGCAGTGCACACTAACACACTGGCATGCGCTGTGGTATGCTGAATTGGCAATAAAAATGTGTGTATGATTTATTTATTTTTTGTCTGTCACACGAATGGGCTGCACTAATACTGTACAACACTCAACAACTGGTAATATAACATGCGTTAACACAATGCACCTGAGTAGACAAATGTGAAAGGGCCTTAAGCCTAGGTTCACACTACTGCGATGCATGTACTGCAAATTTGATTCATATTTTTGTTCTGTGTAAGGTTGCGAATTTGATTTGCATTTTTAGGTGGACAGGTGCAAATTTACCGTAGAGATGTAAACTGTGTGCTGCAAGTTTACTGCAACTTTAATTGAAGCCTATGAAGATATTTGCATCGCACCATTGGAATTTGCATCACACCCGAAGTCAACATGCACAGGACCCTTTTTTTTCTGACACCAGATTTACAATGCATAGATGTGAACCAAAGCCATGGAATACTATGCTTTTCACATGACCTGTGAATCTGTGTGTTCCTAAACGCATCAAACCCGCTGTAAATTTGCCTTAGTGAGAACCCAGGCTAAAAGTGAGTTTAGATTTGCCTCAAAATATATGTGCCTATTTTGATTTTTGGTAACTCCATGGACATCCAAAGGTGATACCCCTTAAAACTAGGAATTGCCATAATCATGCACTTATGAAAATCCTAGTAAAATAATCCTAGAAATCCTAGTAATATCAAAATAAAAAAATATGCAAGTTCTTTGTATTTGGGCAAAGAAGGTCTATTTAATCTACAAATATTTTATACAATAATTAAAATGTGCATAAAACATTGTTTGGTTCACAATATATACAGTATAATATGTATCTTTCATTTTTAAAAACAGCTGCATTCATTGCTCATGCCAGAGGCTTTTTATTTTCTTATCTATGAAGATGTAAAGGAATATATGTATAAAAGCAAAAAAATGTATAATTGTATACATAAATGATAGACCTGCATTTAAGCTAATCAAGACTGAAATATGTACGAGACATCTGCAGACATGTATGAATGCTTTATTTGTTGTTTTGTAGATTATATATTTATCCTTAACCTTTCTTTTTGCCTTATGCTTATAGATAATCAAGCTTACTTAATACAGAAATGCGAAGAGTAATTAATATGTGTAAAGTACATCAACTCATAGCCGTCAATTACCTTTCGGTTTATTGGCGTCACATTAAAAGATGCGCTGGTTAAGGCCTCATGCATAAATAAGCCACTTGAGCCGTCATCTAAAATTAATAAGGAACTTTTGAAGGTAAAGAGTGTGACATGTCTACAAGATTTTTCAGGATCTGGAATTGATTATTAAGAATGACAGCCATCATTAGAGATGGCGCTGGTCCTGTGAGATCTTACAGGCTGTGAAGGTGTAAAACCTTTTCCAGAGCCTCCTTGTTTAACCACTTGCTTACTGGGCACATATACCCCCCTCCTGCCCAGGTGAAATTTCAGCTTCCGGCACTGAATCGCATTAACTGACAATTGCGCGGTCGTGCGACGTGGCTCCCAAACAAAATTGACGTCCTTTTTTCCCCACAAGTAGAGCTTTCTTTTGGTGGTATATGATCGCCTGTGCGTTTTTTTTTTTTGCGCTATAAACAAAAACGTGCGACAATTTTGAAAAAAAAATACAATATTTTTTACTTGTTGCTATAATAAATAGCCAATTTAAAAAAAAATATATATATATATATATATTTTTTCTCAGTTTAGGCCAATATGTATTCTTCTACATATTTTTGGTAAAAAAAAAAAAATCGCAATAAGCGACTGGTTTGCGCAAAAGTTATAGCGCCTACAAAATAGGTGACAGAATTATTTTTTTTGTTTTACTAGAAATGGCGGCGATCTGCGATTTTTTTTGGGACTGCGACATTATGGCAGACACATCGGACACTTTTGACACATTTTTGGCGCCATTCACATTTATACTGCGATCAGTGCTATAAATATGCACTAATTACTTTATAAGTGTGACTGGCATTGAAGGGGTTGACACTAGGGGGTGAGGAAGGGGTTAAATATTTATCCTAGGTGTGTTCTAACTGTGGGGGGAGGGGGGTAAATGGGGAAGTGACCGATCTGTGTCCCTATGTACAAGGAACACAGATCGGTCTCCTCTCCAGAGACAGGACGCTGTCTCTGTGTAAAAGGGCAATGAGAGATGATCTCATATGTTTACATATGAGATCATCTCTCATTGGCCGCGCAGATCGCATAGCAAATGACCACTCTGATTGGCCAAGTGAGAAAGTGCGCTTAGGGAGAAATGTATTAAGGACTGCAGCCCCCCAGAAAAAGATACCTCACGAGTGAAGTACCTGAATAAATGGTATGTGTGAAAGGGGTAGTGGCGCTGTCCCACACCCTATAGGTCAAAAGGGTATAAGTGTCAGTGTATTGACTAGTGAGATAGGTAATGCAACTTATAAATATACAATAGAGTGCAACAATATTATAACAACATTGAATAAATGGTATGTGTGAAAGGGGTAGTGGCGCTGTCCCACACCCTGATTGGCCGTTCGCCACGATCTGTGATTGGCTGTGTCCAAGGGACACGGCCAACACAGAGCTTCCCCGCTGCGTGCTCTGGAGCGTGCACGGGGAACGCCCAAAGGGGCGGCTGTCAAAAGACGGCGGCTTGGCTTTTCAGGTCTGTGCTGTAGCCGTCATTCGTTAAACAACAGTTAAACAACGTTAAACAGTGGTTAAACAAAGAATCATTCAATTATGTATGTTTTGGTTATACATACTGTGACAGGAAGTCAGGTAAATCTGTGTGTGTTGTCCCAGACGGGAGATATATTTCTGCCTTGTTTAGACAATACACCAATTACTATTAAGCATCGGCTGCAGAGATGGCCAGAGAGGTTTGGAGCGTTAGAAGCCTTCAGCTGTTCAGAATTAAACAATTAAAGACAGCCTAAGGATGACGACTGATTTCTGGATCCTGAGGCTTTGTGAATGAAGGAGCAGTCACAAGCACTTCTGAAGAGGTGAGGTGCTGATGAATATTTCTGTGTGAGAAATATCAAAGATACTTTTTTGTTGTTTTCTGCTGTAGGACCAGCAGTGTCTGCCCAGCAGTAGGCTGTGCCAGACTCCATAGGTAGGTTCCTGTGTTGGGAAGGTAGACGCCCCAAGTGGCAAGGGTTTATTTTATGTTTTGTTTTGTTTATGCTGTTTTGATGCTTGCATGTGTATTCTGCAAGATGGAAAAATAAACCATATCATTTGTTTTCAGTCATCCTCAAGTGCCTTTTTGTACAGTTCAACGTGTAGTGAACCCACCCAGGGGGTCACACACACCCGCTACCGAGTTAATCCCTCACACATGGTGGAGAATGCGGGCAGTTAAAGTAAGCCCAAAATGGAGGAGATGATAAAACAGATGGTTATAATAAATGCAGCTCAAGAACAGGCTCACGAGAGAGCATGGCAGGTTGGGAGGCCATCATGAAACAATTTGAGAGAACAGAGGAAAAGGATAGCAAGCCCTCTCTGATTGAGAATCCAGAGGACCATAATGCTATGGAGGTTACCACGTCTGTTGTTGAGACGGAATCATCACCGGAGTGTAGTACTTCACCAGAGGAACAAGAAGTGAAGCCAGAGGAGTGTGCCCTGGCAGAGCCTGAAACTCCCGAAGTGAAGGAGCCGCCTTTAGTAGTAGAAGAGTCTGTAGAGCCTGTTGAATCCAATGTTGTGAATGGCGTTCCAGAGGTCAAACCAGACGAGACCAAACCAGAAGAGAAAGACCCTCATGTACAAGAAGATGCTCAGGAGGTCCCGGCTGTCCCAGCAGTAGCAGCTCCTATGAAGCTGAATCAACGGTCTGACAGTTCTGCTAAATGCAGTAGAGAACCTTTAGCAAATACTTTGAAGAAACTTGATGATCCAGCTACCAAAGCTGTTATGTTGGAACTGGAACCCAACAAAGTTAAGGGCAAGATTTTGGATTACTCCAGATCTTTTCACAAGGCCAAGTTGCTGCGTTGCCATATGAAGTATTTCCATTAGGTTGACAGGTCAGAGCTGGATCAGAGTCTTGTCACGAGGCATATGCAGACAAGAGGCTCTTTAGCTCACGAAAAGGCCATTCAGCAAATCTCAAAGAGAAGACGCACCACAAACAGTTCAAATTCCCACCGATCGTCCCTAAAAGACAAAAGCAAGGAGAACTTAATCCAGAAGTCTCATCGCAAGCCAGACAAGCTGTCTGAAAGTGTAAAAGAAAAAGTAAGAGAAAAGTTCAAAGATTTCTTGAGTCTGAAGTCAAAGAAAAAAAAGAAGAAAAAGAAAGCAAAGTCAGAGCTGTCTGGTAGTGAAGAGAACATAGAGGTTTCTAAGGAGCTCTCACCAACAGGAGCAAGTACAGCTCTGCCAAGCAAAGACTTATGATGGACAGTATGGATGAGAATGCTATGGATGCAAATATGGGCGAACTGTTAGATCTCTGCTCAGGAAAGGAATCACAATCCAACACCAGCCAGCCTGATGCAAATGGCTCCAAGATAGGGGTTATGGATGAGTTGCTGGGACTCTGCTCTGGAAAATTGGTCTGTCAAGATGATGATCCAAATCAAGAATCTTTTAGTTGTACAAGGAATTAAACAATTAAAGCCCCTATAAAGACAGCCTAAGGATGACGACTGATTTCTGGATCCTGATTCTTTGTGAGTGAAGGAGCAGTCACAAGCACTTTTGAAGAGGTGAGGTGCTGATGGATATTTCTGTGTGAGAAATATCAAAGAGACTTTTTTGTTGTTTTCTGCTGTAGGACCAGCAGTGTCTGCCCAGCAGTAGGCTGTGCCAGACTCCATAGGTAGGTTCCTGTGTTGGGAAGGTAGATGCCCCAAGTGTCAAGGGTTTATTTTATGTTTTGTTTTGTTTATGCTGTTTTGATGCTTTCACGTGTATCCCGCAAGATGGAAAAAAAAAACGTATCATTTGTTTTCAGTCATCCTCAAGTGCTTTTTTGTGTAGTGAACCCACCCAAGTTAATCCCTCACAATACATTTTACGTTACTTTTAATTAGAGCCGGTTCACACTGGGGCGACTCGTCAGGCGACTCAGCCGCCTGACAAGTCGCGTCCCACTCTATGTAATAGAACCATTCTAATAGGAGCGACGCAAGTCGCTGCGACTTAGAAAAAGGTTCTTGTACGACTTTGGGGGCGGCTCGGGGCAACCTGCATTGACTTCTATACAGAAGTAATTTTGCAAGTTGCCTCTGAAGTCGTCTTCAGGACGCCTTGCCGAGTCGCCCCCGAAGTCGTGCCGCCCCACTGTGAGCCGGCTCTTAGAGACTGACAATTTACGAAATGTCTCCCTTTGTTTTTACTATACTTTTATTGTGTTTTTATTTACAGTCCATGCTGTAGTTAAAAAATAAAATAATTAAAAAATAATGAAATAACACTGATTTTAAAGCACCTTTCTACAGCAGACTACATAACTTTTTTTCAATTAACAAACATGTTATACTTACCTGCTCTGTGCATTGGTTTTGCATAGAGCAGCCCTGATCCTCCTCTTCTTAGGTCCCCCGCCAGTGCTGCTGGCACCTCCCTCCTGCCGAGTACCCCTGAGCTGCTGCTCTGTGTGCCCATTCACACACTGAGCACGGCTCAGCCCCACCCCCTCTCTCTGCTCATTGGTTTTCTGGCGATTGACAGCATTGGAGCCAATGTCTCTTGCTGCTGTCTCAGCCAATGAGGAGGGAGAGACGTGGGAGAGACCCAGGAGAGTCAAAGCTCCCATGCACAGCGCCAGAGTTGGATTGGGCTCTGGCAAGCAGTGGGGTTGGCTACTACACACAGAAGGTTTTTTACCTTCATGCATAGAATAAAATAAAAAAAACTTGACTTTAAAGGGTAACTTTACTATCGTTGGGACAATAAGCAAATGAAGAAAAAATAGACACACAAAGATGAGCAGCTGGGACCAAACACACTGCTACAGGGTACAGTGAGTAACCCCACCACCTCACCACAATGACTGGAGCTTCCACATAAATTATGCAGACTGTGAAATGGGGGCAAGGGACAGAGCTAGGGATCTCTCTTTTTCTCCCTTCCTCTTCCCCCTCTCTACCCCTTCCTCTCTTGGTGGGAACAGTGACACTGATTGACGGGCACAGTGTTGCTGATTGATAGGCACAGTGACACTGAAGGGCACAGTGACCCTGATTGATGGGCACAGTGAGGCTGCTTTATGAATAGCACAGTGTGTTCGCTTTCTGATGGGGACAGTGACGCTGATTGATGGGCACAGTGACGCTGATTGATGGGCATAGTGCCACTGGGCACAGCGAGGCTGCATTTTAATGGACACAGTGACACTGATTGATGGGCACAGTGAGGCTGCTTTCTGATGGGCACAGTGTGGCTAATTGACGGGAACAGTGATGCTGATTGATGGGCACAGTGACGCTAATTCATGGGCACAGTGATGCTGCTTTCTGATGGGCACAGTGAGGCTGCTTTTTGATGGGCACAGTGACGCTGATTGATGGGCACAGTGAGGCTGCATTTTGATGGGTACAGTGAGGCTGCATTTTGATGGGCACAGTGAGGCTGCTTTCTGATGGCACAGTGAGGCTGCATTTTTGATGGGCACAGTAACACTGATTGATGAGCACAGTGAGTTTGCTTTCTGATGGGCACAGTGAGTCTGATTGATGGGCACAGTGACACTGATTGATGGGCTGCATCTGATATACACAGTGACACTGCATTTGATGGGCACAGTGAGACTGCAATTGATGTGCACAGTAAGGCTGCAATTGATGGACTCCAAAACGCAGCACAGGGATGGTGGGAACCCCTCATAATGGACACAGTGAGGCTGTGTTTGACGGGCACAGTAAGGCTGCATTTGAGGGGCACAGTGACGCTGCATTTGATGGGCACAATGACGCTGCAATTGATGGTCACAGTGGCTGCAATTGATGGGCACCGTGAGGCTACAGTTGAGGGGCACAGTGAGGCTACAATTGAGGGGCACAATGAGGCTACAATTGATGGGCACAGTGGCTGCAATTGATGGGCACAGTGGCTGCAATTGATGGGCACAGTGAGGCTACAATTGATGGGCACAGTGGCTGCAATTAATGGACATAGTAAGGCTACAATTGATGGGCACAGTAAGGCTACAATTGATGGGCACGGTGACACTGCATATGATGTATACAGTGAGGCTGCATTTGAAGGGCACAGTGAGGCTGCATTTGACAGGCAAAGTGAGGCTGCATTTGTCGGGCACAGTGAGGCTACAATTGATGGGCACGGGTGTACAGACTCAAGAATTCTACATAGAGATGGTGGGAACCCCTCATAATGGGCACAGTGAGGCTGCAATTGATGGGCACAGTGAGGCTGTTATTTATGGGCACAGTGAGGCTGCATTTTGATGGGTACAGTGAGGCTGCATTTTGATGGGCACAGTGAGGCTGCTTTCTGATGGCACAGTGAGGCTGCATTTTTGATGGGCACAGTAACACTGATTGATGAGCACAGTGAGTTTGCTTTCTGATGGGCACAGTGAGTCTGATTGATGGGCACAGTGACGCTGATTGATGGGCTGCATCTGATATACACAGTGACGCTGCATTTGATGGGCACAGTGAGACTGCAATTGATGTGCACAGTATGGCTGCAATTGATGGACTCCAAAACGCAGCACAGGGATGGTGGGAACCCCTCATAATGGACACAGTGAGGCTGTGTTTGACGGGCACAGTAAGGCTGCATTTGAGGGGCACAGTGACGCTGCATTTGATGGGCACAATGACGCTGCAATTGATGGTCACAGTGGCTGCAATTGATGGGCACCGTGAGGCTACAGTTGAGGGGCACAGTGAGGCTACAATTGAGGGGCACAATGAGGCTACAATTGATGGGCACAGTGGCTGCAATTGATGGGCACAGTGGCTGCAATTGATGGGCACAGTGAGGCTACAATTGATGGGCACAGTGGCTGCAATTAATGGACATAGTAAGGCTACAATTGATGGGCACAGTAAGGCTACAATTGATGGGCACGGTGACACTGCATATGATGTATACAGTGAGGCTGCATTTGATGGACACAGTGAGGCTGCATTTGACAGGCAAAGTGAGGCTGCATTTGTCGGGCACAGTGAGGCTACAATTGATGGGCACGGGTGTACAGACTCAAGAACTCTACATAGAGATGGTGGGAACCCCTCATAATGGGCACAGTGAGGCTGCAATTGATGGGCACAGTGAGGCTGTTATTTATGGGCACAGTGAGGCTGCAATTAATGGACACAGTGAGGCTGCAGTTGATGGGCACAGTGAGGCTGAATATTATGGGCACAGTAAGGCTGCAATAGATGAGCACAGTGAGGCTGCATTTGCCAGGCACAGTGAGGCTGAATTTGATGGGCATGGTGGCTACATATGATGGGCACACTGAAGCTGCCTCTGGCTCTAATCATGTGCTTAAAAAAAACACCCCCATTGGAATCCATGTGTCTGGCGCCCTGCATGTAGATTAAGGGGCTGGACACATCGATAGGGGCGGCACCTGTGCGGCCCTAATGGATGGGCCGCCACTGGTTGTCACCTTGCTGGGTCCCAGATGATGTATTCGCTGCATATGTCTGACGGGTGAGGAGGGTGCCCTGGAAGTGGAGTTGATCACCTGAATGCTAGATCTGTGCCTCTTTCTGCAGCCATTTTTATTGCTTGAATTATTTTTCCCATTATGGACGTGAGTGGGGCCTCGTGTCAAAGTTTTGCCTAAGGACTCACTAAGTCTAGAGCCGCCTCTGCACCTAAATATTATTTTGATGGGCTTTTCTTGCATACTTTTATTAAAATAAAGCTCAGGTTCAAAATAAGGGTTACCTGTGCAGGTTTCTTTTGGAATTCCTCTTCCACAAAAGTAATACATATTTAGCCTCTTAATTTCCACTTGCATCACTGCTGTTCTGGCCTATGCGGCAGGCCCTTTTTCTGTACCCTCTAGACAGTACTCTCAAACTCAACTCTATACACATAGACCTCACAGTTCCCTTCTGAACTGGCTCACCCTCACCTGGGTGAAGATTTCCAGCTCCTGGGTGGAGCCCTGAACCAATACTCATTCTTAAAACATACCTGTCCAATCAAATTGCTGCTTTCTTGCAAAATGTGGACCTAGGATGGAAGGCTTCATCCCATCCAATACTCTACAAAGCCTCAGTGATCCAGGACCCGTAACAGGATTTAGTGATCCTGGAAAAAAATGAAAATGTTGTTTCCTCCATATGAAACACTCATCACGGGGTCCTTCCCCTCAACATGCATGAAAGAGAACCTTGGGTGAGACCAAATCATTGTTATACCCTGATGACAAGGTCCAGCAATGTCATATTTGGTACAAACTGCATGTACAGCTACAGGTTGCTAACTATCATGGTTATTGTAGACAACTACAGTGGCAGTTGTAGCAACAATAGGTAGCCTAATGATCATGTCTGACCCAACCAACTTTCCTGATACCCCCAAAAAAATGAAATCCATGGATTTATAGTCACATAACTAGGGTTGTCCTGATAACGATACTAGTATCGGTATCGGGACCGATGCCGAGTATTTGCGCGACAAGGTTAGGGTTACATATAGGGTTAGGGTTACAGATAGGGTTAGGGTTACAGTCCCTAGCAATGATCTCTGGTTTGTTGACATTCCAATAAATCCTCAAGTGGTAAATATAATTTTAACACTATCCCTCTAACGGATGTTTGGATTTTTCTTAGAGGGTTAGAACCTCACTAATATATATTTTTAACATGTTTCATCAGAGTACAATTCCCCTGAAGAAGACCGTGACAATAATTGGTCGAAACGCGTCGGGGTACTATCACAGACGAGGAGGAGGCGCGGCTTTGTACACTGGATGGCCGCTGTCTGAGGATTATACACACATACAGGCATTACACGCTGCCTCTCTCTGGGGGACATGGCTGGGGGGAGATGGCTGCATTTGTGGGGGAGATGGCTGCATTTGTGGGGGAGATGGCTGCATTTGTGGGGGACATGGCTGCATTTGTGGGGGACATGGCTGCATTTGTGGGGGAGATGGCTGCATTTGTGGGGGAGATGGCTGCATTTGTGGGGGAGATGGCTGCATTTGTGGGGGACATGGCTGCATTTGTGGGGGTGATAGCAGCATTTGTGGGGGGACATGGCTGCAATATATGTGGGGGGACATGGCTGAATATATGTGGGGAACATGGCTGAATATATGTGGGGGACATGGCTGCAATATATGTGGGGGGACATGGCTGCATTTGGGGACACATTTAAAAAAGTATCGGTATTCGGTATCGGCGAGTACATGAAAAAAAGTATCGGTACTTGTACTCGGTCCTAAAAAAGAGGCATCGGGACAACCCTACACATAACAACACCAAGAGGTTAATGCGCATCACAAATAAGTTTCTATGCGCTCCACTATACACTTTAATCTAGTCTTCTACACTTTATTTAAAACATTTTTTTTTAGGATAACACGAAAGTGTATCTAATAAACACATAAATGTATTCCTGTATTTAAGGGAGCAAGTACACACAGGTTTCACTGACTGTGGATCTGAGCTTTGCATGCAAGAAATCACACTAGAACTAAACTACATTGGGCACCAGGAATTTCTGCTCAAGTAAACACAGATGCAGGCACAGATGATGTAGTCCTAAGAATATTACTATATGACAGGCGATGTCATCAGGGAATGGTGTACTTCATAAACAACTTCACAATCACATTTTTAATCATACACAGGGTTCTCAAGCTGAGATGGCTTTCTTAGCATCACAAATCTGTTATCATATGTTTTCTGATATGTCTGATGTAAAAAAAAAAAAAAAAATGGTATGTGATGCTAATGTGATGTCAATACTTTTTATGTAAAGGGATATTCAACTATTATATTCTTTATATGTTAAAGGATCTGTTCCTGATATTCCAGACTTTGGTGTTATCACATTTCTTGTTGTTTTTACGGATTAAAGTAGTAAAAGAGTTCCTTGAACAGGGTATAATTTTGAAGCACAAAATAATTGCTATAAGTATAATGAACTTTTTTTCAGAACAGCACACAATGTAAAGTGGTCACTAGAATGTAACATACTATGCAGTCTATAGTGTGGAGCAGGATAGCATATGGAATGCAGTGATCTAGACTATGCAATATACAGCAACTGGGGTCAACAGTAATGTACAATAGTGATGTCGCGAACATAAAATTTTGCGTTCGAACGGCAAACGCGAACTTCCGCATGTTCGCGAACGGGCAAACCGGGCGAACCGCCATAGACTTCAATGGGCAGGCAAATTTTAAAACCCACAGGGACTCTTTCTGGCCACAATAGTGATGGAAAAGTTGTTTCAAGGGGAATATAACCTGGACTGTGGCATGCCGGAGGGGGATCCATGGCAAAACTCCCATGGAAAATTACATAGTTGCCACAGAGTCCGTTTTTAATCCATAAAGGGCATAAATCACCTAACATTCCTAAATTGTTTGGAATAACGTGCTTTAAAACATCAGGTATGATGTTGTATCTATCAGTGTAAGGGTTTGGGTTAGGGTTACAGATAGGCTTAGGGTTACAGTCTGTAACCCTAACGCTATCTGTTACCCTAACCCTGTCTGTAACCCTAACCCTGTCTGTAACCCTAACCCTGTCTGTAACCCTAACCCTGTATGTAACCCTAACCCTGTCTGTAACCCTAACCCCATCTGTAGCCCTAACCCTGTCTGTAAGTTACAGACAGGGTTAGGGTTAGGGTTACAGATAGGGTTAGGGTTACAGTTTGTAACCCTAACCCTATCTGTAACCGTAACCCTATCTGTAACCCTAACCCTATCTCTATCTGTAACCCTAACCCTGTCTGTAGGGTTACAGATAGGGTTACAGACAGGGTTAGGTTTAGGGTTACAGTTAGGGTTAGGATTACAGTCTGTAACCCTAACCCTAGGGTTACAGTCTGTAACCCTAACCCTAGGGTTACAGTCTGTAACCCTAACCCTATCTGTAACCCTAACCCTATCTGAAACCCTAACCCTGTCTGTAACCCTAACCCTATCTGTAACTTACAGACAAGGTTAGGGTTACAGATAGGGTTAGGGTTACAGTCCCTAGCAATGATCTCTGGTTTGCTGACATTCCAATAAATCCTCAAGTGGTAAATATAATTTCAACACTATCCCTCTAACGGATGTTTGCATTTTTCTTAGAGGGTTAGAACCTCACTAATATATATTTTTAACATGTTTCATCAGAGTACAATTCCCCTGAAGAAGACCGTGACAATAATTGGTCGAAACGCGTCGGGGTACTCATGTGGAAATCTATTGAACTATGGTCCATCATGCATTGTATTGTTACCGATTGTTTGCCACTGTTGGTACTTTTCTTCTATTCATGTCAAACCAGAGTGTACTATGTTTACTATTTCTTTAAATGTCCTTACCATGTTGTATTGTTACTGTATTGTACAAACCAAGTAAAGATTTTATTATAATAATTTAAATACTATTTATATTGTGTACATCATGCCGCCCTACAGCCCCACTGGGGGATCTTTCCATTCAAGAGTTACAGTCCGTAACCCTAACTCTATCTGTAATCTGTGATCACGGGGTGGGAGGGAGCGGAGGACACCTGATAATCATGCACTTAGATCATATGTAAGTGCTATCTCCGGTGGATCTGTCTGCGATCCTGGGAGAGCTCTTTCCATACACACATTGGAATTGGAGCCTATGTAAGTACCTATATCCAGCGTATTTAATATAATTCCTTTGACCTTTTTTCCTATGTTATACTCCAAATAATCTGGTACATTCCATCCACATTTATACTCTATGCAATTAACCAATACTGGGACAGGCACTCATTACTGATACTCAGTGTTTAACACTTATTCCCCATTAACACTCACATTCACCCATCTCATTCACTTGCATTCACCTGCTTAGTAATATACATACACACATACACACATGTATATTTTTTCATTTCTTCTCTTCTTGCCCATTGACTCTCACCTAACACACTAGCTTGGTTCCACTCACACCTCTTTTTTGTTTCCCTTTTATCAATCCTTTTTCAATTACGTCACTCACTTTCCACACATACCCAACACACACCCTTTCTCACATTCACCACTCTGATACCAGTATGAGGTCTAACCCACCTATATCATCCTTGGTGAGGTATAGCCCTATCTATATTAGTACTACACACCAATATTGGTGTATGTAGACAATACCAATTACAACCAATTAATATTTACTCTTCATATATGCCTACGCTGATGATCCCACCAGATCACCAGATGTGGGTGAGGTTGTAGTCGAATATATGTTACTTACGCTGTTGCAACTATCCAAGGACTTACACTAACTTTCTCTACACTTATTTAAATATTTAACCATCACAGGTTCCATTCGGTCCTCTCTCCCCCCCAAAGGTCTACATCTGTGACTCCTTGTATAGCCTTTTTATTTGGCTGTTTCCCGCCCGGTGGAATGGGAGGTTTGTCCGTGAAGGTATAGATCATTTTACACTCCCTAGCAATGATCTCTGGTTTGCTGCCATTCCAATAAATCCTGAAGTGGTAAATATAATTTCAACACTATCTCTCTAACGGATGTTTGCATTTTTCTTAGAGGGTTAGAACCTCACTAATATATATTTTTAACATGTTTCATCAGAGTACAATTCCCCTGAAGAAGACCGTGACAATAATTGGTCGAAACGTATCGGGGTACTCATGTGGAAATCTATTGAACTATGGTCCATCGTGCATTGTATTGTTACCGATTATTTGCCACTGTTGGTACTTTTCTTCCATTCATGTCAAACCAGAGTGTACTATGTTTACTATTTTTTGAAATGTCCTTACCATGTTGTATTGTTACTGTATTGTACAAACCAAGTAAAGATTTTATTATAATAATTTAAATACTATTTATATTGTGTACATCATGCCGCCCTACAGCCCCACTGGGGGATCTTTCCATTCAAGAGTTACAGTCCCTAACTCTATCTGTAACCCTAATCCTACCCCTAACCCTGTCTGTAACCCTAACCCTATCTGTAACCCTAACCCTGTCTGTAACTTACACACTCATGACATCAATTTTATTCCTCTATGCATCAATCTTGGTGTAGTGATGACTGTGCTTGTGCGCACGTTTGGGAGATTGCAGGAGATGGGGGTTTTTCAAAGCCTATGGTCATGCTGATGTAGTTCAGTGACACTTAAGTGACCCAGAAAACAAAGATTCTGCAGCGTGGGCCCATTGTTGGCCTAGTAGGCTTTAATGATCACCTTAGATGATCACAAAGAAAATTAATGTTTTTTCTATGCAAAATTATCCAGCCGATTGCTTTTGGTCTGTTCACAATGAAGCAACGACCGTATCATCTGGGGTGTGCCAACATTGCCATTGCCAACACACTCATAGAGGTGGTAGCTTCATTGTGATACGCAAGCCCCTTCACCACAACAAGGTAACGATCACAAAGGGGAATTGACACATGTATGTGCCTTTTTTTTGTTGTTTTTTTGCAGCCACAATGCTGCACCAGAGGCCAGAAAAATTAGGCATATACACATGCCTGAAAAAATTGGTATTGTTGCAGCCGCTGCTGTACCAGGTTTACCCAATGCGCAGTGTAGGTGATATACCATCCTGACCGTGCTTTGCAGACCAGGTATAAGTGGTCAGATGGACCCTTGCCCCAACACTGTGTGCCAGACATGCCATGAATTCCTTTTGCACAATAGAGTACAGGTTGGGGATTGCCTTTTTGTGAAAAGAAATTTCTGCCGGGTACCTTCCACTGCGGTGTCCCGATAAGTAAATTTTTTTTGAAGGCCTCAGACTCCACCAGCTTGTATGGTAAAAGCTGGCTGACTGGCGGGCTATGAGTTCCGACAAGCCAGCTGTCAGACGCCGGGCAAGGGGGTGACTCTGTAACATTGGCTTCTTACGCTCAAACATGTCCTTGACAGACACCTGACTGTGGCCAGATGAGCAGGAACTGCTCAAGGTGAGAGACGGAGTGGCGGATGGTTGAGAGGGGCAAGGAGGACTGCAGTGGTTGACGTGGCTAAAGATGCTGGACCAGGAGGAGGATGGTGGCTTTGAGCTTGTGTGCTGCTTGTACTCGTCATCATGTGTTGATCCCATAGGCGTTTGTGATTTAAGATCAAGTGCCTTCGCAAAGCAGTTGTACCTAGGTGGGTGTTGGATTTCCCACGACTTAGTTTCTTTTGGCACAGGTTGCAAATGGCATCGCTGTTATCAGAGGCAGACACACAAAAAAATGCCACACTGCTGAGCTTTGCAATGAAGACATTCTGGTGGTGGCAACAGAATGCGTTGATTGGCGTGCTGTCTGGCTGACCCCGGGTGCCGATACATGCTGTCTGACTGTGCCACTAGCTCCTTGTGACGACCTCCCCCTTCTTCCAACTCGTCTCCTCCTCCTCTCTGTCTCCCCATCTGAACTTTCCCCCTGTTCTTCTTCTCTTCGAGCGGGCACCCACGTGACATCCACGAACACATCGTCATCATCAACCGCTTCACTTGTATCTTACAACTCAGCAAACGAAGCAGCAGCGGGTACAACCTCATCATCATCACACCATACGCCCATGTGTGTAATGCTGCCCGACTGAGACATATCCCTTTTATCTACATCCTCTGGTAATAATGGTTGTGCATCACTCATTTCTTCCAACTCATGTATAAATAACTCCTCTGACAAATCAAGTGAAGCAGCTGTGATGCTAGTGTTGGTGGTGGTGGCAGGCGGGTGAGTGGTAACTTGAGAGGTGCCCGAAGCTGAGCTGGAGGAGGATGGTGCGTCAAGGTTCCGAGCGGAAGCTGTAGAAGATTGGGTGTCTTGTGTTAGCCAATCAGTCCTCAGAAATTTTCGAGTTCAGGGTACGTGGCCTATGAACACTGGGCATTATTCTGGGGCCGAAGGGAATCACAGCACCACGACCACGATGGACCCTGCGGGGTGGCCTGCCTCTGCCTGTCATTTTTTTTTTATTTGTTTAGTTGTACTATGCGTGCAAGCTACTGTGCCACCAGATATGAGATGTGGCACTGGACAAGTGGGCACAGTTTATGCTGTGAGCCTAAGACACGCTGGCAGACAAATGACTACTATGCTGTATTGCAGTGAATTTTTATTTATTTTTTAAATGTTATCTACTGTGTCAACAAAATATATATGAGATGTGGCACTGGACAAGTGGGCACAGTTTACGCTGTGAGCCTAATACACTGGCAGACAAATGACTACTATTCTGTATTGCAGTGATTTTTTTTTAATGTTATCTACTAGGGATGAGCCGATCACCCCCGCGTTCGGTTCGCACCAGAACCGTCGAACAGTCCGATCGTTTGCACGAACATTTAGAACCCTATTGAAGTCTATGGGACTCAAACGTTCGAATTCAAAAACGATAATTTTAAAGACCAATTTTCAAGTTATTGTTGGAAAACGTCTTTCAGAACCTGGGTCTTGCCCCAGGGAACATGTATCAATGGAAAAAAGTCTTAAAAACGGTTGTTTTTTCAGGAGCAGGACTCCTGAAAAAACGACCGTTTTTAAAACTTTTTTTTCCATTGATGGTAGTATCAATGGGAAAAAAGTTTTAAAAACGGTTGTTTCGTTTCACTCGAATTTGCCGCGAACGATCGTTTTTGTTTGAAATTCGACGAACGATCGAACAGACGATGTTCGAGTCGAACATACGTTCGTTTCGAACGCGAAGCTCATCCCTATTATCTACTGTGCCAACAAAATATATATTAGATGTGGCATTGGACAAGTGGGCAGAGTTTACGCTGTGAGCCTAAGACACACTGGCAGACAAATGACTACTATTCTGTATTGCAGTGATTTTTTTTTTTTAAATGTTATCTACTGTGCCAACAAAATATATATTAGATGTGGCACTGGACAAGTGGGCACAGTTTACGCTGTGAGTCTAAGACACACACACGCTGCCTGGCAGGCAACTGCGATTAGATTACAGAGAAAAAAAAGCAGACTGATATATTAGCCCTAAAAAGGGCTGTTTGGGGTGCTGTCAGGACGCTGTCCTTACAGCAGAGATCAGATGAGTCTTTCAGGACTGGAGTGGACACTGAATACACTGGCCTAGCTATCAATTTCCCTATTAAATCAGCAGCAGTTACACTGTCCCTCCTGTCACTAAGACTGCAGCTTCAGAATGAATCTAAAATGGATGCTGTCCAGGAGATGGGAGGGTCAGGCAGGGAGAGTATGCTGCTGATTGGCTGGAATGTGTCTGCTGACCGTGAGGTGCAGGGTCAAAGTTTGCTCAATGATGATGAATAGGGGGCGGATCGAACATCGCATATGTTTGCCCGCCGTGGCGAACGCGAACAAGCGATGTTCGCCGGCGAACCGTTCTGTACATCGCATCATATACAGTACAGTGTTTCTAATGCCCTGTACACACGATTGGTCCATCCAATGAAAACGGTCTGATGGATTTTTCTATCAGTTACCTGATGAAGCTGACTGATGATCAGTCGTGCCTACACACCATCAGTTGAAAAAACGTGTCAGAACGCGGAGATGTAAAACGACGTGCTGAAAAAAATGAAGTTCAATGATTCCAAGCATGCGTCAACTTCTGAGCATGTGTGGATTTTTAACCGATGGACGTGCCTACAGACGATCGTTTTTTTTCTATAGGTTTTTTTTTTTTTATCATTCAAAAGGTTTATTGAATAGTATACAAGAGAACAGAAAACTGCAACTGCATAAATCATCCAATGCAAAATAAAGGATACAGGAACAATTGGAACATTTTCAGGAATCAATATCAAGTCAGAGCCATACCTTGTTGAATCCTGAGCTAGAAAATTCAAAAAGAAAAAGCACAAAGCAGGAACAATACGTCTGTGATGTGAGGCACACCTAGCTTTAAATGCATATAGAATCTCATATCAGACTGTATCCACATGTTATAACATAAACACTGCACATAATAAAGAGTTTAAAGAGTATCAGGAAATCTCTAAGGTAATATTCTGCATCGCGTTCCAGTAAGCTTTGTGACAAAAAAGCAGAAAAAGATAAAGAAGAAAAGAAAGAAAGAGGAAGGAAAAGAAAAAAACAGGGTATCAAATGAACAAAGTAAATTCACGCATGGCCAAGAAAAAGCTACTCACTCGCATGCGATCGCATTATAAAAATTGAATTCCAGACTAATGTAGAACAACTCAAAATATCCGAGGTCTCAAAAATTGTGGGAAGACCTGGCAGTGACATATTCCTGGGAATATTTCAAAACCAACCATGGTTGCCAGGTCATGTGGAAACTTTTGACAGAACCATTGTCCTGAGCTACCAGGTCCTCAATACCATATATATCATCAACTGTATTTAACCACTCAACTGGGAGTTCTAGTGCAAAGGAATCAAATATCTGGCCGCGTTTAGCATGTATCTTGACAAAGAGCGTTTGTACTTTTTGAAGGAAAAGTCGGTCACATTCAACGAGCAACAAGCTGCAGTCAAATTTAATGTGGTCTTGGTTATCCTCTCAAAAAGAGATCTAACCGCCGCCCAAAAGGGCGAGATCTGGGAGCAATGCCACCAGATATGCACCAGGGTGCCCCTATCAGAATGACATCTCCAACAAACATCTGGATTTTGGTTATCCGAAGTATGCAGTTTGGTGGGCGTAATGTACCAACGTGTCAGCAATTTGTAGCTTGTTTCCTGGAGCTTTGAACTGATGAAACACTTATGTGCCAAGACACAAGCCTGTCCCCATTGCACCTCCGAAATTTCCAAACATAGGTCCTCCGACCATTTCCTCCAGTGATCACCCAAGGCCATGACTCCAGGACGCTGCAACCAGACGTAGGCCCGTGAAGTGGCTTTTTCCAGTGGCGCTTTTTTATGGCAAACCGACTCCAGGTCAGTCAGAGGCCTATGTAGATCCCGAAGGTTTCTAAATTTGTCTAAGTAGCTGCGAATCTGAAAGTAAGTCCACTGCCTTAAGTAGGGTAAATTATTATCGGTTTTAGGAACACACCAATCCTTCAATTTGTCCCCCACGAAACAGTCCCCCACAGTCAACGTGGAGCTCCCCGACTCCGACATAAGCGAGGCATTCCGTAACCCGGGGATAAAGTCAGGGTTATCCTTCAGGGGTGTCAATGGGCTTGGACATGTGGTAACATTCCTGAGTTTACAGAGCGTGTGCAGGATCTCTAATGTCACCCCCGTCACAGGGTGCCTGCGTAAGTCAGGCGGATAACTATACCATGGAATCCATGGCAGACAGGTGAGGGCGATTGGACACAAATTCGCCTTCAGCGCTATTTCTATAGTTTTTTTTATCCATCAGATAATTTTAAAACAAGTTCCTAATTTTTTAACCGATGGATAAATAACCGATGGGGCTCACACACGATCGGTTTAGTCTGATGAAAACGGTCCATCAGATCATTTTCATCAGATAAACCGATCGTGTGTACGCGGCATTAGGATTAATATGACTACGTATAACTTACGCTGGCAATAGATGTTTTTAGAGGGCTAATTGGAAAAAAAATGAATTCCCCCATTCACACAAGCAACATGGAAGGAGAAATGTTCCTTATGCTATGGTATTCTGGCAGTAAAAGAAAAAAGGAAGCAAACCAGCGCCACTAGTTCCAGAAGACTGACTGAAGGCACAGAGAGGCTGGGTTCACACTGATACTACCTGATAGTCATACAACTGTCATCTTACTTTGCCCTGCGACATCGGTCTACATCGGTCCTAAATTGGTCCTACATCCATCCGACTTGAATGAACAGGATACTACTTTGATCCGACTTTGTGCTAGTACGACTTGTCCTTTTACCAATCAAAGCAATCCCAATGCAACATAAATTCCTTTTACTGCTGCTGTAATCATCATGTCGGATGCCACAATTTGGATGGTTAGGACAAGGATCCCACTTTGATCCGACTTCAATGATATTCCATAGGCTGAAGTAGAACCAAAGTCGGACCAAAGTAGTGCAGGAACCTTTTTCAAAGTCGGAACCGACTCGTGTCGGACCAGTTAAGATGGCTCTCATAGGGCAACATTGATTTTCACACATCATGTGACATGAGCTCCCAATGTCGGAGCGTTTGTCATAGCAGTGAGAACCCAGCCTCAGGGTGCATGCAGCAAGAATCATCCAAGGCGCCTGGGTGTTAAGGCTGCATTCACACCTGAGTGTTTTGTCGCCTGAAGCATGAAGCTCCAAAAGGCTAGAGGGGGAAAAAATACATTATTCTTAATGGAGATGGTTCACATCTCCACTCCAAAACGCCTGACGCCGAATGCCTGAAGCTCAAACAAGTTCTGGCCCCTTTTTTGTCACTCGAATTGGGCGTTTTTCTGTTTTTAACATTGGTGACCCTAGACCTGTCCAAAATCACTGAAAAAAACGCAGTGACAAATAGCGGTAAAAAAAACACTGCAAATAACGTGGTAAAAACGTTGCAAAATCGCGGCAAAATGCTACTCTCAGGTGTGAATGCAGCCAGGGTGTTTTTGAGCTAATTTTTTTAATACGGTGTATTCTGACAGTGGGGCTCCTCTGCTGTCAGAAGACACTGATCAGTGCTGCTACCGGTTTCGACTAAAGTCAATAATTAGGATAACCTCTGTTGAGCGGGAATTGCCATTATTCAAAAAATTTCTAGGGTAAAAAATAAAAAGCCAAGTGTTGATCAAATACCACCAAAAAAAAGCTTTATTTGTGGAAAAAATTACATAAACTTTATTTTGGTACAGCGTTGGATAACTTTGCAATTCTCAGTTAACATAAAGCAGTGCCGTATTGCAAAAATTCGCCTGGTCATGAGGGGGGGGGGGGGGGGGGGGGGTTTTAAATCTGACCTAAGTTAAGTGGTTAAAGTGTATTTATGGTCAAAATATAAAATCATATATACATTTCCATATTGTATTTCAATTATTGCTAGCCTAATCCTATTAATCTTGAAATGTGTTAAAACTTCTTTGTGGAAATCCCACATTTATTTCCTTGATTTATTTGACACATAAAAAGTCTTTACCCGTATCCAGCAGGTCTTGCCAGGGACCAGTAGGCTGAGTTTGCAGGTGTACACACGTTATAATAAAGTCCATAGCAGTGGCTAAGGGCTTCGTCCCTCCCCAGGAATCATGAGGCTGCAGGTGTAGTTTGTAAGGTGACCACGTGTCCCGGATTGCCTGGGACAGTCCCGCATTTTGCAGGTCTGTCCCAGGCACATAAATTCCAGGACAATACAGTGTTCCGGAATGAAACTGACACAGTCACCCCCCTGATGCCCCCAAAAAAGGCCGCCACATCACCGATTTACTCACTGACAGTAAAAAACAGGGTATCAAATGAACAAAGTAAATTCACGCATGGCCAAGCAAAAGCTACTCACTCGCATGCGATCGCATTATAAAAATTGAATTCCAGACTAATGTAGAACAACTCAAAATATCCGAGGTCTCAAAAATTGTGGGAAGACCTGGCAGTGACATATTCCTGGGAATATTTCAAAACCAACCATGGTTGCCAGGTCATGTGGAAACTTTTGACAGAACCATTGTCCTGAGCTACCAGGTCCTCAATACCATATATATCATCAACTGTATTTAACCACTCAACTGGGAGTTCTAGTGCAAAGGAATCAAATATCTGGCCGCGTTTAGCATGTATCTTGACAAAGAGCGTTTGTACTTTTTGAAGGAAAAGTCGGTCACATTCAACGAGCAACAAGCTGCAGTCAAATTTAATGTGGTCTTGGTTATCCTCTCAAAAAGAGATCTAACCGCCGCCCAAAAGGGCGAGATCTGGGAGCAATGCCACCAGATATGCACCAGGGTGCCCCTATCAGAATGACATCTCCAACAAACATCTGGATTTTGGTTATCCGAAGTATGCAGTTTGGTGGGCGTAATGTACCAACGTGTCAGCAATTTGTAGCTTGTTTCCTGGAGCTTTGAACTGATGAAACACTTATGTGCCAAGACACAAGCCTGTCCCCATTGCACCTCCGAAATTTCCAAACATAGGTCCTCTCCGACCATTTCCTCCAGTGATCACCCAAGGCCATGACTCCAGGACGCTGCAACCAGACGTAGGCCCGTGAAGTGGCTTTTTCCAGTGGCGCTTTTTTATGGCAAACCGACTCCAGGTCAGTCAGAGGCCTATGTAGATCCCGAAGGTTTCTAAATTTGTCTAAGTAGCTGCGAATCTGAAAGTAAGTCCACTGCCTTAAGTAGGGTAAATTATTATCGGTTTTAGGAACACACCAATCCTTCAATTTGTCCCCCACGAAACAGTCCCCCACAGTCAACGTGGAGCTCCCCGACTCCGACATAAGCGAGGCATTCCGTAACCCGGGGATAAAGTCAGGGTTATCCTTCAGGGGTGTCAATGGGCTTGGACATGTGGTAACATTCCTGAGTTTACAGAGCGTGTGCAGGATCTCTAATGTCACCCCCGTCACAGGGTGCCTGCGTAAGTCAGGCGGATAACTATACCATGGAATCCATGGCAGACAGGTGAGGGCGATTGGACACAAATTCGCCTTCAGCGCTATTTCTATAGTTTTTTTTATCCATCAGATAATTTTAAAACAAGTTCCTAATTTTTTTAACCGATGGATAAATAACCGATGGGGCTCACACACGATCGGTTTAGTCTGATGAAAACGGTCCATCAGATCATTTTCATCAGATAAACCGATCGTGTGTACGCGGCATTAGGATTAATATGACTACGTATAACTTACGCTGGCAATAGATGTTTTTAGAGGGCTAATTGGAAAAAAAATGAATTCCCCCATTCACACAAGCAACATGGAAGGAGAAATGTTCCTTATGCTATGGTATTCTGGCAGTAAAAGAAAAAAGGAAGCAAACCAGCGCCACTAGTTCCAGAAGACTGACTGAAGGCACAGAGAGGCTGGGTTCACACTGATACTACCTGATAGTCATACAACTGTCATCTTACTTTGCCCTGCGACATCGGTCTACATCGGTCCTAAATTGGTCCTACATCCATCCGACTTGAATGAACAGGATACTACTTTGATCCGACTTTGTGCTAGTACGACTTGTCCTTTTACCAATCAAAGCAATCCCAATGCAACATAAATTCCTTTTACTGCTGCTGTAATCATCATGTCGGATGCCACAATTTGGATGGTTAGGACAAGGATCCCACTTTGATCCGACTTCAATGATATTCCATAGGCTGAAGTAGAACCAAAGTCGGACCAAAGTAGTGCAGGAACCTTTTTCAAAGTCGGAACCGACTCGTGTCGGACCAGTTAAGATGGCTCTCATAGGGCAACATTGATTTTCACACATCATGTGACATGAGCTCCCAATGTCGGAGCGTTTGTCATAGCAGTGAGAACCCAGCCTCAGGGTGCATGCAGCAAGAATCATCCAAGGCGCCTGGGTGTTAAGGCTGCATTCACACCTGAGTGTTTTGTCGCCTGAAGCATGAAGCTCCAAAAGGCTAGAGGGGGAAAAAATACATTATTCTTAATGGAGATGGTTCACATCTCCACTCCAAAACGCCTGACGCCGAATGCCTGAAGCTCAAACAAGTTCTGGCCCCTTTTTTGTCACTCGAATTGGGCGTTTTTCTGTTTTTAACATTGGTGACCCTAGACCTGTCCAAAATCACTGAAAAAAACGCAGTGACAAATAGCGGTAAAAAAAACACTGCAAATAACGTGGTAAAAACGTTGCAAAATCGCGGCAAAATGCTACTCTCAGGTGTAAATGCAGCCAGGGTGTTTTTGAGCTCATTTTTTTAATACGGTGTATTCTGACAGTGGGGCTCCTCTGCTGTCAGAAGACACTGATCAGTGCTGCTACCGGTTTCGACTAAAGTCAATAATTAGGATAACCTCTGTTGAGCGGGAATTGCCATTATTCAAAACATTTCTAGGGTAAAAAATAAAAAGCCAAGTGGTGATCAAATACCACCAAAAAAAAGCTTTATTTGTGGAAAAAATTACATAAACTTTATTTTGGTACAGCGTTGGATAACTTTGCAATTCTCAGTTAACATAAAGCAGTGCCGTATTGCAAAAATTCGCCTGGTCATGAGGGGGGGGGGGGGGGTTAAATCTGACCTAAGTTAAGTGGTTAAAGTGTATTTATGGTCAAAATATAAAATCATATATACATTTCCATATTGTATTTCAATTATTGCTAGCCTAATCCTATTAATCTTGAAATGTGTTAAAACTTCTTTGTGGAAATCCCACATTTATTTCCTTGATTTATTTGACACATAAAAAGTCTTTACCCGTATCCAGCAGGTCTTGCCAGGGACCAGTAGGCTGAGTTTGCAGGTGTACACACGTTATAATAAAGTCCATAGCAGTGGCTAAGGGCTTCGTCCCTCCCCAGGAATCATGAGGCTGCAGGTGTAGTTTGTAAGGTGACCACGTGTCCCGGATTGCCTGGGACAGTCCCGCATTTTGCAGGTCTGTCCCAGGCACATAAATTCCAGGACAATACAGTGTTCCGGAATGAAACTGACACAGTCACCCCCCTGATGCCCCCAAAAAAGGCCGCCACATCACCGATTTACTCACTGACAGTACTTGTCCTGGCCGGGAATGCTTGGGGAGCACAATTCCGCCCCCTGCTTGTGATTGAAGAAATCCCGCCTCTTGTGTCCAATCACTGTGCTGTGATTCGTTACAGCACAAGCTGATTTTTGGGAAGGGATGGTGTCTCTGAATGGTAGTTTGGAAATGTGGTCACCCTAGTAGTTTGTGATGCAAAAGATGACCGAGAGACAGAACAGTAGGGAGCTGCAAGATAGAAAGCTGTGAGAGAGCTGAGTATAAGGTGCAGGGGTTGCACAAGAGCACAATGGTGCTCTGTAAAGCATTCTGCAGGACCTTACCAAAGGCTTAAAGTTAAGGCCCGGATAGCAGTGCTGCGAAACAAACCCAGGAGGCTTAAAGGGGTTGTAAAGCCTCATGTTTTTTCACCTTATTGCATTAAGGTGAAAAAACTTCTGTCACTGACCGGCCCCCGAGCCCCCCCCCCCCCCCCCCATTTTACTCACTTGAGTCCTGTATTTGCCTGCTGGAGACACACTCTTCCTCTCTGCCCGGGGTTCTCGGCTTTTGATTGGATAGATTGATAGCAGCACAGCCATTGGCTCCCGATGCTGTAAATCAAATCCAATGATGTGGGCAAGGGGGGGCGGGGCCGAGTCCTACATTTGGGGTCCATGGACGCCGAATGCTGGACTCAGGAGCCTGCCCGAAAGGTAACCCCCGGGAGAGTGCTTCTCCTAGGGGGTTATATGATGTGGGGAGGAGCTACCAGTGGCCCCGGGGGACCCCAGAATTCAAGGATCGGAGCCACTCTGTGCAAAACAAACTGCACAGTGAAGGTAAGTATGATATGTTTGTTATTTAAAAAAATAAAAAAGGAATTATTATTATGCAGGATTTATATAGCGCTACAACATAAGGGCAGACAGTACAATTACAATACAGTTTAATACATTGGAAATCAAAGTGCCCTGCTTGTTAGAGCTTAAAATCTAATACAGAGGGTCAAGAGATATAAGAGGTAACAAATGTAGGGAGTGGGCTGATGGAGAAAATAAATGTACAGGCCCAGATTCACAAAGCACTTACGCCGGCGTATCTCGAGATACGCTGCGTAAGTGTAAATATGTGCCGCCGTATCTGTGCGCCATACCCACAGAACCAGAAACGCCTGAAAATAGGCTTCTACCGACCAACGTAACTTTCCTACACCGGCGTATCGTGGGCGCATATTTACGCTGGACGCATCTGGTGCTCCCATTGATTTCCTATTCAAATATGCAAATGAGGAAGATACGGTGATTCCCGAATGTACGTGCGCCCGGCGCAGGCTATGCACGGTGTGCGTAAGTTGTACGTCCGGCCTAAAGTTACCCCTCATAAAGCAGGTGTAACTCTGCACCAGACCTGTACAGGTCAGCGAAGAGCAGCTGCAGCAGCACCGTTGCGGCCGAGCTGAGCAACCACACTTGCAGGACAACACATCCGTATGCCAACATGCCAGGGGCAGCCGTGGTCCTAGCACTACTACTGTGTCCACAGGCGCGTAGGAGTGCACGGAAGAGGATATACCGAGCGCGCATGAACGTCTTTGGCATGGGGGAGTCAGAGGTGTATCGCATCTTCAGATTCAGCCCTGATGCCATGCTGGAATTAGCCACAGCCCTGCATGATGACATCACCAGCCAGACAAAACGCTCACATGCAGTGCAGCCACTGGTCAAGGTACTGGCAACACTCCATTTCCTTGACAGTGGATCTTTCCAGCGTACAAGTGGAGTTGTGGCTGGGATGTCACAATCCACCATGAGCAGAGGCATGCACCAGGTTGTCCCCACAATCCTCACACGCATGTCCCACCACATCATCAGACCCACCCATGAGCATCTGCGGCAGAAGGCAATGCAGGATTTCTACAGAATTGCAGGATTCCCAAGCACCATCGGGGCCATTGATTGCACACATGTGGCACTACGACCCCCCGTGCCACAGAGCACATGTACCGCAATCGTAAGCAGTGGCATTCCATCAACGTACAGGTGATAGACGATGCCCAATGCCTCATATGGCACGTGCGTGCCAAACACCCCGGGGCCAGCCATGACAGCTACATATACCGTCAAAGCACCATCCCAACAGAATTTGAACAGAACGTGTACAGGGACAGCTGGCTGGTTGGTGAGTGACATGGGTGTCAGGCATAACTGTCTGACCCCATGATGCAGACATCACGAGGGGCACATGCACGACTAACATCCTCCTGTCTTTTCCCTTCCAGGTGACTCAGCATATGCACTTGGGCACCATCTCATAACTCCATACCGGAATCCCCAAACCAGAGGAAAGAGAATATACAATGCGGCACACATACGCACCCGTGCAGTGGTGGAGCGCACATTTGGCCTCCTGAAGTCCAGTTTCCGATGCCTGGATAAGTCCGGGGGGACCCTGTTCTATTCCCCAAACTTTGTGTGCCAGATCATCGGTGCATGTTGCGTGCTGCACAACTACGCCATGAGAAAGGGGCTGGAGATTGACATATGTGATGACCTGACCCCCAAACCAGACAGCCCCCCCCTGCCTGAGGAGACCCAGTCTGCTGAAGGTACAGCAGTCAGGAGTTGCCTCATAGAACATATCTTTGCACGTTAAACACACACACATTCAGCATGGCACACGGACAATGCACGCATGCACACCACTGTGCTCCCTAGCTCACACACCACATCCACCTCACATTGGTTTAGACGAAGTCCACCGTGCAGGACTTGGGAGGAGCAATACCATGCCAAGGCACCAATTATGTCGCTGTCCATTCATACCACTCCCTAACGACCCAGGGTGACACCCCTTACTGGCAGGAATGTCACCCACATTCACACACCAGTCACACTGTAGCCTGCACTCCTCACTGTGTGCATTCACTACAAAAAACAAAAAGCTCATAACCTGAGCATAACCAAAAATAAAACGCTCATAACCAAAAATAAAACACTCATAACCTGTGCATAACCAAAAATAAAATGCTGACTTCCGGTTCCGGCGCCACATGAGGAGGAGGTAAGCAGATACCGCTCCCGCTACTCTCCTCTCTGAATCCTGCTTTTAAAGCCTATTGCTGCCTCTGGGGGACCCCCGCAGCCTCAGCTTGCTATCAGGACCCTCATGGATCGGTTTGTGGAGCGATCCAGCATCCGATCGCTCTCCTCTACACAAATCGCGGCTGATACAGTGATAGCCGCGGGCAAGATGGCCGCCGCTCCCAGCGCAACGGAACAGTTCCATCCACACACACAGGCACGGCGGCTAGTGACACCATGTCTCCCGCTGCGCTGACATAGCCCAAGCAGTAGTGGCTTTGCTGACACCCACCCTGGCTGCTACGGTGGATGCCGCAGTACAGAAGGGGATGGAGCAGCTGCATGTGAGCTTAAAGCTCAGGCTGACAGACTCACGCATGCTGAGGAAAGGATCTCGATGCTAGATGATGACAATGCAGCCCACTCTGCTGTCCTTGCTCGTCTCTCTCACTCCAATAAAGACCTGTGGGACAAATTAGATGATTTAGAAAATCGCGGAAGACGCAATAATTTAAGGGTAATTGGCCTGCCTGAATCGCTCTCCAATAGTGCAGCTCGCAGATATCTGCGCCACTGTCATTCCTGAACAACTTGGTGTTCGCGCCCCATGTGTTATCGAACGTGTACATCGCATTGGCCAGCGCACAGAACAACGTACCAAACCTAGACCAGTTATCGTCGTCAGATACCTTAACTACGCTGACAAGAATGCTATTTTGCAAAAATTTCGGCGCTCGCGCACGCTTAAGGCTGTTGAAGGCGCGGATCTGCTGTTATTTGCAGACTATTCAATAGAGGTAATGAAGCAACGTAAGGCGT
Organism: Rana kukunoris; assembly: GCA_029574335.1. Lineage (NCBI taxonomy): Eukaryota > Metazoa > Chordata > Amphibia > Anura > Ranidae > Rana > Rana kukunoris. The sequence continues at coordinate 445,752,047 of CM056050.1, forward strand.
TTTCACCAATCTGCTCAACCCTGCACAGCAACAATGTCAAATTCACCCTTGCCTACCCTGCTATTCTACATATGCAGTCTCCCACAGGGGAACATCTCACCTTTTCGTCACCAGCTGATGCGGAGCACTACATCAATAATCCCTCTGACATGGACACGGAGCTCAATCATTCAGCCGACAACTCTCCCTCATCTGGGAGCAAATTATCTCGAGCCTCTAGTGGAAATCAGCTCAGTCCTGCAAAGCCGCCATACAAGCGTGGTCGCTTTGCTAATCAGGCTAAGGGCTCTGAAAACCGCTGAACTCTCTACCATACCATGCTGCTTCCCCGTACTCTGTTGGGAACTGGTAACTTTGATCTTTGCCCATTATGTGCCCTCTAGCCGCCTGCTGTATATTATAGAGCCCGCGGTAATATTTTCCTAGTGTGTTATATCTGACATGGTTTATTTTAACTTGTTCTATGCCTGTTATTTTCAGCCGACTTATTGTTCCATCGGTGGGGTTGATACTTTGAAGTTATACTCCTTTATTCTTGTGCTGTTTACTATGGCCTGATGACAGATGATCCCCTCCCCTTCACCACATCTGATTCCTCTTCCCCTCCCTCTTATTGTGGGGTATGTCATCACTTGCCCTTTCACCCTTCTTCCTCCCCCGAGGCTTGATCTCCAACCTTAAGGGAAGGAGCAGACAATTTGCGGGAGCTCTGCAAGAGTTGGTCCCCATGTGGAAAAAAGTGGAGTCAGTGATGTACACCAGGTGTTTTTTTTACCTGGTTTCATTATTTTTTGTTTGTTGTGTTTTTTGTTGTTGTTTATCCTCCCCCTATTACCTGATTAAGCTACCTACATGTTATGCACCTCTTCCCCCAGCAGTACCCCACTATGTATTTACCTTCCTCGCTGATGTACATATAACTGTCATGAGGTTGTATATTGTAGTGTCATTTT